>JAUMHI010000008.1:1958823-2001876 GCA_032359435.1 Enteromius unitaeniatus | reverse complement strand
AAAAGCTGCATGTGCAATCCAGCCGTGCTCTCTTATACTCACGCTGTGATGAGGCGCACCTGGCTGTGATTATTGCATGCCAATATTCATTGGCCTTTTTCCAAAAGACTCGAAGGCGATTGGTCTCTCATGCGAGATTCCATATGTAACGTCGAAGTGAACTCGACTGAAGGGGAAGAATATTGTCAGTTACTGCATGCATACTTAGTTAATATCAATGCAGATGAAAGTTCGGTGCATTTACCAAAATATCTTATTTGTATACAGAATTTTTGCTTCCCTGTTTATTTTTGCGGTATTTGGCCACTCTGCACTGCAAATTTTTTTGGTGGCTGATGCATTTCACAGGTGACTTGTCCTTATCTAAATTGGAAAACAAAATATCTTCAGATTTGAAGAGTAAAGCTTCCTCACAGGTTCCACAGAGTTTATGCCACTTACCACAATGATTTTTTTTTTCTTCTGATAAAATTATATGACTAATTGCATTTTATGTCAGCACTGGAAAATCACATGGGCATAGCAAGTAATTTGCCTGGAAGCACCTAACTGCCCTGGAAACATAAATTCCTAGAATTACATAAGAGCTTTTCAGTGTTATTAATATGATAACCATTTTAGAAGCTTTAAAAGATATGTTATGGATGCATGATTCATTGTTACATAACACAGGCATACTCTGTGTTATATACTGGCTTAATTAGAAATTGAGCATTTAAATAGAATATTTATAAATATTTGTAAATGTAGTATAGGTGTAATGATTATGTTATAAACTCTCTTTAAAAATAAACATCTTTGGAAATTGATAATGAAATAAAAAGTGTTAATAAACCAATAGGTTGTTTTAATATGTATTTTTGGCCCTGTGTGTTTTATATTTGAATCGTCTGTGGAAAAATGAGACATTAATACAAAAACTGGCACTTAACATTTATTCAGACTAATATAATAATTAATGAAAGGACTGCTAACATTACTGTAAATCACATTAGTGGAAAAAATAGCAGTATTTCCATTATGCTGTCCATAGGCTGGCTTTTAAATCAAACAAACCTCTCCAAGCTTCTGATGACAACATCTGCTGAAACATCTGGCTCATTAAGTCTCCTGTGAAACCTGAATGACGGTTCAATGCTGCAATAACATTTCAAAAACAAAAGCTTTTAATTCAGGTTTGCCATTTCAAGGCATGGATATCTAACATCAAACTACTGCTCCAGCATGAGTGATTATATTTCAGTATGTTGAAAGACATAACAGTCAATTACTGCCGTTCATTAAACAGCTTTTTTTTTAAACAAGGAATTAATTAAGTTAATGAAAAATGAATAATAATTCAAAAATATTACAGGCGATGTTTACTGAACATGTTTATTGAGTGCATGTAAGGTACTGTACATTGCTCAGCAAGCATCACTTGGGTATTTTAAATAAACTACAGTGGGGAATTTTGCGATTGCACATAGACTAAATAGTAACAAATGTGGAAAAACTGCATCACCACATCACTATAGCAAATCAAAGACACAAAGAAAAAACATGTTGTTGAAATATCTGTGTAGGCCTCAACCAAACTGCTTCAAAATATCCTTGTTTTTGTCTTCGTGCTTTGCATTTTTAATTGCCTCTCCATGTTTGTTTTTGCACACCAAATCATCTTCCAAAAAACCATTGTCCATTACATAGTTTATATTTGAAATAAATTAACTTGTCACACAGCAGTCAAAAAGGTGTACTGTTTTAGTCATTTGGAACCAACTTATTCTCCCTTGAGGTACAAAATGCAACATTGGAGCTATGAATTCACTTTGTCTGTGGAAAGCATCTCCCTCTGATTTACACACACATTTTTTGTTTTTATGTGTCATGTTGCAATAGGTCCAAAAATATTTTTCTTTATATACATATTTTATATTTCATATAATACACATTTTACTACTTCACCTGATCTTTGATTGCCATTAGCTTTTGTGTAAACAAAGATGTAGGCAAAATTTTAAATAACATAGCTGTAGTATTTACCTCCCAAAAAAGAATATATATATATATATATATATATATAGAATACAACACAGACATTAAGTACATGGTAACACTTTATAAAAATAATTTGTTATTACATTGGTGTCATCGTGTCAAGTTTGTTTATGACAATTAATTCATTCCTAATGCAAATTGTGAAATACTTTTAACAGTTTGACTCTTATTATAATGTGTTACCAAGTATATTTGAGCTCTCTGTACAAAAACTAAATAGGCATTCCTCAGATTCAACAAACCAAAGCAACATACAGACTTTGGGAAGTACTTTCCTGTTTATCTTTTGGGTAAAACAAATAGAGAGTCCAACAATAATAAGTGGCATTTCGCCATTGTGCATTAGGATAAATAATCTGTTCCTTTGGAGTCATGACGTTGAAGTTTCTAAGTTGGTCCGTTTTACTCTGCGATTCTTATTCTGTGCACATTGTGTATATCCTGCATCTTTACGGACCTTCCATATGGATGGGTACTGACTTGTCAGTATGGAAAGTATAAATAATAAAACCAAGCATCCTCTGCATTGTTTTTTGGAAGAAACAGCTGTCAGGTCACTCTGAGGTCAACGTAAAACCTCCAGAATCCTCACTGATCAGAAAGAATTCATTTGAAAGACCAGGGGAATGGAATACAGCGTTCTGAAAAATAAAAGGGCACTCAGAAGTCCTTCCCACAGTGTTCTGGAAGGCTATCTATGGCTGCATTGCCACTTAGCACCCTACAATGAAGATCGTCAAATCATCAAAGGCAAATCAAATAGAACAGCTTCATGTCAAACGCTACCTATGAGATCAAATAGAGCAAGACTCAGAGCAAGAAACAGATTTCATACTAGGAAATACGTCTCCTTTTGATGTCATCTTTTGCTGGAATCATGTTCAGAAGGATTCTGGTAGCTACTATTGCAGTTATTTGAAGGAAATGACTCTCATCAGATTGAGTCTCTTGGGGAAGGGGAGCTAAAAGTTGTCAAATTTGTTTCTTGGTTGTCGCCCTTTGAAATTTGGTCCTTGATAAAAAAAAATTGACAGAAGATCAAAGAATAAATTATATATATATAGCCCAGTTCTCATTGATAATAGTCAAGACTTTGAGAAAACTGATGAACTGGGAATTGTTTTTTCCCTCTTAAAAGTCATTCAAGATCGAAAAAAATCAACAGGTGAGATGAAGGCTACTCCAAACCTATATTGGCCTCTTCACATGTGGATACTCCTCATGGCGTGACTTGCTTTTCTTCTCTTGCCCGCTGTTCTCCTCCATTGCGCTCCCTCTTCTGTTTGGAGGAGGAAAATACCAGCCGTCTTGGCTTGCTTTGCTCTTGTCTTGCCCCCAGACAGTCGTCTATCCCTGTAACTGCAGCAAAACAACCAGTTAAACTATGAGGAGCTGATTTGGCAGATAAATATACTCTTCGTCTGTTGGTTCGTGCTAGCTCAGACCGCTCTCCCATATGGTCAGGTTTTGAACAGAAGGGAGAGAGAACAGTATGTGACTGAGCAAACTCTTCCCTCTGTGTGGAACTGATTAAGCAGTGCACGGAGGCCAAGACTCCTACTTTATCTAGCTTTTATCTTCCTATATTACCTATTACGGTAGTGCTCGATTACTAGAATGCACTGCCTACAGGTTGGGATCCATTCAAACGGGTGGTTTATAGATTCTGGCTTCCAGTACAGTGAAATAATGTATGATTTGCTTTACTTTAAGCTTGTTTCATTCTGTTAGAGACCTGACACTATAATGGTGTTTCCCAATTTGCAAACTGTTTGAAAATAATGGCATTACAAACAGTACTTGTCCAGAGCGAAAAGCGAGCGAGCAAGTTTTTTTTTTTTACAACCTAGGCTTGCAGAAGGTTATGTTACTTCAAAACATTTTTAACACCCTGCACAATTTGAAAAACAATACTTTTGAACTATGGTTCAACAAAACAGCTTAAATTGGCATAAGGAAGTAAAATAGCATGGCTGGATCATCAAAAACGTTTTTACGTTACTTTTTCATTTGTTAACACGACTGGGTAGGTTTAGGTTTAGTGTGGGGAATATTTGATAGAGCATTATTTTTGTTTACTGGATATCACTGGATATTTGAATTTTGAATGGCTGCAAACCACAAGCATCTATTTTGTATGATGTAGTATCTGTAGTTGTCGTTTGTAGCTTTGCTCGTAAAAATATCGAACTTTTTAATGAAAAATAACTGTATTTTAATAAAATCCCCAAGTTGTGCTTTAAATAAATACAATAAGTTATTTGGTGTTCATATTGTCCCCTCACAAGTCATAACCTACCACATTCCTCTCAGTCCCACATTTGAATACAAATCTGAGAATAGTGTGGAATCAAACTCCTACGTGTCACGATCACAGGCTTGTCCCATTGCCCAGGAAGGTGGTGACACACTGGTGGTGCATTTTGTGTCTTGTCATGACAAGAGTCAAAATCTGCCACAACCCTTGAAGCTATCTGAAGGTGACATATAGACCTGTGCTTTAAATAACACAGAAATAATAGAATGATATATTTGGCTGCTTCAAAGGTTAGCTGACCTAGTGAAATGGTTCTTTGTATTTAAGTCTCACTCATATTCTCGACTGTGTGTTCATTCATGAAGGTCATTTTAACAATATAATATGAAACATTCAACAAAAATTTTGCCATGAACCTACATATTTATTTTAGCACTGTTGCAAAGCAAGCAATTCTGTAAACATCGGATTACTTTGACACTGAGACATTATACAGTACAACAGATAATCCTGTTCTTCTAATCTGATTTTGCAGAGTGAAGTTCTACTAAGTAATACTGTTTGTATCACACTGTGTTTACAGGTTCCAGACAGACAGTCTTTCTGCAAGTTGCGTTGATACACCAGTAGGTGAAGACAAGAATTCAACTGATTCGCTGATTCAGTTGGGAATGAAACTTGTGATGACATACTGAGATACTAAATAATTCAATATAACAGCATGTTCAAAATACCGAATTATTCAGTATAAAACAGTGAATGGCTTTATAGGTGCATGTTTAAGTCATTCAGCCAATCAATTTGTTTAGAAACACTGATAAAGAAACAAAATGTCAAAAAAGAGTCAATGAATCTTTCACTCAAACTGTTCACTTAAAACAGTTAATTCCAGGTGATAACAGGTGACTGGCTTAATGCATGAGCAAATGAATCATTTATACAACCGATTTGTTCAAACACAAATCACATACCCTCAGAGTAGGCAGGCATACTTTTTTTGAAGTAGTTTTTTAAAGCGACTGTTAAAAGGGGTTTTCTCTGTATATTGTGTGTGTCATGTGACCTACAAGCATCAGTTGTGTCTCCTCACTGCTATTCACAAATCCTGTCCCTTAGCACAGATACTGTAGTACAGTGTCCATCAGATGCACACGTCACAGTGTGACAAGAAGTGCCTGTTTTATGAATACTCTGAATGGGAGCATACTTCTATGTTCACATAATGTTTAGCTCTTGTGTTCAACTGCATATGCTGTAACTAATTAATTCAGAAAGGAACACCACTATTGTGTGTGTTGCTCAGAATCACAACAGTTGATTTTCCATTGGCTTTGTTTGGAAGTGTTTTTATTCACTGAGCCAATCTAGAAAGAATGAGTGGAAATATTGTGCCTAAAATGTAATTCCCCTTATTATTAACTTATTTTTATGGAACTGTTGTAGTGCAAAAGCAGTAGGCTATTGGCATCTCTGTCAACATCAGCACTCAAATGTTTTAAAGGCATTGCTTAAATAAAAACAAAGAAAATGATAACACAGCAGATGGTTGCAAACATGTTAATCACAAAAATTAAATGAAGTAAATGATTCTATCCCTATATCAGAGAACTACAGTATGTGGCTATACGTGCAGCTGTCAGTGGCCATGCAGGCTATTACTCTGAACAACAAGAGAATCAGCAAGGCCCTCATCCGAGGAATTATCTCAGTGGGATTTCAGCAAGGTGACATCTGCCGGACAGACCAGCTGCGCGCAGCCCTACCGATCACAGATTAGCACACAGATTGTTTACACTGCAATTGATCTCCAACTGTTTGAATTCCATTAGCTGTGCAATGGGCTTCCCAAAAATTTCTGCGATCCAACCAACCAAAATCACGGCTGGTCCAAAAATCTAAATATTTTGCTCTTAACACCTATGATAAATAGCACATCTGACGCTAACAAGTCTGACAATATTTCTGGTCAGATTCATTCAGCAGACATGTTTTCTATTAGTTCTTGTTTAGATTTTCCAAAATAGACTTCTCTCCTGATGTGCGCAATAAGCGATTGTTCTCCAGAAAAGGCAAGAACAGGAAGACAACATCATTATATGCCAGCAGAAATTAGCCCAAAATAAATGAAGCTTTTGCTCGTTATGAACAGAATGACTTTGCATCAGGGCCAGAAGATCAGGAGCTGAGCAGCCAGGCAAAGCAGCCCACAATCTTCTTACTGTGATTACTAGGAAAAAAAGAAGAAATGTCATCACTGGGTGAAAAAGAAAGAGCTGTAAATCCAATAAATTAGTTTTAGTCTGGCACCAAGCATAATCTGGCCTGTTAGCAACTACACTAGCTTTGTATGAGTGATGCCCTGAATTTTGAGTATGTTCTTGCTTGGACAAAATGGAACTCCTTTAGGGCAGTTGTAATTTTGTACGGTCCTTTCACACTTCTCAAAGTAAATCCAGTCACTAGTGAGAATACAATGGAGAAAGGAAATGTGAAAAAAGCTTTTGACAATCTCTACTTCCAGGAGCACAGCTGACGCACAACTCTGGATCTGTTCTTAGGGTTTGGTTAATACGGTAATTATTTTTTAGGAGCGGTTGTTACGTACATGATTTCCACCAAGCTCACTCCAAGTTTATACAGTACATCACAGTGCCCTTTATTTCTGACTTGTCTGCTAAATTATTTATAAAGCATGTTTTACCCAATGCAAATTACTATATATTTCCATACTGGCCAGTTGGCCTTGTTTCAAAGATCTATGAAGATGAGAAATCCCTTTTATGATTTAGATCCCAATCTTTAGGGGTTTAAACAGCCTTCAAGTTAAACAGGGGTTTTAACTTCTTTCATCATCAAAAAAGTTGTAAAGAAATTACTTTTAAAATCAGTTTAAAATCATGTAATTCCACATTGGAATTTAATTATATCAGTAGCCTAATAAAAGGGTTTAAAAACAGACACACTTTTGTTACCATTGTTATTTTTTAAATGATCAAGAATGCTCTGTGCCTTTATTTCTTATCTGTCCTCCCTGTTCCTCGCTTTGTACATATTTGTACTTATTTATAGGTCACAAACAGTTGTATTTCTATTCAACACATGCCTGATATAAGCCTGTTACTCCCACATTGATTAATTCCTCGACAACAATGAAAAGCACTGGCTGATTATTAAAATAAATGAATTCAATTTATGTTTTAGGGAGAGTCTTTTCTGGATAGTTTTCCAAACAGTGGGGTTAGTCACCTAGGTTTTTCTGTTTTCACTCTTCTTGCCTGAAGGATAAACCTGTTTGATTTATCTCTTATTTAACTGTTCAGTATTTAAAGGAATTAGTATAGGAATCTGAAAATAACAGGGAAAAATGCATAAAAACGGGTATTGTTTTTGTGGTCTGATTAATGGTCTAATGCATTGCACTAGTAAATCTTTCGTGTTGTTTCTGATTAGATCAAGCTGTTGGAATATGGCGTTTGGCTGGCAGTGGAAAACCATAATGCAGTACATTGTGATGCGGTCTGCGGAATAACCTGAAATGCTTCGTAAATCAGTGAGAAGCAGACAGAGAGAGACAGGCTAGAAACTGAGGGCAGGGCAAACAGCCAGTGACCACATAAGCAACAATCGAATGTCAACAGGTGCCACGATTCTCTCTCTCGCTCTCCTTATCAGCTGTGTTCCATCTATCGTGTGCCGGGCAAAGTAATCCTGGCCAGTACACCCCTGCAGCACGCCAGCTGAATCCTATTGCCAAAGCTTCCTCATCAGAGTGCTTTCATTTGCAGGTTAGCAGGGAGAGACTGTGTATAATGCGAAAACCTACTAAGAATGTCTAAATCAAGTCCTTGAGTTATGTGTGAGAGGATTTATAAATAAAGTTACTGCTGTTATTGTGAGTATTATATTACACTGCCTCCTGATATAGAGATGGCATGTGGGTGAAGTGTTCACTTACACATGTCACGAAACCTGGTTTCCAGCATTCTCATTTCAGTTAATCCAAGCGGATTTCAACCCCTGTGCTTATCGGTGTACCGCAGGACACTTCTCCACTACATCATCCTGTGTCTTTGGGTTTCGGAGCTGAACAGCACTGTGTGATTATGTGTTTTGGGACCCCTGTAGGATTACCTTGTTTAGTGACACTGTGTCTCAGTCACATTTTATTTTCCAGTTACATTACAAGCATGACATATCACAAGTGGGCTTTTGCCCTGACAGCTTGAGATATGTATAAATGGAAGTCTGAGTGGATGGGCAGCTCCAGATGGGTTGTACAGAGGGTCCATACCTAACTATCACTTCAAGTGAGCACTAGAACATGGCCAAAAAAAATGGAGGTTGTTTAAATGTTTGGGGTCCATAAGATGTTATGATATTGTGAAATATCATTAAAATGTAAAATAACTATTTCTGTTTGAATATAATATCTGTTCAATTACCCTTTTAGTCGAATCACTTCAACGCTACATATCAGAACTCGCCAGAGAGAACTATTGCTTTTGAGCTTTATACAAAAGGCCAATGAATATTGGCGTGCACTTGATTGCACTCAGGTACACCTCATCACTACGTGAGTATAAGAGGGCACGAGTGCAGTGCACTTGCAGCTTTTCGCTTCAGAGCCTTCGCCATTCGCCGAGATCCCCTTGGCTGTATTGAAGTTGACGGTTGATCTACTGAAAAGGGTTCCTGCAATCTTTTGCTCTCTCGTCTTGCAGCGTTTACTGGGTGGCTGTGCAGCCAGGGGGTACATGGTGGTCCCTTAGGTCGACATGCTGTTGTGGTGCATTTATGCCTGCGCAGTGCTTCGGCCTGGCGGGCCTTCGTATACTCTCTCGCGGGTGGGAGGTGCTGTCCACAGCTCAGGGACCAACCAGGAACACGCAAATTGTCTCTGACATGGGCTGCCCGGAGGTGTTGGGGGTTGCTCTTCAGGGGACAACGACATCTCCGCCCCCACCCCCAGAGGAGGGCTGGGAGCTTCTGGCTCAGCTGCCGTCGGCCCATGGGTCAGTCCCTGCCCCTATATAGTGTATCATGCCCGGAACTTTGCAGAGACAGAAGATATAAATACTGTAGAGTAGTTTGCGGGGGTCTGACCATGGCGAGACTTACCCTGCTTCGTATTTATTCATATCTTTTATCCACCAAGGGGAATAAAGCCGCTCGAAATATGGGGGGTGTTGATTCCCTTGTAAGAACTGGCAGATAAAAGGGCAGTCAAGAAAGAGGCTTATTTACTCCTGCATAATAACCGGCAGAACAAAAGACAAACCTATAGCACTGCTGTCTCGGTCTCCGAACTCTGTGAGAGACTTGGGAACAGGAGCGGGGTATTACAGAAGAGTTTTAGGTCTTACCTGTTAGTAGACTTTCTCTCTCGCCGCATGCCAGCAGGGGAACTATCCAGTTGCAACTGCGTCTTCAAGCTTTAGTAGAAATTTGCTCTTTTAGATGCCGGATGGCGGCAGGGAAATCGTCCAGCTGCAGTGGCATATTCAACAGCGTAAGGCTTGAGTCAGGGACAGCAAAGATGCACGTTGCTGAAGGAGAAGAAATTTGAAGTCCTGTGGCGCTTCAGTCGCTATATATAGACGGCCCCGCCCCCCTCAGGCTAGCTTCGGCATGAGCCAGCCATTGGTTGCCGCAGCACGGCAGCCAGCCGATTGGTTTAAAAAATTACCACGGCACAACCAATGGCTGTGCAATTTCCCTGCATGTTAAATAGGCTTCAGTTAGGGGAAAAAATGAGTTTTTCCAATAGCATCTTAGCAGACGCAGTACGAGTGAAGTGTTGACAGGGAACTACTAATGCACAGAGCCACAGACACGTACCTGACTTGTACATGTGTAGCATAGGTGAGATGAACTGGTAGGCAGTGGGCCAAATCACTATGAAAAAGGGGAGGGGGAGCTCAGCTATTTCGAAATGCACTTTTTGCATTTGTATTTCTACTTAGACAGTTATTTTTTAGGTATACATACATGTATTTTTCACAATAGACAGTGCGATTTTTCGTATCGGGGGTGGGGGGGCACATACCACCTGGTGAGGGAATATATTATACAAATAAAGACACAGGACACAGAGCTGCTGCTTCATACATGACACCCTGTTTAACATCTAAACGCATGTATCATGCCTTAAACTACTTAAATAAGCTCTGGAATTACATTATCAAAATAATTATATCTTTATATATATATACTATTTACTTTAACACAATCATTACATTCTCTCATGAAACAACAGATTTCTATTTTTAACACTTGGACTGAAATCTTGTAACTCTTATATTATATTAACTGTCAAACACACTCTATATATATATATATCTGTAAATTCTCCCCATTTTCACATTTTTTTTCAAAGACGTGTGTACACCAGTGCCACTGTTTTCTCTGTTAAAGTAAAGTCTATGTCGCTGAGATCAGAGAAAGTTTTTTTTTCTCCAGTTTCCATTTCCTATGGTGTCAATGCACGAAAACACTAGCTCTTTGTTGTTTAAAAGAAAAAAGAAAAAAAAAACTTGAAAAGATTTTAGTTGAGAAATGTTTGTGTTTTTCAGACTTCCCTGTCAAGTCCTGCACCCATGATGTGTAAAGGTTAAGGAAGTTCTTTCATACATTTCATATGGATGGTCCATCATGCATCAAACAAGTGAACCTGGGGCACTAATATCTGATCTTTATTTCTTCTCCTTTGTGACTCATTCACTCTTAGCTCCATCTGTAGCGATGTTCCTATCACACATTCACATAGCATGCACCTATATATACAATAAAATGCTGTATTCACATTAAACACTCAATTATGTGCTGAATTGGACCACCAGGATATTGCACACCGTTCCAGAGTTAATTAGAATCAGCAGCTGTCATTTATCTGTTGTGGTTTTAATTTTGACTTGTTTTTTTCTGAAAAAAAAAAGACTATCATTTTAAATTTTCTAGAAAATCCAACTTTATTTAAGAAAAGCATTTTTTGCAGAGTAGTCATTACACATGACTTCAGTGTCACATGGTCCTTTAATTAATGCAGATAAAAAAACGATAAAAAAATTAAAAAAACCTTTTTGAAAAAAAACAAACAAAAAAAATTCTATTATTATTATCAGCGTTTAAATCAGCTGCCTAATATTTGTGTGGAAACCTTAAATGATTTTTTTTCAACATTCTTTTATGTACTGAAAGTTTAAAAGAACAGCATTTATTTAAAGTATAAATATTTTGTAACTGATCAAAAGTATAAGGGCATTTACAATGTAATGCATTCTTATGAAATAAAAGTATTCACAAAAAAAACTGTCTAATTTTACACAAAAATAAATTATACTATAAAAATGTATTTCTGTTATGTTTTATATTATATTAAAATTATGGAATATTTCTATAGCAATTTTATGAAAAAAACATTTTAATTGTAAAACTTTTGATTACTGGGTTTACAGATTTAATTTAAGACTTTTGTACTCTATAATATTATGAGATTTACACCAAATTTCTTTTTCGTCTTCCTTTTTCCTCACCAAAACAAAAGGCACAAATCACATAAATAGCAATTACCAAAGCAGAAATAACTGCTTTGGTAATTGCTTTCGAAATAAGACTCAATATTTCGAAAGAAGCATGAGTTAAAGGGTATCCCTGTCAGCAGGTATTTTTTTCTCTGACATGGACTCATTTACTGGAGTAAATTGTCATTGACAAATATTTTGTGTGCTCAGTTACTCGAGACCTTCCTTTCAGCTGCAGCACCCCACAGCAGACTAATTTCCACAGCAGTATCACTGGAGCAATGTGAGGTGAAGACCCTTGCTCAATGTATCCCAAGTGTCATCTCAACCTTGCAGTATAACCATTTAACTACCCCTGACTCTTTGGATGTAATTAGTATTTCTTCATACACATCTTTAATTCATTACAGATGAATCTTCAATTCATTATGAAGAGGAAGATAATGCCCATCATATTAAGTATGTTTTTGCTTAGAACAAGACATATAATCTAAGCTAGAAAAGCATTTTTGCAGTGTACTGTAAAATCCAGCTTTTTCATCACAAGAATAATTTATGTTTTAAAAATAAAGTAAAGTAGAAAACATGTTAATGATATTTTACAATATGACTGTTTTTACTATATTTCGATCAAATAAACCCTTAGGGAACATAAGAGACTTAAAATCATTACATCTTAGATCATTATTAGGCAACACTAGTAATAATAGCGAGCATTATTACAGTCTTTCTGGCTCATACTTATAATTGTCAGCTGCAGTTTTCATGTTCCCACCACAATTTATTCCACAATCTTAATGTATGTTCATATGTTACTATTTTCCTTAAAAGAGTCAAAGTTAGGAATAAAGTGTAATTTCATGCTGGCATTGAGCATAAATGACCTGAACTCTTCAAAATTCAAGGTTTCAGCTGCTGAACTCTCAGGGTCCCGTATTTGTATTCTTTCTGCTTTTGATTCTGCCCAACAGGAGCAATAAAACAATGGAAACAATGTGGTTCACTTGCATTACTTACGTGCCACCCTTCAATAAGCAGGATGAAGCCACATACGAAACCATACAAAACAAAGACAGGGTTCAGTGGAAAATAATATATGACTGTATTTCAGAAAAAAAGACGCTTGGAGAAAACTCGGAACACATGAGGAGACGGAATCGTATAATTAAATACTGTTTGTCTCTTGTCCAGGATCTACGATCGAATCACAAGTGGAAACAATTAAAACTCCAAGCAGCTTTACAGATGTCTTTCTAACTAATCTCAGGTTGTTTATTCCAGTGTCACACACATGTAGCCACAAAGAACAACATGTTTACTTTTAGGAGAAACATTAATGTCATTACATTGTCATGTTCTAGGTGTCCTCCTTTAAAACTAACGCTTACCATAAATAGCCATTGCTCTGAAATCTTTTTTCCATTAATCACTTTTCTATGGCATAGTATCTCACAAGTGCAAAGATAGGATGGGTACTAATTGAATCACATGATCTTAAAGGCCACAGGTAATTTATTCAGTGGTCAGAGCTTTTAATGCTTATAGGAGATAAGGGATGGAAGGGTACCTCCATCATGAGTGGTTTCTGGCAGACAGGTTGGCACATTTATATGTTTGCTAATTGACCCATATCAAATAAAATCTTAATTAGTTCAAGAGGAAAATAAGCTTTCATCTGTGTCATTAAAATATTTCCAGACCAGGTTTAAACTCGCAAACATAACGTTTTATACACACCACAGGTGCTCTGAATAATTACCAAGGATGCAGGAAATAACAGGCAGTATCTCAGCATCACAAAAAGAGCACATCTGTGATTAACATTGCAGAACCGGTGAAGAAAAAGACTAATTGAAGAGCAGTCTGTCCAACAGCCATTTATTAGTGACGTTGGATAAGATAAACCATGTGTGGACCTCAATGTTCTTGTATTCTTTTAAATGCATTTCATTCAGCATTTTACAGCTGGAACATCTGATTTCAGCCCGTGAATGATGTCTCTTTTGTACAAACTTGTCTTAACAACCGATACACGTTTAAAGTGAGTAAAACAAGTGTATACAGATTTCAAACAAACTAGACATTTTAAAGTAGACGGCTAGTTATTTTTCAAAATGAGTGATCTCACTGTACATGGAAGCTCTTCACAGACATTTTTTGGGGGAATTTCTTTTAAAATAATGTAGAGTGTAAATACATTTTCTGAGAGTCCTTTAGAATTGCAATAATAATGAAGAGTGCCTGTAATTCAGCTTACTCTGATACTGAAGAAATCAAAATAGCATTGAACCTATCTGATTTATACATGACCCTGGACCACAAAACCAATCATAATATATCAATATATTAATTGAGACGTGTACATCTGAAAAAATAAGCTTTTCAGTGACGTATGGTTCATTAGGATAGAACAGTATTTGGCTGAGATATAGCTATTTGTAAATCTAGAATCTGAGAGTGCAAAAAAAAAAAAAAATCTAAATATTGCAACCTGGTCTCATAAAAATATGTATCTCGGTGCATTTATGTAGAAAATTAATATCAAAAGGCATGCAAGCATTTCAACCTTTTAAGCAGATTTAATTTTTTTAAAACCAAAATTGTGTAAATTTGTGTGAAAAGGAATAAAAGGTTTTACTGTCTCTAGTGTTAAATATTTTTGGAAACTGCACTGATGTACTTACTGTACTTATTTCACTAAAAAGTGCGCCAAGTTACGTTTATGTCCTTGAGACCAGGTAGCAATATTGAGAAATCCTTAGTAATGCATTTTACTAATTAAAATTAAGTTTTGATACATTTACTGTAGGAATTTCACAAAATATCTAAACATCATCCTTGCTTAATATCCTAATGATTTTTGGCATAAAAGAAAAATCTATAATCTTGACATACAATGTATTTTTGGCTCTTGCTACAAATGTCCTTGTGCGACTTAAGACTTTTTTTGTGGAATAGGGTCACCAGTGGTCAAAAACCACTGAAACAGTCTTCATATTATGTTCTGCAGATAAAGGAAAGTCATACAGGTTTGGAATGAAAAGAGGGTTAGTACGTAAATAATGACAGAATATTCATCCTTTTAAAAATCACCCACTAGTATTGATTGGACTTGTTTCAAACGCCATCCTAAGCCCTTGCACCCCACAAAGTTTATATTTTAGTGAAATAATGACGTATAAACTGTCAGACCATCCAATGTGTTGTCAGCATCAGTGCATGCTTGGCTGAAGTGTGTATCAAGGGCATATAGCATTTACACGGTCAGCAGGCATGAGCACTCTTCTGAAACGTGAGATGATGAATGGGATACCATACAGTGCCTTGGATTCCAAGGACAAACACACATGGCCATCTTAAGACTGCAAGTACATGTCAAATGTGCCATTTGGGACAGGGCCACTGTCATTCCGTTATTTTTCCAACAAGTCATTGAAATGTATTTGTGCATATTAGAATGTAAACTAAGACTAAAAGCATAAGACTGTGTTATTTAATACCACTTAGTTTGTTCCACTAAGGAATTGGCTGGCTGACATCTTCCGTAGGAATCCAGGGAACATCCAATTAGAAAAATTCAGACACAATTTCAACCTTCAACTCCTGTGAACAGTAAAAAAAAATAAAAATAAGCTTTGCATCTGCCAGCACCCACTGATACTTACACATGGTGTTTTTGTAAATTATTTTTTGTCTACCACTGGCAGTTGTGCTTGCCTTTGTATTTACATGTTTTCAGTTTAGGGTTAATTTTCAATCATCATCTTCATGGGATGTAGGCTGTGTGCCAAGTTTCTTGAGCAATCTAACATGCTGCACTTCATAATATTACACATTCCTGCTTCTTGGACAGCTTACATGCTGTCTAGTGTATGACAGCTAGTCTGAGCCATCACTTTTTAGGCTTTTACCCAAATTATTGGGAAAGACACGACCTAAAATAGTTTTTATACGGCTTAGTCAACCAGCTAAATCCAGATGTTTTCCAGACATCCCCGATTAACCATTAATCACATTTGAGTAACATACACATCCATTTCCAAATCAATAATTATGGAACTAATGATCATATTAAAAATATGTTTTGTGATTGATTTTTGTGAAGAGCAACAGAATGTCAAATGCTCTGTTTCTCAACAGCATCCAGTCACAATTAAGACCAGGCATGCAGTGAAAAGACGTTTTTACTCATGGAACACGTAAGACCACCCAAGAAAGACTTCAAAAGCTGATGTTTCATGGAAGGTAATAGTTATTATGTAGAAATTACATCAACTTAGTGCCAAGAAAGTGAGGATTACTATGAACTGGAATGTTCCAGAAAGGCAATCCCACACATTTGATTAAAAAAAAAAAAAACTATTTAAAAAGAAAAACATCATATTTGTTACATATTCACATGTGTTTCTGTTTCAGCATAAGTAATTTTGCATATTTTATCATTTCATATATTTCCCATTAGAGGGTTCCCTCACCTCCAAAATCCAAATTTAACTCATGCAAGCATGTAATTGAATAAACGAGGCTTAAGCAAATGAAGTAATAGACCTCTTAACTCTTAACTGTTCTGAATATTCCCCATAATAGCGTTCACTGGAATCCTCAGGAAAGCAAATTTAGTACAGATGTGATCGTTATAGCAAGTGTTATGTGGCTTTGTGATGTATTTTGTTAAGAGGTAAGTGATTATTGGGATGCCTCAGGGTTCTGACCACAGAGGAGACAGTCAGCTGTGAATTGAAGAGCATGTCTCCAGGGAACATGACATAAGCCTGCAATATGATCTGAGCCAGAGGGCACGAGAACCACATTCCTTTTATAAAGCTGCTTGACACCTCTCTCTGGGTCACTTTCCCCTGCAAGGACACACTGAAGACAATCACAGGCCATCGCTCACTAAATATTTCAAGTCTTATTTGCAGTGTGAAAAGCCATGAATCAATGGTTGTTAAATCAGTGTCTTTATTTAGGACATTATTACAGAGACATATGGGTGTACTGAATGAAACCCTCTCCCTTCTTCTATATTATGCATATTAGTGCACGGTAGAACATTTACATCATACAGAATAATAACACTTACTTATTTATTAAAATAGGCTGGTGCAGACGTTAAGAAATACAGTTTACATTTGGAATTGTTGTAAAGATAGTTGATGCATAACATGTCTAAACATCCTCGCAATCAAGCTTGATGTTCTAGGTTAGTATTTATAAAAATGCATAAAAGTTGTGTATATTTTAAGTGTTTTTTGGCCTAGTTTCAACCACTTTTTAAACCATTTTTGTGGTCACTATTTCAAGTACTCCTGCACCTGCAGTGTGAGAAGACAATCTTTATGAAGTCATAAAAATGCATAATTATAAAATAATGTGCAAAATGGTATTTAAAATAGTTCTAATATAAATATAATATGCAGTTCCACAATGCTTAGTACCTTAGTACCACATAATATTTTGTTTTGTTGAATCAATCTATTATATTATTATTACACATGAAACCATTATCCTCACAATAGTCTCATTTTACATTTTATTTTGCTGTGATTAAAGTAAGGTAAAGTAGGTCAGGTTTGGTAGTATAGATACAAATATCTATTGATCAATGAAGATATGAGGAAGTTTTAAAGATGTAATTATTCTAAGCCAGTCTGATATCTCACAGATCTTTGAAGGGTCAATCTAACAGGAAGTGAGTTAAAGTATGTACTGTGTGTCCAGACTTCCCCCATACATGATTGTCCCTTTAGATTTATCATGCAAATCACAGAAAACCACAGTCCCTCTGTGCAACAAATAATCTCCATAGAACTGCGATTATCAGTTTAGAGACTATGTGGCTTGGACAGCATACAGCTGTTATTCTGTGGTAGTGTGAAAGTACATTCGTTTTTCCCATTACCATTTCAAGGCTGGCGTACAGACACACACTCAAATGCACATATACGTCAGTTCCATGAGTCACCCGCAAGACAATTTAGCATAAAGTTCTCCAATCTCTTACGATTTTCCCATTTGGGGTCAAAAACGATGGGAAATCTTAATATAGGGATTTAATCACACTTGCAAAACCTTTTATTCTCATCCAGCTGAAATAGACTGTACTTATGTTCTTCCCGAACACAATTGAGCAGTCCAGAACAATTAAACCGGTGATTTGTTCTGCAACAACAGTCATTTTATAAAGGACAATGTGTTTATAAGTTAACTGCAAAGAACACGATTACAATACAGTCTTCATTGTTTTTTCCCTACTGAATCTCTCAGGACGGAAGGCCACACAAAGGCTGCTTGCACATGTTTTATTTGTCTTTCTTGGACCGTGCATCAAGACCGTATATCATCTGAGTTGCTGCTGCCTTAATGGTTCCAGCACCTGAGAGAATTGCATTAACGCCTTCCCTCTCAGAGCACTTACAAAAACAAAACCAGTCAACCTGCAACACCTGGAATCACTGTGGAGCTATAACTCTCTTAACAGACACCCTGCCCTATCCTGTGTTTTCTGCCCTGGGCTAGCACTGCGGCATCACCCCAGCTCAGTTTTTTTTCCGCTCCTCCCGGACACTCCACATAACTCTAATTATTGGCTCACCCCGCTGATCCCCCTAAAGTTGAGCTGCAACACCTTCAAGGACTTCCTCTCCATTCAAAACAACCCCAAACGCTGCCACTTTACCGCTCTGATCAGTGGGAAAGGAGAAACTCACAGCATGGGCCGCAGAGATAGGATTATGGTAAAATTATGAGGTGTGAGTGTGTGTATAGATGTGTTAATGTGTGTTACTAGACCCATCAGCCAGATTTTTCAGCTTCCAGAGAGCTCTAAGAGGTTGCCAAGGGGAAATAGTGTCTGTTAAGAAATAGCACTTTTTCCTCTTGAGACTTATATGTGCACTTATTTGTGCTGTAAGTGACTTTTTGGAATGCCACACATAAAATGTTCCTACTTCGGTACCACAGAAATTGGTGTCCTGAGGAATCAATATGTCTCTCTACAGTCTAATCATGAAACAAAGCGATGAAGATATATAAATAATGAAATGTAAATCTGTCAGTTGCTTGTTCGATTCTTTGGACGTTTCGGAGAAAGGGCATGTGGTTAAAGAGGGGGTGGCTAACTCTTGACAGAATTCAGGAAACTGAAAATCGCCTGCAGCACCTCTAAGGTCAAATCTATTTTCACATTCCATTTCTGGGAAACAGAAGTGTCACAAAGTTTGCAAAAGTTCCAAAGTGCAATACTGTAACGTCAAAGAAAGAAAGAAGAAATCAGAAGAAAAAGGAAATGCTTTTCCATAAGTTGTGCCGCGGAACTGTCTCAGATGTTTCTATTAACTTACTTTCGTCTCTGGTACAAGGAAAGCAAGAACCAATCAGATGTGTGCCTTAAATGCATGGAAGTCATTGAGTAAGCAAATAATTTTGGTTACCTCTGACTTATGCTGTTCCACAGAAGTCATGCAGGTCGACATGTGGGTGAATAAATGATGACATAACTTTCATTTCTTATTTACAACTCCTTTAAGAAAGCAAAAGGACATTGCAGCACAGAAAGGTCAGGGGCCATCAGCTGTATTGTGATCTGTTTCATAATAGACATTTCCATGCACTCGCAGAAAAGGAAAGGCAGACACGAACAGGATCAGTACATTGTGTCCTTGTGCATCCTTGTGAACCATATCTTTGTACAATCAAGACATATTTGATTCACATTCTGGAAGAAAAACATCCCACAGCTCTGAATCTTTTAATTGCCTTACACCTGTGAAATACACTATACTGAGGGATGGAGCTGCTTTGCTTTTTTATTACTGATGCTCTCTGGTGCAGTTGACCCTGTGATCCAGTCCCTCATTGAGTGTTTCACAAGGCATTGGGAAACTCACATGTCTTAGCTAACAAAAATATACTCCTCGGCTATTGCAGTAAGAAAATGGTATGCCAGGAAAAAGCACAAACAGCTCTTAGAAACATTAAAAAAACAAAACAGTAAATATGAAGTGAAATATGAAGTAAAATAAAATAAACAAGATCACTATTCAGTATAGTACTAAAAGTTAACTGTGGTATTGCGTTTAGAAAAAAGAGTCATCCGTGACATTTCAGACAAAATTGGCCAGTTGCTTATTTGCATATTTCATCTCCACCAGAAGAAGTCAAACATTAAGCTTTACATATCAAAAACAAATGCATATAGGTTAAAAAGGTGGCCTGGAACAGCAGTGGCTAGAGAGATTCCTCCTTCCTGTTCCAAACGCTCTATAATTGCATATTATTATTCTTTCCTAAATTAATTTTGAAAATGCAAAAAAACCCTGCTCTCAAACCTTTGGACCCCGCTGTATCCACTGTGTATTTTTTTCCTTCTTGTATAAACACCCTTGTAATGTGTGATCCCACAAAAGAACTGAACACTTTGCCCTGTCAATAACACTAATTTAGTCTAATATAGAAAATTATTCTTTAAGAATGTAATAAAGCAAACTCACACTATATTTAAAAACGCTAGAACAGGTACATAGAGTGAGGTGTGCTAACAAGAGCAGTTTTAATTTTAGCTACAAAGACTAAAAGGAAAAAAAATAATAAGAAAAAATTAACATACCAATGAGCACATGTTCAGAAAGAATAAAGTTAAATGCAAATGTACAGCAGCTGCTCCTCTTCTAACAGCACAAAGTTATCATGTTATACTGTGTTTGTCTGGTCTTCAGAAGTAAATATTTCGAAACCAAATCAACCTTTAACTCCAATGAACTGACTTTATGACAGTTTGCATCTGTCAGCTCATTGCACATGGTATTTTCAAGGTCATATACTGTTTCCCTTTGTCTTTATGTTTATGCTTTCAAAATACCAGGCGTAGATCTGGTGGTGAAATCGTTGATCATCTTCTTCTGTGGGATCACTGTCCAGGATCAAAATTAATGTTGTGAATACATGGAAACGGCACGATTCATGACAAACAGTGAGGAACTTTGAGGCTCAAATCTTGTGAATCACATCTGCTCATTATTTTGAATAACATCTGCTTGTAATTATTATCAGTCCTGACTTTTTCCTCATCAATCGTAGGCCTTTGCAACCGGGAGACTGACCTTTTTTTTCAGATCGATATAACAAATATTATTTTAAGAATAGGTAAGTTGTTTTATTATTCACAGGGCTACACATTCTGATGGAAATGTTATAATACAATAAAAAATTGCTAAATATCTGTCTGTGTCTTTTATTCAAAGTGTTACATATATTGTTTTCACATTCCAATTCTGTGCTCAATGTCAGTAAAGATAATGCTTAATTATTAAGGGCCTTAATTGCCCTAATGCCTTATTTGTTGATATTTGTAATCCCTGTTCTCTCATCTGCCTCTTGCTGTTATACTGTAACACACTTGTCTCAAAGGCTTAGTCGTGCTCTGAAGAACATTCCTGAGTTATCCAAGTGGCCGAGTACAAAACCTCAGTGTGACAAAATGCTTTTTATATGGTAACTGCCATTATCAGCTCATGTAGTAAAAACACCAGTGCACATTTTTATGGGTAGCTGTAATTTCAAAGGCATTGAAGGGCTTGTAATGTCAGATGAATTATGTGCTGTCCTTTTTTATTTTTTACTTGCATGCACTGATTTGTTTTAGTACTTGATTTATTGTGCATGGTTCAGTTCAGTTCAATATATTAATAAAAAAATTAAAATAATACAAATTAAAAATGTGTTGTATTTTTTGTTTGATAAATGGAAAAACTACACACATGATTCATACAGAGTAGTATACAATGTAATCTCTCTCCCTAGAGTCCTGCTTAACATTCATCATCTTAAAACACCAGGAAAAAAACAAGAACAAGAAAGTACAATTTAAACATCAATCATTCAACGGTTGTGTATTACATTGGCATAGCTATGACAAAGCACTAAAACTAAACTTCAGAATTCAGATTTCAGAATAATCAAGAAAAAATGTTTAACTCATAGTTTCATACGTTTCATCTAAAATGGAGTCAAATTTATATATGAAAAGATAAGACGCCTTGGATTTTTCCTATGTTGCATAACAACAATGTTTTCCAGTGTTTGCAAAAGGAAGGACTAAAGGGTTATGGGAAGAAGCTGGTCATTTTGGCACAGCATGCGGGTTTCCTGTACAGTTTGACAGGATAAAGACTGAAGGGATCTGAGTCGCACTGATTGCTTCACAAAAGTCATTAGCGCAGATGTGTGCATTAAAACTAGTTAGGTGCTGCGTGAGTGATGGCGGTGTCAACTGTCTGTAATGGCCTGACCTTGTAGAAGCACATTCACCTCGCCTCGTAAGACAGATATCGCAGTACCCTGCTCGGTGACGTGGGGTGATGGAACTCTGCTGTTCTGCGACCCTCTAATATCAGAGAAGCCACATTTACCAGTGTCCTCTTCAAGGGAAAACCCTGACACATTTACTGTACTCGGATCAATGGCGCAACAGAAGGAATCCGCGGCCCTATAAATCGTGATCGATATCTCAGTGTCCTACCCAGAGGCCCAGGTCATAATTAATGCAGAACAATGTATTTTTCATAGTCGGCCTAAATGTAGTACTTGCCAAGTAGCAAATGCAAGTAAAAATCAGCATTTGCAAGTATATGTACTGTAACAGCCATTGACATAGAAATTTTTTATTGTAGTGTCATGCACAAGATGCCAGACATGAGCACAGCTGCGTCCATCTAGCACATTTGCATAGAAAAACAATGGGAAAGTATTGCGCAGTGATATGGAATAATGCATTTTATATAGGAACTGTAATGCTCCAGTCGATACTCTGATGCGTTGTGTTTCACAGTGATTTTGTGTTTCACACTTGATGTAAAATCTATTTAAGACTTTGTACTCAAAAGGCCTATTTTTCTTAAATATTGTTCACAAATCTGTCTAAATCTGTGTTAGTGAGCACTTCTCCTTTGCCGAGATAATCCATCCACCTCACAGGTTGGCATATCAAGATGATGATTAGAAAGCATGATTATTGCACAGGTGTGCTTTAGGCTGACCACAATAAAAGGCCACTATAAAATGTGCAGTTTTTTGAGCAGCACACAGCACAATACCACAGAAGTCTCAAGTTTTGAAGGTGCAGTTGGCATGCTGACTGCAGGAGTGTCCACCAGAGCTGTTGCCCGTGAATTGAATGTTCATTTCTCTGCTATAATCCGTCTCCAAAGGTGTTTCAGGGAATTTGGCAGTTCATTCAACCGGCCCCCCAACCGTGGGCGACATGTAACCACTCCAGCCCTAGACCTCCAAATCAGGCATCTTCACAGCTGCTGCAACACTCGGTTTGCATAACCAAAGAATTTCTGCACAAACTCTCAGAAACGTCTCAGGGAAGCTCAACTGCATGCTCATCATCCTTATTGGGGTCTCAAACTGGAGTGGACCATTATTCCACAGGACACAGTCAACAAACTGATCAACTCTATGCGCGGGAGATGTGTTGCACTGCGTTAAACAAATGGTGGTCACACCAGATATAGAAAAAATCTTAGATCTTTGAGTTCTGACATGAAAAATGGGGGAAAAAATAAAAGTTTTGTGTTTATATTTGTTTTCAGTGTATAAATGTGCGGCACGGTTTCTAACATTGTCAACCAAAGAGAAGTCTTTTTTATTAACTTTGTGTCAAATGGACTAACCCAGCTGTTGGGTTACATTACATTTTTAACCTTAACTTTGAGTAAGTTCATACTTGAACCAAAGTTGGGTTGAAACAACCCAGCATTTGTTTAGACTGAAATTGTCATGCAATAAAAGCTCTAAACACAGAAAGCAAAGAAAACACAAAAAATCAAAACCTACCAATATTTGTATTTTTACTGTTAATGCCGTTTTACTGTTTACGTGTATATACAGTAATACAATTTATTCATTTAGTAGCCATGTTAAAGACATCAGCATTGTATATATAATAGTACATTATTTTTATTATTGTTGTTATAACATAAATTCTAATTACATAAAATGTAAATTATAATTCTTATAAAATCTCATATAATCACTATAATAAGAAGAATAATAATCACATGTACCTTTTACATTTACACTTTAATTCAAACACTGTGTAAAATTGTACATTGTTATTTTTTATCTTATAATTGCATAAAATATAATTTACAATTGTTATAAATGTAAAATGCTTTTTAAAAGTATTATAGTGATATTTCTTTATTGATTTATGTTTTTTTTAGAATTTGCTTCAAAAAAATAATAACAATGATGATGATTGATTGTATCTAAATTATAATTACATGAAATATAATTTATTATTGTTGTGAAATACTTTTTAAAGTATAATAGTGATATTACTTTATTGATTTATGTTGTACAGAATTTTCTTAAATAATCATCATCATCATTATTATTATCATTATTATGTGAACTTTTTCTGCCTATTAATGTAATGCCCACATAGTTTCATGGCTGGTAAAAAGTTTATGGCTGGTGACTTTTCTAAAGTGACTGGCCTTTGCCAGCTGTGGCAAAATGTTAGGCTCTGCGTACAGTGTACGTGAAATAAGATGCCTGACTTGTGTAACCGGGATCAGTGGAAAAGTATTTAAAAGCATGCACTCAAGAGCAAAGGGTCTCATAAATTCAAGCCAGCTGTCCTGGGTCTGTCAGTAAGCTGCTGTCATTAACAGGTCTTCAGTGAACCTGTTTCTTGATTCATTTCCATTACCACCATCTATATCCTCCCACACCATAGACTCACATACTGTATACAGTAGCAAGACAAATGCAAAGCTATCCGATTCCTGTCATACATAGTGCAAAGTTTGTCCTAGCAATTATTAATTACATAATGCAGGCAGCTCAGCTGTGTGTGTACAATGCAGAATGTATTTGTAGCTGAGGCAAAATTCTATTATGCACTGTCAAAACGTTAGAAGATATCTTTAGTAGTCAGGACAGATTCTGATGCACAACCAGCTGATTCTCATTTTCTTTAACCTGTTTCCTGCTGTTGTTTCTTCCCATTACAGCCCATGGCATAAGAATCTAACTCAAGTTTACCAGGCTAAATGAAAGCTAAACATTCAAACATTTCTGTAATCACTGCATTTGTATTTCACTCACCCAGATCTGCCCTGCAAGAACGACTCAGCATATTTAACAAAAATAAAAAATCCACATCTTCCTCCCATCCCTCAACGATTTTTCTTTACAAAACAATTTAGCAAATTGTGAGCTACCAATAATGCTTTCAGCTAGAAAGCAAAAAATTGTGCAGATTTTCTCTCACAATTACAGTATAAAAGTGTACAGATTCTGTTATCAATGTGAATTTTTATTTTATTGATCCATGATTGCTGCTTTTGTAAGGAAGGCCCAACATTGATTACTGAACTATAAGCCAGGGTTATTTTTAAAGATTTTGATGAAAATGTGTGCAATTCTTCTTACTTTTGGATTGCAAAGATCATAACAGTTTATCATTGTGCAATTGTTCTGCCAGGAGTATCTCATGCTAGGCTCAAGATGGTCTGGAAGAGGTCCTGGAATATATGAGATATATTGATTTGGATCCTTATTGGATCAGAACCAGATGAAACAGCCCACCGTCTAGACAAATAAGGTCTCTAACTCGGTGACAAATTGGTGTCCAGATTGAAACCAATGCCATTGTCAAGGGGGTCCTATTATGTAACTTTAATCCAACTATAATAACTTTGTTAAGGTGAATTTACTTTGTACCTTGAGTTAGGCTTTGACAGGGACATTTTGCGCTTCCTTTTGATTTGAATGCCAAATGTGACTTTTGTTCACTTATTTCCTAGGCCTTAAGTAAAAGATAATATGGATGCAAATTCAAGTAAATACATGCTGCCGTCACTGGCTATTCAGCTAAATTTAGTATGCAAAAAATAGATCAGTAACAGTTACAAAATGTAAATCTTGACCTTTACATTTTCATTGTTTAACCCAATGCAGTGGATGCATTGTATTTTAATGAAAAATTAATTCCAAATATCAGTTCCAAGATTATTGGAAGATGTTAAGTTCAATTGCATGCCCAGTTGATTTTTTTTATTATTATTCTTTATATAATTCTTTTCTTTATAATTAATTGTTAAATTTAACAGCAATTTCTGAGTAAAAATTGTTTTCAGTGTATGTATGCTTTTTAATATTGTTTCTTAAAAATCTATCAAATATATATTTAACAGGTTTAAATAATTTCAACTTAATTGTAATATTTTTCACATCCACCTAAGTATAGCAATCACACCCTCAATTGAGAGAATCAATATTTAAAGCTCAGAGGAAGAGTAATCGTTACGTGTAATGTTGATTTAGTGTCTGCACCAAATAGAGACATTGCAGGACTGTGTACAGAGGCTGTTGTAGAGGACAGGTTATTTTTAGAGCTGCAGGGACACACAGGTCTTCCTTCTGGCAATGTCCATCACTTCCTAAACATGGGTCATCTGGACCGCCAAAAACAGAATATCAAAAACCGCCCAAGAGGAAAGACCGCAGAAGAGTTGTTTCATTGCTCTGCTGACTGGTTTCCTCTCTCAGTAGTGTTCAGAAGTCAGACAGTGGAAGCATATTGTGTCATTGAGAAGAAAGACAGGGAAACTCGAGAAACTGTTTAAACCGGAGAATTTGGAAGTGATGATATTGCAATCACAGCAGTGATTGAATAGACTGATACATTCTTGTTCAGCTTTCAATTCAGTGAACTGTTTTTTTTGTGTTTCCTTTTCTTTCTTTACCCCCCTCCAAAACTATCATTCCAGTAATTTCAGTATTTATGTTTTTAGAAAGCTTTGAATTTTCAGTACTTGGAAAAATAATTAAATGATTGTTATGGCGGCAGTATATGTGCAGTGGAATTTTAAAGCTCTCAGAAAATGTTTCTCACTGTGGTTATTTAGTCTATGTATTTATGTTTATGTTTAACAGAAACTATGTTGTTTTTATAACAGTTACGGTTTAGGCTTTCTGGTGCTCAGATGTCTTTCTAAATAATTATAGAGTGCACTTTAAAATTACATTTCCATCAATTTGGAAACTCTTCAGTATAAATGTTATATATTTTGCAGTAACACTTTATTTTAGGGTGTCTTAACTTATTAAAATGCAGTATATTAGCCATTTATTAATAGTAATTAAGCACATATTAATGACTTATTGTACATTACGCTATTCTACATCCCTAATCCTACCCAAATACCTAAACCTAACAATTTTACAACAAAACTGATCTTACTAATTATTAATAAACAACAAATTAGGAATTCACTGAGTGAAAAGTTGTAGTTAGTGGTATGTCATAACAAATAAGTGTTCCCTGTTCTAAAGATTTCGCAATTATGATACAAAAAGAAGATTAAAATTCAATTACCAGTTGTATTTTTAGTGGAGATTAATATATATATATATATATATACATACATATAAACCTGACACAAATTTACTCTGACACTAAATGCAAAGCAGAGACACACACTCTGAAGAATCCTAATGAATTTATTATGAGAAAGAAGCTCTGGTATGTTTTTTTTGTTTTCACTCTACTTTCCGTTTTGTTTTTAATTTTGTCAGTTGGTAGGAAATTAAAACAAATTTCAGGATTAGATCAAGTCCAGAAGGAGTTTTGTTGTCCTTTTTCCTGAGTGATTCCAGACAGAATTATTGCAGAAAGACACCATGAGTAATTTAATGTTGATAACGTTAGCACATTTTCCACCTCACTCAACCATGCTCATAGCCTACTCTAGCCTTGTTAGAGCTTTATTCTTTTATTTCACTGTCATCCATACAATGCAGACATTCATGTAGCAGTTTTGATGATTGGAAAGTAATTTGTTTCAAGATTCAATCAGAGGAACCTAATTATCATCTGGCCTACTTTACCCACACCAGCACTTGCACTATGACCAATTATCTATGAACCAATTACCACCTTGAGACACAAATGACACCATAGCTATCAATTAAAATTAATTTCTGTCAATTAAAATGTCTGATTCACTTGAATCTGTTGTAGTTTGCAAACATAACATCCTGGAATAAATGGAAGATTGTCACACAATTATATAATGGTGACTCATTAAAGGTGCAGTGTGTAATTTTTAGTGGCATCTAGCGGTTAAGATTCGAATTTCAACAAACAATTACAATTACTGATGAAACGCGCTCTGTAGAAATGTGTCCATTTAGAGCTACTATAGAAACATGGCGGCACTAAATGGCGACTTCCATGCAAGGGGACCCGAGGTGTATGTAGATATAAATTGCTTGTTCTAAGGTTATAAAATCATAACGGCTTATTATGTAAGGTCTTTACACACCCCTGAAAACATAGTTTGGCATTTCTGCCAATAAATTCCTAAATATTACACACTGCACCTTTAAGTGTAAAAAATTTACCTTTAAAATGCCACTTAAACTATCTCTCCAGTTCACTTGTGTATTTATATTGTATGTGTAGTCTTAATTTGAACAATAGCCATTGATGATAAGCAACCAGAAAAGATCCGTCAAGCATTTTAAGTTCTCATAACTTAGCTGTAGCCATTTGCAAAGACAAGAGGCAATACAAAAATCAGACAAAACTAAAACAGTCTGGTCCTGGCTGATTTGAAACAGACCTGCTGGACTAAGCGAGAATAAAGGTAAACTGGAGAAAATTTGGTTTTATTTACACAGGATCTTTATCTTTCCCGTTGACTTAGACGCTGAAAAACAGCATGCCGCTACGATAGAAGACCAAAAAGAGAAGTTCAATGACCTACCTCAAAGACTGCTGTTGTTGGTGCGAGAAGTATGCGCCAAGACAAAGTTCTCAGTGCACTGCTGGCTGCTGGACGACAAGGAACGTCGGGGTGAACGCTGAAAGCGGTTCCGTCGGTTGAGGTAGCTGCCAGCTGTCCACGTCCTCTGTCTCTTGCGGAGGTACTCCTTGTAGTTCTTTGTGAGCAGGGTGTAGAGGAACGGATTGATGCAGCTGTTGCTGTAGGTCAGACAGGTGGTCAGATAGTTAATGTTACGCTTTGCCTTGGTGGAGAGATCCAGCTTGGGCTGAAACTGACCTAGAAGCTGCCAGATCCAGAAAGGCAGGAAGCAAGCCCAGAACAGAAGCACAATAGTGAAGATCAGATACAGGACCTTCTGGTTTGGGAGCTTCTTGGTCTGCTTGAAAGTCTCAGTTTGGGAAATCCAGTAGGTTCTTGCCAAGCGTATATACAGGTACCCGATTATCACCCCTGGAGCCACGATGCTGGTGCCAAAGAGAAAGGAGATGTAGATTTTATATGAGAGTGGGCTCAGGGTAGGCTGGCACATTGGCTTGGAGCTTTCTGTCATCAGCTGGACGCTAATGATCATGGGTGAGGTGAGAATCAACGAGGCCGTCCACACCAAAAGAGCGATTGCTTTTCGGTAGCTCTTAGAGCGTTTGACTGTATCCAGAGGCTTGAGGACGGCAAAATAACGTTCTGTGCTCATGACAGTCAGGGTGAAAATGCTGGCATGCATTGTAAGGAAGTCCATGCTGATAAGGATCCGACATCCGGCGTCTCCAAAGTACCAGCCCTTTAGGAAATGTGTGCACACCACAAACGGAATCGTAAGTAAGTAAAGCAGATCAGCTAGTGCCAGGTTGATAATGTAGATGTACATAGAAGCAGCCGAGCGCATGGAGTGGCACATGACCACCAGCGTGTAGATATTTCCAGACACACCCACCAGACACATTAGGGACAGGATGGTGCCAATGGTGAAGGTGGCAGCCATGTCTTCGGTGGAAGCTTCTACTGGAAGCTCGGTGACATTGGAAACCTTCTCCACCATCGCCACTATGGGCTCCATTGACATGGTGGTCATCTCTACAGAGGAATTAACGGTCAAAAGTTGTTGAACAATAAGTTGTTTCACTTATAAGCTTATTTTGCAATTATGAATGAAATGAAAGATTTAATAATTACATTTTAATCTATGATACATAGGCAAATTTAAAGATAATTTTTTAAGAATTCTACTTAACAAGTATAGACTATACTATGAAACTATGCATTTAATAAATTGTATATTTGTATGTGTAGTTATTTTAACCTAAGGTTGACATTTTAATATGCTTCTAATTCCAACCATACACTAGTCATTAAATAAAAAAAACAATTGGTCACTTATTGTAATGTAGAACTATTAGCTATTAACACATCATTAAACTACTAACTTTATTATTCTTAATAGTTAGTAAAGTAGTTGTTAATTTTAGGTATTGGGTTGTAGAATATTATCATACAGAATGTGTGCGTTTAAGTACTAATAAACAGACAATATGTTAATAATTGGCATGCTAATAAACAACTGGTTAACAGTGAGAATTTGTCCCTATACTAAAGAGTTAATCAATTAATTAAATGAATATAAAATGGTATTTTAACCAATAGTACAAGGTCAGGCATGTTTTTGTGCTTCAAATTCAAAATCATGAATAAATAATAAACAATGTTTTAACCTATGTTGCATATACTGTAAGATCAACATTTTTAGAGTTCCTCATATGCTGTCCAGAAAATCAGCACTCATATTAACAAAAAAACCTAACTAAATAAATATATAAATTAATAAATAAACCTAAATAAATATGTTGAGAGGAAGATTGGCTTTCCTACTACTTCATGTTGTTGCTTTAAAGTCATCTGATTTAATGTTCTATCCCTATTACGCATCAATTAAATATTAAACATTTAAAACTATTGCAACACCCTCCAATAACTATGCTTATTTATGATTACAGTTAAATCATTTTAGATAAGCGACCTCAAATGTCAAATACAAGAAGAAACAATATTGCTTTACCTTAACTGAATTCCTCAGATGGCGCAGCTCCAAGCAAACAGACGTTTAGCATTTATAATGAGTCCAACTCATGGCTTCTCCAAAGAGTTTACTCCTTGATTCCTAACACACTGTCCGCAAGAAATCCTTGTATGGCAAAATAAAAGAATACCAGTAGACAGAAAAGAAATGACTTAAGCTGTGTCATGTGTGTTAGGACACACAGATCACGTCAATATAAAAGCGCAATAAGTCCAGGGCAGGTGTTTCAGCCATGTATGAAAAACTTCAGTTATTCTTCCACGGAACACCCACTACAGTATATCACAAACCTGAGTGGCAGATAAGAAAAATCCTACAGGTTCAGAACGAAAAAAAGGGTACGAGGGGAAAAAAGGGCACAATCCTCTTAGATGGATATGCCCAAGGAGGCAATCACTTTGAGCTACAGCTGGATTTAGAAACCCTCTCCTCCACTGACTGAGTGCGTGCCTGTGAGGAGTAGAAAGAGAGAGAGAGAGCTACTCACACACTAGCATAGAGTGGGAGGGGATATGAGGGCGAGAGGGAAGGAGAGGGAGAAAAGAGAGAGATTGGTTGGGGGGGAAATGCATTGTGTGATGAGGCATTCTGGTAATGTGTGTGTGTGCATATGTTATTTGTGAATGACTAATGAGCTACTACCTGAGCTTATTCATTCATCTTGCAGACAGAAGATTGCCACACATGGGGATTTGTATAACACATTTGTGTTTCTAAATAAAATGAAATAATTCTAAAACACAGAACACAATGTAACATAACAAGCTGCTCTTGCAAAACAGAATCTGCAGGCGTTTCAAGCAAACAGGTTTAGGTAAATGTTTTTTTGACTGAGGCAATTTAGCTTTTGCTTCTGTCAAGTTCCTGTTAGCGATGCAATCACAATTTTCTCCACTCTGGTGTTCCAAGGTAAACATTTTGCAGTGTTTATTTCACATAATAAGCACAGACCGACTCTTGATAGGCAGGAATAATCAGGACTGGCCAAAGTGGGTGTACTACCCTGTGACAAGTCCTTTATTTTAATGATGGCATGTTTTTAACACAAAGGTCATGCTTTGAAAGAATGCCCTGGAAGACTATTCACAACGGGTACTTAATACATACCTGGGAGTTTTCGGGCAGTTTTATGAAAGAGAGACGGGCTTCTTCGGTTTTTCACAAAGATACGTTACCCTTGTAGAGAGGGATCCACATTCAGAGCGTGCTTATGACTCTAGTGCTGAAGGATGTGTCAAGATGGCATGGATTTAGATTGACCTTTATACAGCATACTTCCACAGTATATTCTGCTGTGTTATGGAGTAATAAATGTTCTATTTTTTTCAAAGGTTGAAGGGTGTTTTTTTTTTTTTAAATAAAAAATTCTTATGTGGAGGGTGAGCAAAAACCTTTCATGCATTGTGTTAATGCATGATCATAATTCCTTGATCTAAGTTAATTGATAAAACGTGTTTAATTCTTTGTTAAAAAAAGCCACTCTAATCTACTTTAAATGTTAAAAAATATAATAGTGCATACAGAAATGACTATTAACCTATATTAATAAATGCTAAAAAAGTAAAGGTAAAATGTAATGCAATTTTTTTATTTAATTGTTCGGCGCATAAATGATAAAGATATTACATATATATATATATATATATATATTAGGGGTGGGTATAGATTATTTTATTTTGAAATTAATCTAGATTAAAATGGCTAAAAATAATTGTAATTTTGCCAAAGGCTTTCAGAATATGTGTGCTACCTAAATAGTGACTTAAAGTAAAGCCCTATTCGGACGGGACTAGTTTTACAGGGGGTCGTTAGAGGGGAACATTACTCACGTTCATTTCAGGACTCGGTTACATGTTTTAATTATCAAAATTAAACATGTGTTTACTACAAATAAAAAACATAATAGTTGAACTAAAGTAACCACACATTAACATGGATTTGCTGTACTAGCCATTTAGCTTTACCGTGGTACTTGTGATTATACTAATTGTAATCAATCTGAATGACTATAGCAATGCACGCATACAGAGCGCGTGATCCCTGTGATGCCCAGATGTACAAAACAGAACCTCTCACCTCTGTATTAAACATGGAGACATGAAAATCATATAATTTTTTTTGCATTCTTTTTTTAAACAGAGCATGCATTAATTAAGTGTTTACAATGAAACCATTTAAGATTCAATGTTAATAAACTATAAAATATTAATACAAGGTTTTTTTTTTTTTTTTTGGAGGGGGAGGATTGGAGAAGTATATACATATTGTTTTTGACTATAAAGGAGCAAAAAGCTCTCCACTGTGATTTGCATTCAGTATTAGTATTCAGTCTGTGATGTTGAGTTAACACATGAGCAAAATTATTGCTGGCCTTCTTCATCATGCAATAAGTCCTTGCAAATTTGCCAAAGCACCATCTCAATTAACCCGAGACCGTGAGGCGGTGAGAGGTCAGAGCAAATGCCAAAACACTCATTCATAAGTACGTCAACGGCAACTCATTGCATTCAATGACTCTTGGCTTATCAAATAACACATTAGGATTTGACTCCATTAATTCAAGAATATTGGGGAAAAACCAACTGAATTGGAATTCTAATGTGCCATTTCAACTGAAAGATTCAAGTCTCCGGGAGTCAACAATATGAATCTGATCTGGAATCCTCAGGAAGTCATAGCTCAGACTTTAATATAGCTAGGTTCATTTGACGGCACACTGCCTCAGTTGGTGAATAAAGTTCAAAAGGCTGGAAATGAGGTTTGGAGTATTTTTGGCCTCACAGATATAGATGGGCAAAAGTTGATAATATGCTCTGGTGCACACAGCAAACATCATCCATAGCTCTAACATTTTACACTAGCTTGTCATTTGGTCCAGGAAATATTATTTGTAGGTCAACCATTTTGCTCTTGGGCATATTAGCTGTTCTCGTCTCTGAGGGCCAGAGTAAAGATCATCGTAACCTCATGTCAAAGGCAGCTCAACTCCAAGACTATTCTCATATTAATAGATGTTGTGCTGGTCCTCTGTGGCTCCTGCGAAATTCACATCTGGAGGACATCAGGAAGGGAAACATGGGAAAGGTAGGATGAATACAATATGAAATAGAATATGACAGTTGAGTCATAAACTAAACAACATGAGCACAATGCAGAGTTGAGTGTATTTGTCTGGTGTTATAATAACAGTGTACAGACTAATTTACAGAGATGTGGGAGTGATTACAGCAGAAGAGCTGGTTCTTGTCTGGGTGATGGATCGTCTTGTAAGTGATGATACCCAACTGATGGGTCCAATTGCACTAAACTCTAAGTTTTTAATATCAATGTGATTTCAGCCAGTGAAGGCTGTGTGGGATCTGACAAGTCTGAGTCAAGCCATCCCTGGGTCAGTCACACTATGTCTATATCAAACACAAGTGGCATGATGTGACACATAAACACTAAATAACTTTCAATAAAATCAGTAGCGCTGGATATACTGCAGATGACCCCTTTTGGATTCACTACACAGCGTCTTTTCCTTGTACTTTTGTAGCATTAAATATGTTGAATATGGTCATGCATAATATGTGCTAATGAATAGCCAATATTTTAATAATAAGCATGCTGATAAGTAACTAGTTAATAGTGAGAATTAGTCCCTATACTACCCTATTTTTTTAACGTTATTGTAGCACTTTTATCATTATCGCAACCAAATTGTCAGTCTTGGATTGGTTGTGGGCATTTTTCCGCAAGTTGTTTAATTTTGACAGTACGTGGAGGCAAATACTATTTTTATGAGTGAATGAATTGTTCGTTTAATCAATTCAGGAATCATTCATTCAACCGATTTGTTTAAATGTATTCAGGAACTGCCATACCACTGTTTCTTTTAGAATGATCTGACGCAATTCAAGCATAATTGCAATCAAGCACTTTATATGTTTAAAGCTGCACGTCATCTCAGAACATTCACTCTGCTATATATATAGGCCTATATAAAGTAGACATTTAACTTTGACACTTAAAGTTTAGACAGATTTAGTGAGGATATGTGTTATTTCATACATTTTCTTTTGCCATATTCACATGATGCTTCAAACTTTGATGCATACTCACAAAGTCAAACCTGACAGATACATTTATGAGGTTTTAATCTAGTGATGGAAAGAGCTCCAGGAATAGGAACACTTTGTGTAGATACCCGGACGATATCTGTAAACTCTGCCAAACATCCCACATCCCAGATCAGCAAACCCTTCACTCACCACATAAATATAAGACTTCTATCTTGTAAGCGGGGATTTATTGTCTTTGTGGACGTTTGTCTGGTGAAGAAGTGCTCAGCCAGTTGCCGCCTTTGCCAGTGTTGATTGACAGCAGGAAATCACCTCCTGTACATAGTGTTCTTACGTACATGGAATGTCAAAGGAGTCACGTGTGGTTATGACTTTGACCAAGCGCTTCATGTCTTGTGTCAGGACAACGCATCTGCTGACAGCAGTCTTTCCGGTGCAACTCTAGGGTGTCTGGAGACACCATTAACCCTACTCTTATGCAGTGACTGAATCAGCGAAGACGTGGTTAAAGTTACGTTGTGGCCTGAGAGGTTTTTGTGCCTTGCTAATTAGTTTAAGGCACGGGGTTATATTCTAGCGTCGTCTGCTGCTCTGATACCACAGCCATCCGCAGGAAAACTTTTACTGCTCAGACATTTCTCTGACAAAAGTTACTGTGACACTTAGCTGAGATCTCACTTATGCATCTTTTATGCAACTTGAAGGGAAAGCACGTATTTTTCTGCACCACTAACAACAACCAAATTGAATTTTAATCGGTTTGTCCTAGCAAAGGATGGTTGTGGCTTCACTTCAAAGTCAGCATTATGAAATTATAAATTTGCTGTTTCATGGTGGCAACAACTTTATCTCAGGAAAAACTTATATATTGCTCTTACAATGATTGTGCAGAGAAGATTCTTTTGAAAATAGTAATGAAGATCAAAGGTGTCACACTGTAGCCTCGCTTCTCAGTGGGCAAAGAAGGCAAGGAAACATGGGATGAGTCAAAGTGAACATTTAATAAAAAACCAGGCGCACAGAACATGAGACCGAGACAGCAGGCACAAACGCAATGACATTTAAAAACCACGGCCGACAAACTGGAACTCAAAAGTATACAGATAAAATACAAATGGAAACAAATAGGGAAATTGGGAACACCTGTGACACACGGCTTGGATCAAATCAACTGATAATCACAAGACAGGAACTCCAAATTAGGGCACTTGAGAAAACAAAACAGACAGATAAGACCAGACAGACGTTACACTTAAACATAACCTTTAGTAGTGCACAAAAAAAAAAAAAAATCCAAATGTAATCCAAATTACATAGCTGCGAAATTCATAATTACAGAGCAATTATATTACATATTTTACTATTTATATTACAAATGTATTATACAATATATTAAACATTCCTAAAACAGAATACATGTACTGTACTTAAAAAGCAGAATTACACTGAACATTAAGACATTTGTAATAATAATAGTAATAAATGTATGTCAGTTTTTGCTTAAAGCTAATGGGGTGTGATCTTATCTAACCTTGTTTTAATCTTGTTTAAAATTAAGCTTTATTAATTAATTATTTTTTTAATTAACCACATTGTTAACAGATATTTTAAAGTATAGATAATATTTCTTGTTTTTTCTTGTATTTTGATTTATTTATTTATTTATTTTCCATAAATATAACTTAATGTCTCATGTCACTGTGCTTTTCATTTATGAATATTTCGTTATTTATACTGAAAACAAGAAGAAGAAAAAAGTTGTATTGTATTACATCGCATTTAAGTTCAATGTGTTTCTCATTAAACTTCAAAAATAAAACTTCTCAAAACAAGAATATAGAGCTACAAAATCAACTTAAATAGCATAATATCACCTTTCATGTCTATTTTGTCCATTATAAAATGTCCATTATATACAATGTCTATTTTGAAATCTCTCACTGCCTGATTGCAGACTTTGGTATTTGGGCAAATCTGAGCACAGTCTGTGACTCCGAAGAGAATTAGAGGAGACACATGAGAGATTATCAGCACAATTTTCTCAGGGGAGAAAATCTGAAAAACAGCAGTCTTGCACATTGTCTCTAAGAGATTTAAGAGTTTTTCCTCTCTTAAAGGCACTTTTTGATCAGCACTCATGCACCAACCTAATCTGTAGCAAAACCCCCACGGTGAACATGTATCCTTGCCATTTTAAGCCTTTATGCGTGCCTCTGTTTGTTTGTTTACTGGAATCATTTTGAACAGTTTCTTCAAAGGTTCACAAAAACATAAAAGGAAAAGCCTGAAAGAAACAACGAGCTTCTTCCTGCATTATAGACATAAAGGAAGGAGAGAAATAAAAGAGAGAGCCAATGAGAAAAGACACACAGAGATGCTTGATTTTACTATTAATGGTTGAGTGGTATGCACAAGCTAACACCATACTGCCCTCTAGCACCATTTGAAAGTTTAATACGGTTTATTTTTCATGCATCCCTGGGAGCTAATCACAACCTTTAGTAGGGCTCTAATATGTATTCCGGACACAAATGAAGTCAATAATAAATCTATAATTGAAACCAAGTCAGAGCTGTTGCCCTGCAGACATGTTTGATCAACTTGGAAGACCTATAATTTCTTCACAGCACAGCTTTGATGCGTACATTAATGTATATATTTGTGAGATAAAATAAAATAAGCAATATCCAATAGAAAATAAATAAAGTCAAACCTTATATTATGTGATATAGCAAATGCCAAGGAAAGACTTGCCACGGATGAATTTTGAACCAATATGTCTGCCTCTAAAAGCCAGCATACTCTGCAATTTGTCCCAAAACATTACTAAAACATAGTCATTTAAAATGAATCTATAAATGTTCTCACCAAGCCTATAATATTGTCTGGTGTACTTTTGATTCCCCACGTAAGTGTTTACACTTCTTAAAAAGTAAAAAGGAAGATGACTGAAGTCGAGGGTCAAAAGCTGGAAACAATTTCAAATTGATCTGACTGCAACTTCCAAAAAGGATTCGAAAATGTTGCCCATTGAATCACCACTTTCCAGTCTTCAAATATTTACACAAAATAAATGTTTAAATATTTACGAAATAAATACCACGGAGAATAATTTTACAATGACTCTGCTTAAAAGCACTACAGATATTTAAATAAATCTTAAACTAATCAAAGTATTTGCCTTATTGACCTACTTTTGGTCTTGTTAGGAGTAATGGAATAACCCTGACTTTGACTTATTTATTTCAGGACAGTCATCATCTAAATGGCAGACATTTCATGTGTTATGATTAGGATTTACATAATCATATTCAAAGGCACTGCAACCAGGTGCGTAGCAACTATTAAAACCTTTATTAATAGTGAAATTGGTCCCCCACTCTTTCCGTTCATCACATTCTGCTTGACTGCGGTGAACAACAATGACTTAAATATCAAACCAGAAGCCTCTGCTGCTCGGTTAATTTAGCAATTTACTGAAAGAATGCGCTAACGCTCACCTACCGATGTCATTCAGAAAATCAGCTATGGATAATGTAATTAATATTCATAAGCCAAGTCACTCCTGGCATACTTTGCGCACTGAATCTATGTAGTTCCTGTGGAGAAAAGACGCATGCAAGTCATGCTTGAAGAAAATATGCTTTTTTATATTAATAGCTGTCTCGCCAATGTTTAAATCATATTATTATGCTAAAAATACTGTTTTTAGAAGTTCAAATAGCATCTCATATGAGCAAATCCATGACAACTAGGCATTTTAAACGGTGTTATACTTGGTGCATACAGCTATGCCGGTGAAAACCATTATAAATGGATGCATTATTTCCTTTGCAATTACTCTTTGAAGTACATCACAGACCTTTTTTCTTTTAAAAGGTCTGCGATAGTGCCTCCCTATAGCTGCCTATGAAGCATTTTGATCTTTCCATTTATTTTTACCATAACAACAGCAGCACAGAGGTCAAGATAGACTTGACCCTGGAAATACACTGACTGATGAGTCACAGCCTTTTACACGCACCATCTGGGTTCTGTATGCTTTTACAGTTATTTTTCGGAAACAGCATGTCCTCTGCCACCTCTCCTCCCCTGAAACTATAACCAAGAGAGGCATGAGATTAATAGAATCACCCTTATGTAAAAAGCCAGTGGCTTGTATTATAAATGACCTGGCTTAATCCTTCTTTTACATAGACCTTGGATGACCCCAAGTGGATTCACAAGGGATAGAAGCAGTGAAAAAGCACCATTTCACCAATGGCCTACTTTAACTACGGCCGCCAATTGCCTGTAGTGACACCTCTCCTCTCCTTTGACCACTCTAGGGTCATATCAGCATGTTTTCGCCTGTAGAACAGATATTTATTGTTGTTCTCTCATTACATTTTCCGCTTGGTGAAATCTCCTGTGTATGTCTGCACCATACTTAATCAAATACCCAGAAAAGCCCCCAATCATTTCGCTGCAAGCCAAGCAAGTGTGTGTTTATCAGCAGAGTGGACGTGCTGTAGTGTTTTGAATGTCGAAATTGCAGATGAAAGAAATTGGCTCAGAGCCTGGGATACAGAGCACAGGGTGTCTTTGAGTTGTGCTGCCAATTTTGTTTCACTGTTGTGTGTGTGTCTCTGGGAACATTTTGGGAAATTGAACAACCTTGTCTGCAGTCAAAGGACGTACCTATTATGATTACATAAAGTGATAGGTACAATTAAACAAGTGTCATTCAAACCAGCTGTGTACACATTCCAAACCAAAGAAGATGTTCTTTGAGATCTCATTGATGAGATTTTTTTTTCTTCCCATTTTAAAATGACAGTACTATAGTCTTAGCTGTCTGTATTGGGGTTTCTAATATTATGCCGTAGTTGCTGTTTTATGGATATGGAAGGTTATAGAGGGATATGGAGACTGTAAACACAACCCCTTGGGCAAATATTGCAAAAATTAAGAGATTTATTGTTGGTCAAGCAAGCTAAGTCGGCTTTTCCCCATGGCTGTTGTGATGTTGCTAAACCAAAAATTCCAATTCATCTTATCATTCAAACCTGTGTGAATTTGTATGCATAATGTTTTAGTGTTTTGTACATATGCGGTAGTGGAAGACAGTGGTCATAACTGATATATTCAAAATAGAAATAGAAATTCTTGCAAAAGAAAGCCAGACCAGGATAATTATTAATAATCCTTAAAGGGGTCATCCAGTGACACATGCACTTTTACAAGCTGTTTGGACTGAAATGTGTTTTGGGAGAGTGTGTACACAACCATCCTACAATAATAAAGATCCACCCAGTAGTTTTCGTTTAATTTAATAAAAACAAGTAACCCCTTCTGAAATTGACAGCAGCGTGTCACACAGACTGAACCGGTGTCTTACCTCAGACCCGCCCTGAGTGAGCCGTCATCAGACCGAGATGCTGAGACAAGCAAGACTCCTAAGAGATTGAGGTGTTTTGTTGTTGAATAATGAACAGAGCAGTAGTCATTTACCCCCGACATCTGAGTGACTGAAGACACGGAGGATTAACGTTACATTTGTTTCTGAAGGGAAACGCACCCTTGATCTACCAAAATGCGTTTATGTTCACGTGAACGCCCCGCGAGGAAGTCAACTGGCTCTCCTGGCCGTGAAACCGAAACCAGACATGAACACGGATCCTCAAACCGTGAAACGGGGCTACCACCCGTATCGTGCGGACTAGGCATTCAATCGGCTCTCCTGGCCATGAAAGTGGACCGAAGCCCTAGAGATGTGCGCATTCGTGAGATTGGGAACAGCCTTGTGCATGTCTGATGTGGTGGCAACGGGATCCGGCCGAAATCCCGCTCGTGATTTAAACGTAGCAAGCGTTGCAAACGTAGCAAACACTGCTGACCTCCACGGCAACCCAGCGATCTCCGGAATCTCGGAATCCTGCAGAAATGCGGCACCGTCCTTAAATAGCTGGATGATCTTATTATCATCAAATGAAGACTGTTCAGCAAGAGTGAAAAACTGGTAATTATAATACACAAACGTAGGTCCTGAGCACATGGACATTAAATGAAAACATAAACAGAAGTCTAGTGGAACACCTGAGTGCGTAACACAGTGAGTATAATGTCTTTTAATGAATCTTTTTAAATGGCCTTTCCTAATAATGTGCTAATTAGCAAGTTTCACTATGAATACAGCTAAAAAAATCCTCATATAGTGCCTGGAAAGAGGGGCGGAGTCAGCGGAGCTCGTGAAGATTTAAAGTACACAGAACAGAGTGATTTTTGAAGAGCTGTTTTTGACAGGGTAAAATGATCGTTTTTAAACTATCTTTGAGAACTTTTAAAACAAACTATATCACAAACTTTCCATTAAGACCCTAAATAATAATACGAGCTTGTGGAAAATTGGCTTTGTAGGACTCCTTTAATAATTATAATAATTCATTAGTTCCTGTTTTTTTAAGGCTGTGTAAAATGTTTGATTCTAATTGGCCAAGTAGCTTCAAATATTTTTTTTATAATTGTACATAAAATTTTCAAGGTTTTAACCTTAGTTTTAACTGTGCTACTTTCATGCATTTTGTACTCTTCAGTCTTTTTTCTCTGACTTCAACTTGTGCATTTTATTTATTATTATAGCAATATAAACATTTTAACATTTTAAACAAAATGTTCCACTAATACATTAGCTAACTATAGTATAACTATAAAATATGTTCCACTGTTGCAAAAAAAGTTGTTTTTTGTAATATTTTAAAATATTCTCTAGTACATCTTGTTTTGTGGATGCTTTGATTTTCTAACAAAAAGAAGATAATAATCCTGATTAAGATTGTTTTGGGGGTGCACTAAATGGTTAGAGGGGCCTGGCCACTTGAGCTAGAAACTAAATGAAATGAACATAAACAAGATTAGTCAACAAAAGACCAATGCAAAGAGAGAAACACATTACTCAACTCTGACAAGGAACAGCAAATCCCTAAAATATCTCTTTATTTGTCCTCCCTAAAATGATTAGTCAAAGCCACAAATGAGACACAAACATTCTTTTTTTACTGTCTGACCTAAACTAGATTGCACGCTCTTTGCATGCATGGATTGTGAAGCTCATCACGATTGCAGTAAAAATACAAGAATGCTAAATGCGTGGCAAGTGGTTTCATATGAATTATTGAAACAAGTCAGTGACATGAAGTCTGCAGGAGCATGAGAAACCAGTCATGCAGCGGTTGATTGAAAGGAAGATCATAACTCGAACAGACTCTGACACAAACCTGATCCCTAGGCTATTTAGTTTATGAAGATGTGCTACCTGAATTAATCTTCTTCCTACATATGATTCACTGGCACCACAACTTAAAGGAACAGTTCACACAAAACTTAGACAATTCTTTCATTTGAGTCATACAGTAGAGTGACTCAAATCTCATTAGCATATGCATCACAAATGCAGATGAGTAGAATCAGGTTTAATGAAACCTTACTCCTTTTCAGGGCGTAATAAGTTGAAATCTTTGAAGTCTTTTACTCCTTTTCAGGGAGTAATAAGTTGAAATCTTTGAAGTCTTTGATGTCAGACTCATAAATGTATGAATTTATTAGATTTTTATTTATTTAGATACTAACAGAGAATATTCTCAGTCGTTTGCAAGCATTTGTGGTCTATTAAAGTGAAAACATTCTTCCTGTACAAACAAAATGTTTGTTTAAAATGATCTGGTTTTTAATGATGTTCTTAGAATGTTAGCATGGAAACATTATTCATTGTTCGTGAAACTTAAACAAAAAATGAAGAGAAAAACAGCTTTAGTTGTAAGCTTCTCTGACATTTTATAAATGATACAAGTTTTTGAAAATTCAGAGAATGTTCAGAATGAATAATGTTGGCAGTCCCACTTTATATTGAGTGTCCCTATTATCTGTGTACTTTACATAGAGTAAGGTTTAAAGAAATGTAATCCTTCCCGAGAAAGCTGAATTCACAAAAGTTTTCGCACGCCTACAGAGGACATGCAAAAAACGCTAAGACCTCCAAAGACAATAAACTCTGACCTGCCTTGCCCGGGGTGGGAAGGCAAAACAGGTGGACTCTCGCGACCAAGAGCATGCCATATAACAATAAAAAGCTGAGCTGAGCTGACAGTAAACAAACCCCCACATTTACGATCCCCCCTTTTGTGAAGATATTGCTTTTTCACTGTCATGTATGATGTCAATGTAAAGGTATTAACGCAAGCGGTACAATGGTCTCAATTTCATAGCAGTCACTTATTTTATAAAGAGATTAAAAACTCTTTTAAAGAATTAGGCT
>JAUMHI010000008.1:1943592-1958723 GCA_032359435.1 Enteromius unitaeniatus | reverse complement strand
CTGTTTTGCACATGAACTCGCACGCCTCACGTCCCATTCGTGACAATAGGCCTCTTAGAGTCGGTGTTGATTATAATGCTGCACCATAAAAGATAAAGTGAAAGACACACTTTGTTTTAAAATGACCTTGTTATTATAAACATTTTGGTAAGTCCTTTAAAATAGCTATTAACATGCTGAAAATTTAAATGGAAAAATCTTCATAATAAGCTTCTAAATGATGTCTAAAATAAAGCAGCACTCAGAGTCAAGGCCAAGGAAGCTATACCATTAGCTTACTAAGAGTTTAAATAGTATAAATGATGAAAGGGACGTTAACGGTACAGTAACCACTTTGAAACTTCCTGAAAACGGAGTTAGCAAAATGGCTGATTAAAACTTTAATGCTATAAAACTATTAGCTACCACACGTTCAGCTTCCTCCTTATGATTGAGATGCAGGAAGTGCGTAAAAGTCTTCTTTGGCTAAACTAAGAATCTGTTCATTTTGTTAAAAAATTTAAAAGAGACCCATGACCCGGTCATAGATTTAAAGAATTGTATGACATTTTTCAAATAATAGACACTGAAAGTCAATTACTGTTGTGCACTTTAACAGTATAAAATATGCTTTGAAGACAGATGCAGACTATAAAAAAAATCAATATGGAGAGATATAACAAAAGATTTGAGGAAAATTAGATAAACAGCCCTCACAGTGGTACACATCTGTTAGGCACAAATATGCTACAATGTAAGTAAGAAGATGGAAGGGCTCAGCCATTTTGAGATTTTTTTTTTATAAACTCCTGTCAAACCTGATCCTCTCACAGCTCAGCCCTGAACCAAAAAATGTAGTTAAACATCAGAGGTGCAGGTGAAAAGTACAGCATGTTCCAGTACCACAAGAACGAAAAAGCTCCTATATAACGCCCGAGAGAATATAATTCTACTTCAGACAGACAGAAGGCAGAGCTATTTAGTGGATGGATCAAATAATCAAATATTATGTATTCAGTGAGCTGTCAGGCTTCATGAAGTAAGATCGAATTCTCTTTCATGAGGGAAAAAGACAACTTTTTTTTTTTTTAATGGGAGGCCGAGATAAAGCCAAAATGCATTTAAACTAGGGATCCACCAACACCTAAATTCTGACCAATACTAGTAAGGCAATAATTACTTACATGTTATGACCGATAATGAACAACAGACTAAAATACTATATATCTATATTTATATACATAAGGTTAAATTAAAGCAATGAAAAAAGTTAAAATAAAAATTAAAGTTAACTCAGATAATATATTTTAAACATACATTTATGTAAAAAAAAAAAAAAAAAGGAGGATGTGACATGTGGCCAGGTCTGGGAATTTGTGCTCTGCGTTTAACCCATCCAAGTTCACACACACAGCAGTGAGAAGTGAACAACCATGCACACACACCCGGAGCAGTGGGCAGCCATTGCGGCACCCGTGGAGCAGTTGGGGGAATGGTGCCTTGCTCAAGGGTCTCACGTTAAACGTGGTATTGAAGGTGGAGAGAGTGCTGGTTATTCACTCCCACCACCTCCCTTACGGACCTGGGACTCGAACCCGCAACCATTGGGTTACAAGCCCAACTCCCTATCTATTAGGCCACGACTGTCCAAAAAATAAATATTCTATCTAACATCAAGATGACACAAAATCTTACAACCAGATGGATTAAAAGTAGTGATAGACATCCCACTGGAGTTCACACTTGAGTCAGTCTAATAAAACACAACAAATTAGAGCATCTCCACTCCTGAAGTCATCTTGTGTTGGCATGTTTCCTTTCACCTCTACACTAGCTGTGTTTTTCAACAGGAAAGAAACAGACTAAATAAACCTGAAATATATCCTTTAATCTAAGCAATGGAATGGTGTATATGTGAAGTGTGGGCTATTCGTTGCCTTTGTTAAACATTAAACAGCAAAGTTCACATGTTAACAACACTATTAACTCTGGCTCTCGGTCTGCAATGACGAAAGAGTAATTCTAGCAAACAGACAGAATCGGAACCATCTGGTTGAAATAGAGCTTAATTTCAGAGTCTCTCCTCTCACCACAAACAGTGATGAGGGGTGGAGTGTTGGAGTGGGTGGTCCATCGAGGGGCCCTGTCTGCTCGGGAGTCCCTTTAAAACATCTTTATATCATCCTGGAGAGCATCTGGCTGAGATCCTCACAGAAAACCCGTTCATCTCCATTGTTGATCCAAAACCCTCCCGCTGCCCCAAACTCCTGTTTGAGGAACGATCAAAATAGGCCAGCCAATCTCCTGGCATGTCATAATCCATCACACTCAGTAAATAAAGCAGAATGCTCACTTGCTCACAGGGCATCTTAAATAACCCACTTGAGAACGAATTTCCTGAATGCATGTTAGCCCCGTTTTCATAAATATAACTTGACAAGCAGTTGGCCCTTTCATTTTTTTTTTTTTATTTTCTTTTGCACCATCTTCTGGTCCTAATTGACCACTGTGTGCATGTGTAGGAGTACAAATAAACCACTATTTTGTAAAAAATGACAAAACTTCACTTGTGTTGTGAGGCAGTCACCCAGTGTCAAACAATATTCCTCAGCTTAATCTGATTAATAAATAATTTTCCAGTATTTAACCCTTTCAGAAGAAGTAAATTGAGAAAAAGCAGAAAAAGCCTGTATTAAAGGCATAGTTAACCCAAAAATTTAAATTACTCCATGATTTACTCACCCCCAACACTTCCTATACGTTTTTTTTTTTTTTTTTTTTTTTGATAAAACCAATCGGAGCTACATTTAAAAACATCCTGGCTCTAACAAGCATTATAATGGAAGTGAATGGGTGTTATTTTTTAACTGTCCAACAGAGGTCTAATAAAAGTGCATCTATCCATAACAAAGGCGTTCTACTGTGAATGTGCATAAGACAGTCAGCGGAAGTCATAAATTTTAGTTCATAAAGTTTTTTTTATTTTTTATTTTTTTACAAAAATGCATTGATTTACTACAGGACATGTTTGTTCACCCTCTAGAGCCATGTGAGGCACCTTTTATTATGAATGGATGCACTTTATTGGACTTTTGAACTATTGAAAAATAACACCCAATCACTGCCATTATAAAGCCTGAAAAATCCAAATCCAAACTCGACTGAACTCGACTGAATACAGAAAGTCACTGAAAAGAAAGTCATATACACCTAGGATGGCGTGAAGGTGAGTAAAACATGGGGTAATTTTATTTATTATTATTTTTTGGGTGGACTATCCCAAGTGAGTGTTGTATAATTAACTTTAAATGACATAGCAGCAGGTAGGCTATATTAGGCTGCAGTCACTTTAAGACTGAATGCACAGATCTAATATACTGGCAAGTGTTAGTACTTTCTCAACTGTTTATGTTTAACTAAAACAAAAGTAACTTTGTTTAAAGTGAAAACTCACCAAGATGGACATTTTGACATTTTTTTTCTGTGCATGTGTTTACCTGTTTAAGCCCATAAACAAAGTATTTGTGAACTATTCACTAGAGTTGCAGATAACGATGTGTAACACTTGATTAAAGTTTACCAAACCTCCGGCCATGCTCCCAAAACGACATCTGTAAAAACATGAATGCGTATTGATACACATATATATGTTTTATTGGGAAAGCTGTATAATAAGAAAAAATGGAAGTGTGTTCCATTGAGAATCTATTGTACCAAATGCTGCCCACACTAATGTTATCAAACGATGTAATTATTATGAGGAGAAACAGAAAGAATATGCATCCAAACCACCAAATCAAGAAGTATTTTACTGCTCTCCTAAAGTTTACAGAAGACTTACAAGACCTTCCCCAAAATCAACAGGGAGCTGAATTCTTGTGAGATGTACCGAGTTTTCCAGCAATTTAATATTCCCTCACTATTTTTCGCTGGCAATATGTGTTTAAAAACATGACTCCATCGAAAAATCTCTAATCCTCCTTTCCCTTTTCAACTCACTCACACACATGCACAGAAACATACAAAAACCAAATTTTAATGAATAGGAAATACATGTAAACACACAGAGACTCTCCATGGCAACACAGTTCAGTTTGACAGTATGTTTACACTCTGCAGAACTTGCTCTCTTTTCATTTTCCAGGTTGTTAGGAGATCCAGTTTCTATGGTAATTGTAGCTCTTATATCTAGGCTCCTCCCTTTATTGTGGTGGTCGCGTCACAGTCATACTGAAATGATTAACTCATGCTTCTATACTAAACACCAGTGCAATACAGAAAACATCACCGACATTGTAGATGTAAAATGACCTAACTCAGTACTACACTACATTATACTTAGAACAGCAATACAAAAGAAATATCATTTGCACAGAAAAATATTTGATTTGGTCTGTTGGGGTTTAAAGACAGTTAATAATCAGTAATATGATTGGATTTAGGTATCTGATGAGAAAAGTAGAAACGAAATTGAAAAGGAAAAGGATAATTCGACTGAATTCAACTTACTGAACAGAACTTAATCAACACAGAACTGTCTTGAGCTGAATAATAGCAATGTTGCCTTCTGTAGCTGCTTAAAATAGAATTGAGCTAGTTTCACAATATATGAAAATAACTGTCAATTTTGAAGTTCATATATTTTGAAACTAGCTCAATTTATGTTCAATTTTTGTATGAAAAGATTTTTCTTTTCAAAGAGAATTATTTTTCAAAGAGAGCCTGTGTAGAAGCCCTTCAGAAATCCCAAGGTGCAGAAAATTAAGAAGTAGCAAACAGCTGGAATACACGCAGACCCACTACAGTATATCTGTGAAATAACACAGAACCTGACAATAGCGTCATTGATGGGCACCATAATCTAAAACCATCTTTAAACGGGAACCACTGCAGTGCAGGCTGCCAGAAAACCCTAAAGAGGCTAATGAGGAGAAAGCCACGGGAGATGAAGATGGAAGGGAAGAGAAAGAAGAGTGATAGAAGACCAGCCAAGGCAATATGCACAAAACATGCAATCTGGCACAACAATTCTCAGAGATTCAGGGCACCAGCGTGGAGTGGGCGAGGGGCGAGAGAACTCAGCATACACTTCTTTCTGTGATTAGAACATGAAAAGACATGATTCACCCAGGTGCACTGAAAGTAGCAGGCAGATGAATAAAAAAGGGAAAAAGCTAGAAGACTTCACTTGACCAAACTACAAAGCTTTACATTCAGCATAGCATCAATCGTAAATCAATAACCAAGTGCACTCCACTACACTACAAAATTTATTTATATATTTCACACACAAAAAAAATCAGTATTTCAACTTCAAGGGTTAGTTCACCCAAAAATGAAAATATTTTCATTAATTTCCCTCATGTCGTTCCAAACCCATAAGACCTCCATTCATCTTGGAAACACATATTAAGATGTTTTTGATGATAGAGACAGAGAGCTATCTGACCCTCCATAGACAGCAATACAACTGAAATGATCCCAGATCCAGAAAGTAAACCTGACAATAGCGTCATTGATGGACACCACAACCTAAAACCATCCTTAAACGGGAACCACTGTAATGCAGGCTATCAACCTCACTCTTGCGATGCTACAAGAAGTGAATGTTTTGATAATAACATAGTTTCAGGAGGATCGCTGGACCGCATTACCTAATCAATCCAATCGCTACTATCGCCAATCAAACCCTTCCTTCTCACTTTAAATAAACCCGTATTTCCCTACTTCCGCATCTCGCTTTTGTGCCCCCCTCCTCCCTAGCTCCACGTTTTCCTCCAGGGGGGCAGCCAGAGATCGAGCCGTTTTATATATATTATATTATATATATTAACACATATTTATCTGTTCCAGTTCAATGCTGTCAGATAAAAAGTTAAATTCACAGTTAGCTAGCAACAATATAGCAACAGATTCAATGCAGCTACAAAGCTTGTAGCATATCTGTTTCAAAAGAGTGTTCAAGTTGTAAGTAGCTTCTAACAATTTTTAGTATGCTAGCATTTAGCGTAAATTTATTGTCTAATGTAAAAGTAAACTGTTGCTATTACTAGTTAGCTAGCAACATAGCAATAGTGTCAATGCAGCTATATTTTGTAGCTACTTTTTCAAAAGAGTATTCAAAGCTTGGCAAGCTAAAATTAGCTTATAAAGTACTGTAGCTTCCCCAATACTGCAATGTAGGGAGGGCACAGAAAGTGGACGATTATGGAGGAAGAGTTACATCCTGAAGAAAGGGATTTAATCAAGCGGTGGTCTATCCAGACAGCATGTGTACTGTTAAATTAAGTTAATTAGCTAGCAAAGCTAAAGTAAAGGCTTAATCCCCGTGATGAGCTGCTCGAATGCCTGGTCAGGTCTGTAGGTCTGTTTCATCATTCTTAATTGTGTTTCTGATCAATTTCAAACACTACATCCAAAAACTATGGACATTTGTGAATAACAAATTAGCTATGAGTCAGGGAATGTGTATATCACGCATGATTTGAATAAACCATTCCTTGTGGATAGGCTTTCATATTAATAATTGCTGTTTATAAAAGAATAATGAGAATTATGAAAGTCTTGCTTTCTGTTTATTCGCAAAAAATATATTTTCTCCTTAGGAAGAAGTCTGCAGGCATTTCTCCTGGATACTTTTGTTCCAACTGAATAGTTGCAAACCTCTAAATTAACCTCTAAAATATAATATAATAAAGCTATGCAACTGTTTTTATTTATTTATTTTAATTGAATTTGATTTATATATTTTATAGTGCACTACCATTCAAAATTGTGGGCCTTTATTTTAAATACAGTACTTTTTGTTGGTGTTTTAATTTATTTAGTCTAAAAAAGTAATTTATGGTGCGTAGCCTGTCATCCACATCCATTCACAAATAAGACCCAGTCATAGTTCATGACACCTTTAAGTGACTCTTCTCAAAGGTAACTCATTTGCAATGAGAAACACATATATGTATAGTGTGTGCCTTTTATTATCAAGGAAATGTTGGCAGCAGACAAAATGAATGTGGACATTTGCCACACGACGCATGGATTCTGTGAGGATGCTGAAAGCCCATGGGCTTGCAACACATTTTTATTTATACGTTAGACAGTGTGTGATCAATGCCAACCTTATTCAAGCATCTTGTACAAATGTCACACAAAAACCCCATGGAAGGGCTGCACTGTTTCTATCAACATAATCATGAAACCGCTGAAGATAAACACACATGTAGGCATGCACATAAACACATATGTTGCACACAATCATGCATACATGCGCAGTTGTGCAGACATAAACCAATGCCTTCAAATACACATCAGATGTACATCTATAAACATATATCCCAGCATACAATCAACATAAATCAGATGTTCTCAATCTGGGAGGCATAGAAAGGGTTGCAAAGGGGTGCGTCTACATATATGTTCATATTTCTGGGAGCATGAAACTATTTACATTTTGTCTTCATGGAAAACTGACCCTAAATACAGCGTATCTGCGAATGTGTTGGGAATCAATAATCAAATCAATATTTTTCCAAGGTCCTTGACGTCCATGTTTCCTATTGCAGTAATGTTGTTTGGTCAGTCATGGATTTCATCAGAGAAGCAGACACGAGTGTGGAAAGCTTTCTTAACTGTATGGTATGCATCTGTAATATAAACCAGGGCTTTTTAAACTTTTTGATGCCAGGGCCGCCAAAATATGTTGAGACCCAAAAGGGGACCCACTTCCTAAAAACACAAATGTTACATATGTTTTTGCATTAAAAACCTATTTATAAAATCATTTCTATTTTAAAATAAAATAAAACAAATCACACTTCACTTTTTAGTAAGCAGAATGAAATTATTAGCCAAATGAATGTACTTCATAGAACACCATACTGTACATAACCATCTTTAGACATTAATTCACTATTAACAATAAACATAGACATTTTTGTAGACTCCCTAGCACCCACGTATGGCTTTTAGAGGGTCCCCTGACTTAAACAACAAACAGTCAGACACACACTTGGGCAAATAAAGCAGAGCATGGTCTGACAGCACCGCATCAGCAATCAATTCCTATTTGCATTTGGCCAATTCTTCTTATTAGGCTCTAGTTTTCGACCTGTCTCAAGGAGGATGTTCTTTTCCTCTTGTTAAGAGTCCAACAGCTTAATTTCTCTTCTACTTGCCCTAAGAATATTTCTGATGGATGCCAGCAAACACAAGACACAGACGAGTGAACACTCTCCTTAAAAGACAGAAATATTGATTGCAGATTTGCAGTGCCATTCAGTTTCAGAACACCACACACACACGCATTCGGGATAAGAGCCGACCGTTCGCATCGACAACGGATGCAAATATTAATACGCAGGTTTATGCACTTAAATTTGACAATAATTGTTTGACCAGCTTAAGAACAAGAAGGCAGCTTCAACATAAGTCGACTAAGTATGTGTGTGTCAAACCAGACACAGTCAGAAACACTTATTTTTGCAGTTTTCCGTGTCTGCCCTGACATCGCCCTTTTAAAGGCAGATAAAAGCATATACCCCCTGGGAGTACAGAACACAATATTACTGCAAACTGTCCCCAGAGCTCACACGTAATAGGGCAAGCCTTTTTGTTGTCAATATTTACAAAAGCTTTGAATTCCAGTCAACATCTTGAGGAACATCTGCTAACAAACTGACAAGTAATATAAGAACGCATGTGATGGTAATAGCTTGTGGAAAACTCCATGTTATTTTTCTATAAAGACATAAATACATACATATGCAGTTCAAGGATTTTTTGCAGTATAAGGATTTTTAGTGGTGCTTGATAAACCCTAAATCCTAACATGAATGGCAGATAAAAATGGCAAAGAATAATAATAACAATAATAAAATTAAAGCCACAAGAACATTCTGGAACACATTAACAATGTGCTAAAACCACTCAGAGCACATTAGAAATAAGCTGAAAACAATGAGAATACAACAGCCACCTGCTAAAAGTGTGATAAAAAGATTAAAATTATGTTTTTCCTCCAATTTAATTGACCTTGGAGTTTTGTTTTGAGGTAGTCAGAGCATTCAGAATGTTTTAAACAGAGAAAGTTTTCTGTTAATGGTTTAGGGTAAGAATAGCTATTGGGTCTTAGGCACATTGTTCATTTTAAAGATTTAATAAGCTGCTCTGTGCATTTCCTCTTTTCCAAAAACCATTGTTATTTGACAGTCACAGTATCATTATCACCATTTCTAGCCAATATTAAAAGGTGTCATAACACATTTTTAAAAGCATGAAACATTCAGAGCTAACCATTCATTGAGTTAGCAAATTGACTTAAATTAGCATGTTTTCTTAAAGATGATAATAAAGCTCTGAAACAATACACACTGTAACATATCAGGGCACTAAAGAAAATGAGGCATGCACAAAAGAGAGAATAATCTCTTATCAAAGTGAAAGAAAAAAACATAACAGAACCTCCCACACTAGTGAAACTATGTGCCCTCAAGGCATATAAGGCATATTTTTTGCACATGGCCAAAGTACTATTAACCATCTCCAACATGCTCCATTATCGATGATGACACCGAAACCGGTTCCACGGTAGCTATTTTATTTTAGTCTCCATTACGAGGGCAAAACCTCAAAAACCAAGCCTGGGTTCATACCGGGATTTCTAAATGAATTATTGGATCTGATGGTTCCATGAAGACTCTTCACATGAGAACATCTATGGAACCACTAAAGGTTCTTTATAGTGGAAAAAGGTTCTTTAGGTGTTCCTCACACACTAAGAAAAAACATTTTTTTAGGCCGTCGGTCAAGCTGGAAAAATTCTAGCATACACAACCCCTAAATGCATTGAAAGCAGCGACATTATCTTTAAATATTGTGAATAATGTTGAGCCAAACTGCCAGAAACCCCAGTTCAAAAGGTATTCACAGTAGTTTTATCAGTGTAAACACGTGCAGTATCTCCAAACACCTGTGTTTGCTCTATTTGTGAATAATTCATCGTTATCATCATAAGAGGTTGCAACGACATGATTAAATACAGCCTCAAACAGTATCGTAGAACAAATCATAAGATAATTAGTCCTCACCACCCAGCGTAATAGAGCCCAGAGCTACTTAAGTTTTAAAAGCAGCGACTGTAGACTGAGAGCCCCAGGCAGTGAATAACACATAGACTGCATAAACAACTTCAGATAATATGTGAGAGGTAAAGTACTTCAATAAAGGTGATGCCAGTATTTCTCATCAGTAACTGTGGAGAAGTGGTAAATCCATCATCTCAGGACTTCAGGGTAAATCTCGGCAAGGTAAACTAATGAATGTATAAACAGATAAGTTGAGCTACATGCGATGTGTGCTGGTGAGAGAATGCAGTAGATAAATTCTCTTTTTGTTTTAAATAAATGCAGGCAAAGTTCCTGCTATCACATAAAGCCTTGAAACACACAAGCAATCAAACATTTGCAACTTGGGGACCGAAACTGACAAATTTTGTTCTAAATCCAGCTGGCATCTACATAGGCAACATCTTAACTAAAAAAGAACCTCATAAGTGACTGACATGTATAACGCTCTATATTGAAAGCAACAGCACAAATAATGTACAATGTAAAAAGTGCGGTTCTCCAGTGATAACCAGTCTACTATTGTTTCATAAGGATAAACAGCACATTACGGACATTTTACGGGTTGATTGATATATATTAAAGATAATAAGAGAGAATAAAAAGTAAAAATCATGTAAAATTAGTGTTTGCAAAACATATGTGTGTATCCTGAATACATAAATATACATGAATATTTCTTTTTTATTTTATATATATATATATATACATGTTACATGTATTTCTTATGTATAAACGTGTGTTTACCTAAAATATGTGTGTATACTGAATACATAAATTAAAATAATTGATAATTAAATATAAATATATCATTAAATAATTAAGAAATCGTTAGAAATACATTTTAAGAATAAAATTAAAGGAAATAATTATTGATCATATAAATCTAAAATTGTTTCTAATATTGAAATATTGTTCTAGTACAGTCTGACCCAGCATTAATAAAGTTATATTTAATAATAAAAAGTGTTGTTTTTTTTAAAGCATTGCATGTTAAGTTCTCTAGCTGAAGGTTATCTCATCCTCATACTCCACTAAAGCATGTTCTTAATGAAATTCCACTATCTTCTTTCCAATTTTAATTGTATTATAATACACTGCTCAAAAAAAGGGAACACTTAAACAACACAATGTAACTCCAAGTCAATCACACTTCTGTGAAAACAAACTGCCTACTTAGGAAGCAACACAGATTGACAATCAATTTCACATGCTGTTGTGCAAATGGAATAGAAACAGGTGGAAATTATTAGCAATTAGAAAGACACCCCCAATAAAGGAGTGGTTCTGCAGGTGGTGACCACAAACCACTTTTCAGTTCCTATGCTTTCTGGCTGAAGTTTTGGTCACTTTTGAATGCTGGCGGTGCTTTCACTCTAGTGGTCGCATGAGACTACAACCCACACAAGTTGCTCAGGTATTGCAGCTCATCCAGGATGGCACATTGATGCGAGCTGTGGCAAGAAGGTTTGCTATGTCTGTCAGCGTAGTGCCCAGAGCATGGAGGCTCTACCAGGAGACAGGCCAATACATCAGGAGACGTGGAGGAGGCCGTAGAAGATCCGAAGAACAATCCAGCAGCAGGACCACTACCTTTGCCTTTGTGCAAGGAGGAACAGGAGTGGCATGTCTTTGGAGGGCCGCACAGTCCTCCATGTACTCGCCAGGGGTAGACCCAGACCCCTTGTGAGACCATATGCCGGTGCGGTTGGCCTTGGGTTCCTCCTAATGCAAGACAATGCTAGACCTCATGTGGCTGGAGTGTGTCAGCAGTTCCCGAAGACGAAGACATTGATGCTATGGATTGGCCGACCGTTCCCCAGACCTGAATCCAATTGAGCACATCTGGGACATCACGTCTTGCTGCATCCACCAACACCACATTGCACCACAGACTGTCCAGGAGTTGGTGGATGCTTTAGCCCAGGTCTGGGAGGAGATCCCTAAGGAGATCATCCGCCACCTCATCAGGAGCATGCCCGGGCGTTGTAGGGAGGTCATACAGACACGTGGAGGCCACACACACTACCGAGCGTCATTTTGACTTGTTTTATGGACATTACATCAAAGTTGGATCAGCCTGTAGTGTGTTTTTCAACTTGGGTTAATAAATTTAATTTCCACTGGTAAATTTTGTGTAATTTTGTTGTTAGCACATTTAACTAGGTAAAGAACAAAGTATTTAATAATAATAGTTTATTAATTCAGATCTAGGATGTGTTATTTTAGTGCTCTCTTTATTTTTTTGAGCAGTGTATAATATTTAATGAGTTAGCACAATACAAAAAGACAGTGCCAAAGTACATTCAGCAACCCAGTGTTGCTATTGTGCATTCCTTCCTCACAGTGTTCCTGTAAAACCAAGTAACAAGGCATCGGTTGAAGAGTTTTGATTACAGAGTGCCGGTCTTCTTACACAACCCTGGCACAAAGACACTGTGATTTCAAAGCTTTACAAATCAGCCGTGCAAAAAAAAACTAAGCTATTCACGTATTGTACCTTACTGAACAACTCAAAACCAAAAACACACAAAGCAGTATCGAATAACAAAGAAGTCATCTTGTCTTATCATGCAGTACATGTCAAATATGATCCCCTTGACTAAATAAAAAAAACTGTAATTAGCTGGCACGAGATGCTTATCTGAGTGTTGCTCATTAAGGGGCTTATCGCCACATCTTTGGTTGGCTTTGAAAGAGGCAGAATGTCTGATTAAAGCTCAGGATGCTTAAGACATCGCCTTGATTAATATTTCAAGCACGGTGCAGTTTTAAAGGAATGCCGACTCTAGAAAGATCCAGTTTTCCTCAACTTGAATCTCGTCCGATTCGAGGCCTTCGCGTCATTAATGCAGCACACGCTGCTGGATTCATCTGGTTTGCGTTACTTTAAATCAACAGGGAAGTACAGGGGCACTCTCTGCTTATTGGCTGACAGAAAACAGCACCTCCCAATGAATAGGCTCCCAATAATAGACCCCCCTCAGGTAGCAAGAGTACATTCTGGAACTTCGGAGCGACAGCCAAACTTTCGAAAGTTTAGCTAATTCGGGGCAGGGGGGTTTCGCCTTGTTCCCTTCACAAATAAACTTCACTTCCCCCAACGTTGAGATTCTCCGCAATTAACAGCGCTATTAATACCCCCAGGTCCAGGAAAAAAAGACGTCCTGGTTGAGAAGTCTCGGTTTTCCGCAGCCTGAGGAAGGTAGAGCGCACTTAAGCATTAGAGGGGTTACCATAAGTCACAGTCCCACACACAACCCATTCTTCCAGCTGGAGCCCACGTGCAGACGGACTCCTGCTGTTCTGAGGTCAGGTGGAACCCGCCACAGTCACTCCACCGAAAGGCCCACTGGAATAGGGCTAGTCCTATGTGTTTGCCCTCCATTATACACACTCAAGAAGTGGTTTTTCAAGCAAAACTTGAGGACGATCTGATTATTATCAGCATTTTCGTTTGGCAAGTGATCAGCATCGATTTCATGACTACTAAATTCTAGATTTACCCCATCTTGGGCCTCAGTATTAGGCAACCCTATATACGTAGCTGAAAATATGTTTTTCTCATTTACTCAGTCTTAGACAGTGATCGAAGCCAAATAAATATTCCAGGCGTGCCGTCTAGACCAATACTAAACTGTTTCACCACTTTCAGATGAATTGATAGTGTAATGCTAGTGAGAAGTTTGGCCTAGGCTTCAGGAGCTAAATGGGCCTGAGACAGAAACAGAGACAGTTAGGCTGGGCAGAAACAGCTGTTCAGTGACACACATACACATCTGCATTACACAATACGAGTCTATCCAGTTACAAGGTCTGCGATCTCCGCGTTTGAAAACATCAAGTCATTATCTTGAGGATTTCAAATGATCCTGTTCAAGTCTATGGATAATAGAGATCCACTTGTATCGCTAAGCACACCCACTTTATTGAATTTTGTTAGGTTAAAGTCCGTTCAACCACTACAACTCTGAAGTAAAGAGAAAATACTTTTTTTTTTTTTTAATAATTATATTTTTACCATTTCACTCTGAATTGAGATCAATTAAATTTCAATGTCCATTTACTCACATTAAAGTTGTTACACCTTCTTCAGGTTTTATTTATTTTTATTTGATTGTTGTGCCTTTGTAATTTTTATTATGTTTTAATTTGACATTTATTTCAGTAACTTAACTTAAATTTTGAATATAATCTTTAGATTTTGTTTTGTCTTTATATTGTCTTTTTATATATATAGTGGGATGGAGTCCTGAGAGTGAATTTGGAGGGGGGATGGCGTTTAATTTCCAAATGGTTAGGCTTATTTTGAAATTAAAGTGATTTCCATTTTTATCAATTCAGAAGAATACGAAAGCAATCCTATTAAGCGAGTATTGAAGCTCCTATCCTATATCCCAGTTCTGCACATTAATGTAGCGCTGTGTTTATGGTTCGCTGTGCAATGCCGTCTTTAGCCATAAAACCTTCAAACTACAGTCAATAGAAATGTTTCTCTATCGCTGCCCACCGTGCTCCTCACAGGACAGATCTGCAGAGCAGACTGCCGTTTTTGTCATTCATGGTAACAAACAAAGTATAGAGAGGATGTAACTAATAGATTAGGTGTATAATGTAGAGAGCTTCATTCATTAAAATGGTAATTTCTGAGATCGTGAGGAGAGCAAGTTTCAAAGTGAAACTTTATTTATTTAACAGTTTTATCATTTTTTTATACAAAAGTTAATATTAAGTGACTTACATACTCTTCCCACAGTATGCTATTTAAACCAATCACAATGCAGCGCACCTAAACAGAGCGAAGATATATGCAAAGATATGATGCCTGCAAATGTGGTCAGTAAAGCTGGCTCAGTCATTCCTTTGGAAAAATGTTTCAGATTCACACTGTAAAATATGTCTGCGTGTGTCAAAATCCTGCTTAAACTCGAAATCCCAATATTGTTCAAGAAAATTGTGATTGGTTTCTTTTGAAAGTAATCGCACAGCCTTACTTTATAAACAAGAAGGTTTTGAGAAAATATTAAATAA
>JAUMHI010000008.1:1888429-1943492 GCA_032359435.1 Enteromius unitaeniatus | reverse complement strand
TTGTGATTGGTTTCTTTTGAAAGTAATCGCACAGCCTTACTTTATAAACAAGAAGGTTTTGAGAAAATATTAAATAAGTTGTAAATAAATGTAATTTTGGATTATAAAGTGTTCTGAAAAGTCATCCTATATATTTAATTATATAGGATTATTATCTTATTAACAACAACAAGTACCCCCAGTGAACTTTGGCCATTTCCACCATATATATATATATATGTATTTTTTTTATTTTTTTATTTTTAAAACAGATAGATTTTTATATATAGATTTTGACTTTTCACTGTATAAAACAAAACACTAGTTAAAAGCAAGTTTGTGTTCTGTACCCACATGATGAGTAAATTATGACAATTTTTATTTTTGGAAGAGCTTCGCCTTTAACAAAAACAACAAAGTGAATTTCCTGTGGTACACAGAAATTGATTTGGAGGCACACTATGGCATAAGACTGATGTAAAAATCCACACATTAAAGTATGTGTCAGCCCACCTAAGAATGAATGGCCTGTTTTGTGTGTGTGTGTGCATTAGAGTTATTTCTTTGAAGCGTTGGCTGAGGAACGACACGGGACTGCCTGGTATTTTCTAATGAGGCTGAAGAAAACACAAGCTGATGCAAACTAGGCTGACAGCAACGCTTTGGTGGCGTTTGACTCACCATAAAGTTCAATACGCCACAGGCCCTTGTAATGAGGCTACAAAATACTTTGAAAACCCACAGTAAATATAAACACCTCGTGCTTAAAAGACAAACCAAACATTTCCTTCACAAAAAACTCCCAAAATCATTTCAATATTAGTGAAACAAAACAAACTGGAAAACAAACCAAAACAAGTCAGTCTTGCAAAGCTAATATCAGGTAGATATTAGATTAGAGCAGAAGTCTTAAACAACCAGTAAAGCCTCAGGTGCTATTAATTTATCATTCCATTTATTTCGCAAATCAACGTCCACTTCTGTATTTTGAACTATAATATTTGCTTAATAACTTCATCCCTAGTATTCTAAATGCACACAATTAAATATTTTCACATCGATTTTCACATGAACTTGAAAAATGCTGAAACTTAATTAAATTAAATTTAAATAAATTAAATCTATATGTAACCTTGGATGATTCAGCTGGCCATTGATTTATGTTTTATTTATATACACATTGCTACATAATATATATATATATATATATATATATACATGGTAACTCCTCAGGAACTGCCCACTTAATATAAAATGTAACATTCTGGACCACAATTTATATGTAAAGCCTAATTTACTGCCCGCTGCTGTGTAATATTAGCCTGGCTTCCTCGACTATAAAGCTCATACGAGCTTAGTCTGACCAAGCTACCTTACTACCTTACCTTCCATCAGATGCCTCTGTATACTACTGGACGAATCTACAACCAATCAGACCACTCATTCCGATGACGTATACGTAGCAGCGGAACCTGAAGCCACCATAACCTTCATTAAAGCAGTAGGAAAATGTCTTTACTTACTTTAATTACTTCTGCTCCGGGAGAGAGCTCGCCAGACTGACTTTGCTCGCGAAATTGAATGTAGCATCAAAGGAAGTATGGGCGGGCCCAGGCTAGTGTAACATCACAGTAATTACATGCTAAATCCATAGCAACTGTCTATTTAATATAAAGTGTAACACTTTATTAGTGCTGTCCCGTTACACATTTGTACTTTCATTACCAAAAAGTGTTGTTACCATTGTCCTGTTCCACATTTGTACTCACACACACCATTCTGAGGGTTGTTCCATGTGTGAAGTTACAGAAATATTCCAGCTGTAGAAACTATGTACCTGTGTGTACGTACACTGTGGTTACATACACATCTAGTCACTATGAAAGTACACAGGTATTAGGTACATGTAATATAAGGTGGGACCAAAAAATAAATAATAAATAAACCTAATTATAACAACAAAAGTATAAATGAGCAAAACGTAAATAAAAATGAAAACTAAAAATATAAATATCAAAAAGCAGAAATATAAAAAATACATATTTAATATTATATTTAAAAATATATATATTAACAACATAAACATAATCCAATTATCTTAATAAATAACTGATATTACAATTCTAAAGTATAATTATATTTTGTGCAAACAGCTTAAAAATACAAAAACAAGTAATAAATAAATAAATTCATTCTCAAATAAATTCAGAATAAATTCAAATTGTATATAAAAATAAAATAATTTTTTTGTTAATATTTAACTGGCCCAAACGCCAGTTATTTCACTTTGAGATCTCAGACCCCTTGACACAGAAACTGATGCAAGTTCTTACAAACGGAACAATGTTCTCAACAGGTTATCAGAGATTTACTGATCAATCGATTCCTCTGAATGATCTAGACTCACTTTAGCAACATTTCCTGCTATGATGGCTGCTCATTACTGGACACAAGATTGGGTTTAATGTTGTTCTGAACGGCACGGATACAAGAATAGCCCCTACACATCAACACACATGCAGTTGTAAACACAAGTGCACACACAGAGTAAATCAAGAATAGTTAACTGACAGAAATAAGCAGCACAACAATGCGTGATGAGCCGGTGGAGTGGGTATTTTTCATTAACTCTGGAGACTGACAGAGGTCACTGCATTAATCATCTTAGCGGCCAGTAAGGAGCTGCTGATGGGAGACTGTGTTTCCCTCCTCATGCAAGTCTGTACTCCATCAGGACTACAATGAGCACAGTCATTTACCAATCAGCATGGCACACTAAACAAAATACTTAGCTATCTATTTTTACTTTTAACCTCCCGTGAACACAAAATTATTTAATTATTAATTTATAATTCAATTATTTATGTTACATCCTGAGGATCATTAAAATTAATGGTTTGAATAAAATACCATGTATTCAGGGCCATGATAGACACTGAAGAGGGACTATTTATTTTCTGTCACATGGTTTAGTTGCAGCATCTACCAACACTTAAATAAAATAAAATAATAGAATGTAGAATATTGAAATGTTGGTTTGGCAACTAACTGAAATAAACTTTTTTTAGTCAACTTTTAGTTATTTGCAAAAGTAGAGACTGACACAGATGATAAATCTAATGTAAAGAGGAAAACAGAATGCACAATTATGTTTCTAATAACCAATTTGTACCCAATATGAATACTGATATACTGAAACATCTCTAATATAACAAATATGCTATGAATCCCTACTTTTAACATTACCAGATCATTTACATTGTGCCCCTAATGTTTTTATTTATCAGTTGCTGAAACATTAAAGCTCTTCTCAGAGTGACCACCTTTTACATCTAAAGAAGAAGAACACACAAGAAGAAGGAAAAAAAGAAGAATTACAGCCAAAAAGATACAAATTGTAAAAGAGCATTTCCTTATTCTGTTGTGTGAATGTGTGGAGAAATAACAGCACTGGCAGCTTGAGTAGCTCTTCTGGGAACACAAACACACACACATACAGTAAACACACCGATTTTCATTTCAGCTTCAGAAGCCACCAGTAAATTTCTCAAAATCCTTTCTTCCTCACAAACCAAAAAGTGCTCTGATTTGTTCCCCCGGTAGGTTTCTCTTGGTTACCCGAGTAATTGAGGGTTTGCGTCTCTGCTTGTGAAATTACCAGATTTTCGACATTGAAGAATTGATTAAAAGACATCCTGTTGCACATATAATACAAGCAAAAGCAGCGGGACACACTGTTCTTTAACCCAGACTTTTTTAAGCGAATTCTTCCAGACATTTACACAGCACATAACATAACCATATACACTCTATCCTGCCATACGAGATGTGAGAGACATCAGTCGCCAGGGAAAAGGAAAAGTATAAATACTATCCAGGGAAAATATACACAAGACGAGCAGCCCAGACTACTTGAGAGAAGAATCAGCCAAATTTACATAGCATTAATGCCTTCGCAAAAGAAAAACACAGGGCTCGGGACATTCTCTGGCATTATACCTACTGAAAAAAATGGTGCTGTCTTTGTTTCCACAACAACAAAGTCTGTGATGCCTTTAATTAGGGCTCACTAACAGATACATCTGAAATGAAAAGAATACTCAACCCAAAATAGCAAATTCCGGCATTATTTTCAGCACTTTCATGTCATTCCAAAACTGTATGATTTTTTTTTTTTTTCTGCGAAACACAAACTGCAATAGAAAAATAGAATAGAAAAGGTAATCAATGGCAGAACTTGATTTTGCTGAGTTCGACGTGTCCCTGGGTCAACATCTTTATTGACCCTGGAAAAACATTGAGATCAGCCAGTTTATAGTTTTTGCTTACAATCAGTGTTTGGTGCTTGTACATCAGTGTCATTCATCTATCGTTAAACATGATTTTAGGTTGATTTTTAAGGTGTAGGTGTAGAGATGTGGTCAAAATTTCACCCAAGAACACGTCGAATTCAGCAAAATCAGGCATGTATAATCAATGATAGAATTTCCATGATCTTTTAATTCCAATGATTAATGTCTAAAGATAAAGACAAAATGCCATCAAAAACATCACAATGCCCCTTCCAATATTTGAGCTGTGTATCTAAATGTGGCATGTAGTCATGTGACACATGCTTAAACGGAGGCACCAACATTTTTCGAAATATCTCTATTTCATTTTTTTTTTTTTAAAGGAGACATAATTTGAGGGTAAGTAAGTGATACAATTTTTGGGATAGATTATCTCTTAGCTTCAACAAACGCAACATTAAAGACTTTAACTGACAGATGTCTAAAGCTAGGTTTATTTGTTAAAAAAAGTCTAAATCCTCTCAATGTTTTGGCTGCATACCTAAATATCAGTTAAATCAGCTAAATATGTGTTGCTTTGACTAAGGGGGGCAACACTAGACCTCATAGACTTTCATTAAATGGACAAAAAAAGAAAATTATATATATATATATATATATATATATTTCAAAATAAAAAAGTGTTCTAAAAAATAAATAACAAAAGAGTTGAATAAATGATGATCATTTTAATTTGATTTTGGGTAGATTTTCCCATTCAGCTTCAACAAATGAAACTCTAAAGACTCCAATCAGCAGGCATCTAAAACCATTTCATTCACAAACAATATCAAAAAACATAGTTTTCCTTACAATATTTTGGTTGCATATCTAAATGGGAGAGGTGCTGTTTTGGACAAAAAAATATATAAAATAAAATAAATAAATAAATAAAGGTCACAATGTTCCTCACAAAGTTTGGGTTGCATTTCTAAATAAGGTTTAGTCATGTGAGAGATTCTGCTTTCACTGACGGAGCCAACACTTCACCCCGCTGACTGTCACTGTAAGGATCTTTGATTTTAGAGAAATAAAAGAGAAATAACATGAGCTATGAGAGGATTTTCATTTTTGGGTAGATTTTCTCTTAGATTTAACAAATCCAACTTCAAAGACTTCATCTGACAGATGTCTAAAGTAAGTTTTATTCATATATAAAAAAAAAAAAATCGTATTCCTCTGAATGTCAAAATATCATATAAAATGTGCTGCTCTGACTGATTCCCGAACACGGTCGCATCTCCGTCGTTTGAACCACGTTAGTTCAACAACTATACTATAAAGATATTAAAGATAGTTTGCTTTTTGTGCCTAAGAGCATATTTATTAAATCCCATATATCTTACTAAGAAGAAACTATACTTCTAACCACAGGTCCAGTGCTGTAGTTCAAACCACGTACGTTTGTGACGTTGACTGCAAATGTTCGTTTGAACTATGCTTTCGGGAAACACCGAATCATTGAACTATGCTGGTACTGACAGAACTTGCGACCACAGTAGGCTAACTATGCCTTTGGAAACGCACCCCTGAATGAGAGGGCCACAATCGGACTCCATATACTTTCACTGTATGGACAAAAAAACAGGCATTGTTCAAAATATCTTATTTGTGTGTTCTAAAGGAGATATAACATAAGACACAACTTAAAATCACCATGAGAAAAAACTAACTTTTCCTTATATGTTCCTTATATAAACCTTATGCAGGTGAGTAAACAATAGCAAGATTTTCATTTTTGCGTGAATTGTCCTATTAATCATCAGCTTTAACAGAGAATAAAAACCATTTTCGTTCACTAACACCATAAAAAAATGCATGGATAGCTATAGCTACATAATTATCCTTATAATGTTTTGACTGCAGTGAATAGCCTTTCACTGCATGGAAAAAAAAACCCTGACATTTTTCAAAATATATTTTTTTGGTTCCTAAGAAACAAAATAATGAAATATAATGTAAAAGTGAGTAAACAATGACAGGATTTTCATTTTTGTGTGGATTGTCCCATTCAGCATCAACTTCAACAAATGTGACTCTAAAGACTCGGTTGTCAAAAGCTAGCTTCATCCGCATCCAAAAAACATCCCAATGTTCCTGGTGATGTTTTGGCTGCATATCTAAAAGTGGTGTAGTCATGTGAGAGGTGCTGCTTTGACTGAGGAGGCCACAGTGCTCATTTATGCCTCACTAGGGCTGTCTACAGTAATAGCAGCAGCAGATGTGTGGAGTGTTAAAATCCTTGCACTCCTCTAATAAGCACCTCTTCTCCCTCTATCATCATTTTGGGCTGCTCTGAATCGCTCCTCTCTGCCCTACTTTCCGCCTCCGTTCTATTCTTCTTCCCCACCGCCTCGTCTCCTCTTTCTTCTTCCAAGTTTTCAACTTTTGTACAATATTTATGAGGCGAGGTCTAGGGACGAGAGGAAGCCGTTTCAAACCTCAATGTGCCTTTCTCTGAATGAAATAAGCTATTTGCAGTGGCTGCGAATGCATTGTAAGCCTGTTTTCTGACCTTAAAGCGCTGACCACTTAATAAGAGTATGAGCCGAAAAGATCAAGTGACGAGTGAGAGATTTCGCTTTAATAGTTTAGTAACATTGAAAGATCTGAAGGTGATACAAATGGTCCCATCTCCTCTATAAAACCATTTTCAAATCCACAAAGGATGAGTAATAAAGCGTATCACCAACAGTTAAACATCAGTCTGCTTTAAGTTATTACCCATCCAGTGGCACAGATAGCTAAAGGGCAAACGAACTTAAAAGCAAGAAAGGTGCCAAAACCTCAAGTACACTAATGAGAGCAGACAGGAGCGTACAGTATAAAAAGTAAATGATAGCAACTTTCCTAAGACCTCAAATATAATTAAGACCATGTGCACTGCAAATGAAGTTCAGTCAGCATATTAAAATCAGAAAAACTCTGATTCTACATTCTACACTCTTGTGATTCATCCACTGTGGGCTTGGGGACGGTTTGTTCTTTTGGAATGGTATTCAAGAATTTATCATCGGTCATGCAGAAAACCACCTACCACTTCTATTGTTTAACTATTTCTTCTCTCTCTCTCTCGCTCAGTGCTAGAATTAGCTTTACTAGAATGTCATTACGAGGTGGGCAACCTACAGGTTAGCGAATATTGAAGGAATTAAAATTCATTTTTGTTATTTTAAAAGTAGAAACACTACCGCACAAGAGAAATACAGACTACTAATAGTGCCTTAAGTTAAGAAAATTAAATGTCTTAATCTAGTTTTAAACATATGTGCTCATTTTTTAAAATGGTCTTTGTATTGTGGTTGTTTTAATATGGTTTTGAAAAAACTTTATATCATTTTCTACAAAATGTTTAAATTTACTGACATAAAATGTTATATGCTGGTGTACGAAATCTTTTTTTTTTTCATGTAAAAATTATTTTGTACAGATATTATATATTATGAATAATATTATGAATTATACACTCATAAATGTATTCACCTTTAAATCTGAGCTAATTTTGCCTAATTTGTTTGACAGACATCATAAGTCTCTAGAATATCATTCTGTTTGTTTTGCTGCATGTTTCTGCCATCTCACATTCACTATGATTTCGACTATGACCAACAAAATAAAAAAAATGTAAAAAAACTTACAAAGTGACAACAAAATGTATTTCTTGTGGAACACTAAGCAGTCATTCCTAGGCATAGGTCAGTAAGTTCAGTAGTAGTAGCAGTAGTAATATTTCTTTGTTTTTTATATATTTTTTACGAAATTATGTATTTAGTTAAAACAAAAGTTACAATAAATAATTTGACAGTTACAAAACAACAACAGCAAATAAATGCTGTTCTTTTGAACTTTCTATTCATCAAAGAATAAAAGAATTAACACATTAACATTTCCACAAATATCTTAGACAGCACAACGATTTTCAACTGTGAAAATAATAAGAAATATTGGTATCACTTTAGAATAGTAACACTTGTTAACTATTAACTATGAACTATTTACCTCAATAAATTCTTAATTAATAGTTAGTAAGGTAGTTGTTAAGTTTAGGTATTGGATATTATTATGGATGTAGAATAAGACATTAATATGTGCTTACTTATCACTAATAAATGGCTAATATTCTAGTTATATGCATGCTAATAAGCAACAAAAACCAAATCAGTATATTCGATTTCTGAAGGATCATGTGACACTGAAGTTAGGAAGTTTCACAACTAAAGACCAGCTCCTCACTTCACTTAAGGGAGGGGCGGGGTCAGTAGAGCTCATTAGCATTTAAAGAACCATGGACTAGAATGGCTTGATGAAACAGAGTTGATTTTGACAGGCAAAAAAAGGTGTTTTTTAAACTACCATTGAGAAATTTTAACCAACGTATGCTATAGACTTTTCAGTAAGACCCTAAAGAATCATATCAACTTGTGGAAAATAGGCATCCAACGACCCCTTGAAAAATTGTAGAATTATTTTACAACTTCACTTTTTTACTGTATTTTTATGCATAGGTGGGCATAAGACTTCAAAAATGTTACAGAGCCCAAACTTTTGAACGGTAGTGTATACTCACAAATCTGCCAAGCAAAAGATGGAGATACAGTGCAGAAGCCCTGTTGAGTGGGCACAAGCCAACCCATGGCCACACCCCAGCTGTCTCTCAGTACTCAGGGATACACTCAGCAAGCATTTCTGCCAAAGATGTTTGATCTAAGAATGCAGAACAGCCTCATAAAAACGAAAGATGTGATGGAATGTTCGCCCAGAGCGTCCACTTAGATTCTGATGCAAGAAAGGAATGGGATGTGAGCGATATGTGATAAACAACTCTATTTCTTGTCTGTCCAAACCACTTAGCCTCTAAATCACACCAAAACAAATAGTGACATGTTTCTGGTCTAAATACTACAAGAAACACTCAGATGTTGGCAAAGGTTGAGCTACATCTGTGCAACTTAGCTGGTTAGAGGCAAGAGATGTACGCCAGACTCATTACATCCCTCGCATTAAGAACACAACTGGGGGCTTCTTTTATGCCAGACATCTTAATATTAGTTCAATCGTGTTCTGCTGAATATCTCGGTATGAGAAACTGTCATCTCACCATCACAGAAGACCAAGCAACCGGTTGTTTCCCTGGCGAGGGGGTGTATATTTCTGCAACGGAGTCCGTCAGCAGTTTCCACATGTTTTGTTTAAGCATGACTCGTCGAAGGACGTTTAGGGTGAATCCTGAGAGGGAATGAGGTAACATCTCGAAAAATTCCTTTCTAGACTTTGTGGCTCCATAAGTGAAATGATCCTGACAAACAACGAGTGCTTTGGTGCAAGCAATAACATTCAGTGGCTTTGCTGTTCTGGCAAGGAACCTCTATGACTTTTCATTTCCGTTAATTCGCTCTGCATGCCTGGATTAACCTTTTACTTAGCGGGGATCAAAAAACGCAGTTCCTAGTTTCCAACTCCATTCTGAGATATGTAAGGTCGCTTCCTCCGACATCCTCTGATGCAGTGAAAGGTACTAATCAAGTCTTCCATGTGTGATTTTAAACACTTCCTCACCCACACATCCTCTTCAGCTTCCTACATCTACCTACCTAGGAGAAAGAGACTCTTCTGTCAAAGTCGTGAGATACCTCCTTAAAATACCCCCAACCATCTAGCACTGTGGCAGCCTATTCATAAAATATACCATAGGCATATATGATTTATCATTTGACCCTAAAATCAAAGAACCAGGCGTGTAATCATTACTCAAACCAGAGATAAGCATATGACGACAGCTGCTTTCAGTTTTCTGCACTCATTTCATATTAAACAGAGGAGAAAGGTTATTGTAGTTGACAGCTGAAAATAATTGCGCTAGTAGTGAACTAGTTGGCTGAATTTGTCAGAATTTGTTATTTTGGTTTGTGTGTTTTTTTTCCCTGCAAGGATGGAGGCGGTATAATCGTACTGAGAAAATCCAATATCAGTTTTTCAGTGGAACCTCGTTGCCTTCCAGCAAATTAGTGCACATTTCACTTAGGGGAACCTGTAATACACAGCGCACAGAAACAGCTCTGCTGTAAACTTGGTTATATTCCATAAGAAACGCATGAGAGAATTCGTGTTTAAACTCTGGATCTGTTCTCTGATGCCGCGTGAGCAATTAAAACGAAGAACCACATCATAAACTGTTTGAATAAAGTTTCTAATTACAAAATCAAGAAAGAAATATCTGCAAGACTAAGGGGTCCATATGGTATGGTGCGGGGGAAACAACAGACTCTTTAGTTAGATTGAAAATTTAGGATCAGTTAGTTTAGTCTTAAAATGCCACAGCTGTTCTTTGAGCATAACACCGAAGAGCCACTGATTGTTTGCAAGAATAAAGGCAAAGATGTGTGACCGCAAAAAATTGTGGAAAGAAAAAGTATGCAGATTCGAATCATGTCACAAAAGTATAGGTGGAATGTAGCACTTTTGTTAAAGGGGGGGTTTTGAGGAGCCTTTTTTTGGTTTTTGGAGCTTGACACTGGACACCATTCACTTTCATTGTATGGAAAAGAACAGCATTGATAATCTACAAAACATCTCCTTTTGTAACCTACACAAAGTAACGCAGGTTTAGAATGACATGAGGGTGTAAATATTTATTGACAATGCTCAAGACTATTCATTGTAGCATTGTTAAACATTATAGCATGAGTGGTATTTGAGACTGGGAAACAATAGTAAAAATATTAATTTTAACAGTGCAAAATGACTATGCATGAGACATAAACAAAAATGAACAAAAATAAATTAAATAGAAACAAAAAGATAATTAATTTTAAATTGACTAACCCTGCATGGTGGTATATTATTCCCTTAACTTTCACCGAGATAACGTTTATTGGCAGAAACTCATTACCGCAGTCAAAGGGGAACTTGCGAAGGCTGTAAAAAATCAATGTACCTCAGGTAACCTCAGCTGAAGAACCAGACGAACAGAAATATGGTCACCGGCGGTTTTTGGAAAACAACCACGAGCATGCACATGCTACAGGGCTTATAATGAGCTACCTGCACCTGGGTTCCTCTGAAGAAGAGAGGAAACCACGGCAACCATTTTACAAAATAAAAAAATAGGACAACATGCAAACGAGGGTTGGGAGCGCCGCAGCTCGCAAACCAGAGACCACTGAAAGACAAAGAACATATTATCACTCTTTATTGAGACACCAGCAAAGCTACAGTCAGCTGCTCATTAGCCATTCAAAACACAGCCAAATTAGCCCACACTGATTTATATTTATTTGGATTTGTAAGCCTTTCACACAAAAACAACGGCCACTACAAACCGTTGGACTACCAGCGGTTAAATTCAATATCAGATCTGTCTTCCAAGAAATTCTCTCTGTAAAAAGCCAAGTTGCTGGGTATAGCGGCTTTGGTGTGCGTGGAGAAACTGTGGAAATTAAGCGGGTCCATGACTCATACAAACACACACACACGTTAGCAAACAGACAGCCTTCCTGCCCCCTTTAAAATAATCATGAGTGTTCCAAAGAGAAGAACAAGCTGATTTTTAAATGTCACTGTTGTTTTACTGAGACTCTCATTAATCGGTCTAAAGCAAATCCATTCAGTGGTCAACACACAATTTTTATAATAATAAACGGAGCCTGAAATCAGCGTGTAACTGACAGACAGTTAATAAGTCACAGTTACCTCCCCAGCGTCCTTTGCAAGGTGCAGTAACAATACCATTCTATTTAGACTCAGTCTTATCAAACCACAAATATAATGTCCATCTTTTAATATTAAAACAACTGATGTGCCAAAAAGCCTTTATTATTAATAGAATGTATAATGAAAATGGCTAGTTCATATAATCACATTTTATACTAAAAGTCAGACTGTTCCAATCATCCATATTACATTTGCTGGAGGCAATGAAACACCTGAAAAATAAATGATATGAATCATTTGTGTCTAACATAAGAACACCACGAAGTAATATCGTTATTAATAATACTGAATAGGGATTTAATGGTATCAAAACTTCACGGTACGGTGATACCTTGGTATGAATGGCACGGTACGGTATTTATTGAATCATTTACAGGAACTAATGAAAAGACTCAAAAAAAGTGCCAGAAGCATTTATTAAAGTTTACATGAATACTGAACATATAAATGGCATACAAATTAGCTATCTATCTGTAAACTTTTAAACAGGAGCTTAAATTGTTTAATTTTAATACCAAAAAATTATTAAACCTTCCACACATCTGATTTAACCTGTCGCTAGATGACGTCATTTGTCAATTTACATATTCATTATGTCAGTGAATCATATTATCTTGCTTCTCTGTGGTCACATAATGTTATTCAATGCACCGTAATTCTCAATATAACTGTTTTCACTGATTTATTTAATGGTTTCTGTTGTTAGAAAAACAGAATGAATATGAAATAGTGACTGAAATGCACCCCATTATAAGGCCTACTGAACTAGCTCCACCTTACAAGATGTTAATCTAGATTAACACTCTTATAATCGAGCATTGTCTGATGAAACCAAGTACACATACGATATAGACAATGGCTATGCTGTGATTTTGACTATATTTGTATGTAAAATAGAGTTAGAAGCAACATAATATCTATTTTAACTGAAAGCCCTGCTCCTCTCAGCCGCTCAGAACAGAACAGATGCTGAGAGAGGTGTGTGCACTACCAGAGACTCGCTGAGGTTTGTCCAAGAAGTCTCTAGATTTGTCGCTAGTCGCTTTTAGGGAAAAATGTCGCCAAGGGTGTCTGAAAATTTGCTAAATTGGCAACACTGATCTGCACTGACAACAGACCGCAAAGAATGATGGCCACGCCTGGGCTGATGGGAATTGTAGTTCCCGCTACCTCCCGTTTGCTCCTTTTGTCTGAGCAAACGTTTCTCAGAAGACCTATCGTTTAAGGGAGTCATGCGGAAAAAATTGGTATTGCGATATTTACAATACCGTTACATCCCTAATACTGAATAATTTTCACCTTTACATGGTACTGATCTTTTCTAGCAGTCAGGAACAATGGGTGTTCGTAACGTTTTCACAATTACTACTAAAACTATCAAATTGGATAAGATGAATTCTAGTTAGCTTGAGTATAGGGAGACCAATTTTCACTATTTACTAGTTGCTTATTAGCATGCCTATTAATAACATATTGGCTGTATAGTAATCCTTATATTCTGCATAATCATATTCTACATCTCTAATACTACCCAATACCTAAACTTAACAGCTAGCCTACCTTATTAGCCAATAATAAGCAGGAAAAAAGTAGTTTGAGGCAAAAGTCATAGTTAATTGTTTGTTAACGACGAGAATTGGACCTTAAAATAATGTGTGACTAGTTATTTTAATTGATTTCATAGTACCTGTCCAAAAACTATGGTAATATCACAGCACGAGTTCTCTTCCTGTAGCCTTTCTTCATAGAGCAACTCAGTCAGCCAATACACTGATGGGTTTTCTTTGTTTTAAAAACAGATCTGGCTGACAGACAGACAACAGGGAAAAGATCAGATCCATATAAGAATCAAAACATGTATACCAGTTAGTCATTTATCACTTGTGATAAAACATCCACTGAAGATAATCAGCTGAGACTGGATTCAGAAGCACTGAAACACTAGGAGACAATGGCTGGTGCCAAAACAGGGACGCCTTAGAAAGCACCAATGTTCTCTAAGCTTTACTGCTGCACGTCATACAGTCATAAGAAGGCAGTCATAACTACACAACCTATAAACACTTGTAGAGGTCCTGTCAGTTCATCTTCTGGACAACCTTGAATATCTGGGCATTCAAATTTAAAAGGGTCTGATTAAAAAGCAAGCACTTGGGTTTATAGATCAAGTAAGAGTTTAGCTGATAAAAACTGTATGGCAAATGACTATAAACTATTAAACTATTTTGCAAGTGCAAAGTCAGTCCACATCACTTGGCAGTAGGGTACATGTATGAATCCACCTAAAACATAAAATGAGAAACGGGACACCCGATGGTCTCACTGATGTGAAAAGGGACTTTGAGTCCACATCAAGTGCACTATTTTGGAAAATGCCTTTATGTATGACTTAAAGAGGGCACTGCATCGAATGAATCCTTATCACAAGATGTCAGTGACTGGTCCAGTATCTGAGGAGCAGCAGCTTGTGTTCCCAGCAGCACTTTTTCACATCCTCCAACATTTGAGGAGAAAAGAAGCACTGAGACTCAGGGGAAGCAAACAGAGGAATGAGGAGAAGAGAAGAACAAGGCAAAATGAAAACAAGGGAGCAGAGGGGAAGAGTGCCAGAGTGCACTAACTTCTTTGATCTGTAACTGGGAGATCTCAGAGCTCCAGCTCTAAACGCAGCGAGTCAGGCTTTAATTTCTGTGTGATTATTTCAGAGGTTGGACAATCATCTTGGCTCTGATAAGATGGTGGAAGACAATATGATGTAAGTGCAAGAAAGATATTAAGAAGAAAAAAAAAAAACACTGATATTACATTAGCGTTTGCTATGATGCTAACTATGGCGAGTTGCAATTTTCTAAAACTCATTTCTAAATAAGGTCTCAAACCAACTTAAAGGGATAGTTCTACGATATAGTCATGTCACCCTGCAGCCCAAGCCTGGTTGCCCACTGAAGCTAAGCAGGGTTGAGCCTGGTCAGTACCTGGATGGGAGACCTCCAGGGAAAACTAGGTTGCTGTGGGTAGAGGTGTTAGAGAGGCCAGCAGGAGGTGCTCACCTTGTGTTCTGTGTGGGTCCTAATGCCCCAGTATAGTGACGGGGACACTGTACTGTCAATAGACTACAGTCTTTTGGACGAGATGTTAAACCAAGGTCCTGACTCTCTGTGGTCATTAAAAATCCCATGACACTCATCGTAAAGTGTAAGGGTGTAACCCCGGTGTCCTGGCCAAATTCCCCCTGGCCCTTGTCTATCATGGCCTCCCAATAATCCCCATCCATTGATTGGCTCTCCACCTGTAGCTGGTGTGTGGTGAGCGCATTGGCGCCGTTGTCCTGTGGCAGCCATCGCATCATCCAGGTGGATGCTGCACACTGGTGGTGGTTGAGAAGAGAACCCCCCACATGATGGTAAAGTGCTTTGGGTGTATGGCAATACACAGTAAAGCGCTATATAAATGTGTGCCTCATTCATTCATTCATACGAAAAATTTAAATTTCTGTCATTAATAACTCCTCCTAATGTTGTTACAAACTCGTAAGACCTTTGTTCATCTTCAGAACACAAATTAAGATATTTAGGAACTTTCTGACCCTGCATAGACAGCAACACAACAGACACGTTCAAGGCCCAGAAAGGCAGTAAGGACAATGTTAAAATAGTCCATGAGACATCAGTGGTTCAACATTACTTATGAAGTTATGAGAAAACTTTTAGTTTGCAAAGACTTCTGAGGTTTAAGCAGAATTAAACACCACGAAACAGCTTTTTTTAAGGTCTTTAGTTAATGGCATCCAAACATATTTCATGAAATATTAATTTATTGGAACATAAAACTATTCTGCATATTTGTTTTTGTTTGTGCACATTTTATCTAGCTATTTTAAGCTAACTTGAGAGGACAATAGGGAGAGGCAGCGAGCGCATGAAGTTATTGTTATGACAACCAGGGACACTGTGAGATGAAGAAAGACGTTCTAGAATGAAAGTATCACCAAATCAACATGCGGTGGTGTAAAATGGCTTTCTTTCTCTGCAACAGCATCTTACTGAGAATCAAAAGCAATGGTAGCTACCTTTAAATGGACATTTAAACTCACACAGAACTCACCTTTAAACCAAACAGGTTTCTGCTTATCAAAGTGTGACCGCATGAATGTCTATTGAAATTACTGGTGGTACATTTGCTAAAAAAAATTCAATTTAACCATGGTTTGAAGTGAAACAGGGACATATTATCATTTTTAGTGAATTTTTGAGACACCAGTTGGGACAAAGTCTTTCGTACAGACATAACACAAGGGCTACGCCTATGGCAAGCGCTAACGGCAATAACATTCATAAACAATAAGAAAGCTTTAGACTTTAGAGTGTCCATACATCTGAAAGAATTACATCATCTTGGCCACTAAAATTACTAACGCTGATGGTCCTGTGCTTAAGAGAATTAGCATATCTGTGATTCAAATCCAGGGGAAGCAGACCACAGGATTAGAAAAGCAATGTTCTTAGGCAGACAGATTTCATCAAGACATCTCCTCTTGTGAGAAATCATGCTATTATAAATGACTCCCTCTGATTAGATCAAAAAGAGCATTAACGATTACACAGCTTACAAAGTCTTTACACACTCTGTGAGTGTCAGTGGCAATGATGCAGTACCTGGTGATTGAGAAATAGTCAGGAGATATTTACTGCCGTTTCCAAACTCTTCAGTTCAGTTTTTGATTGAGATCTGAGAATTGCTACACATAGCAGTTAAAAAGGGTCTCATTTAGATATAGTGAAGGTTAACATAATCACTGTATGACGTCATGTAATTGAGGTAAAAATGTCACCTTAAACTGTAGATGCCATTACATCACCGACTGCATATTTCGGTGAATTCATTTGTTTAACCTTGGCAGAAACCTAAGTGCTTTGTGTGCGCTTATAACTAAAGCATGTGAAGGGTAAATCAGCACAGCTCTCTCATATATATATATATATATATATATATACAAACAGATGTCTAGCTTGGAGATGACTTCATCATACTGTCCACCTCACACAGGAGTCCCCCTCAATAGCCAGTACAGAGTGTTTACATTATTGCAGAGTCATTTAGAATTAGTCTGTCCTCTATCATACACTGAAGCATTGTCCACACTGGATAAGGCAGGATGAACTATAAAGCTCAGTAGCTGTTATTTCCAGACTGCTTGGTTGCTTAAAAAGAATGGCTGACTCATAAAAAAAGGTCATTTTTCCCCCTCATGCTATTAAAATTACACTAAACACTGCTTCCATTCATATACCAAGTTCATATACCTACACTTCTTAAGAAATTAAAAATATGAATTTAAACATATATTTGTATTGTTTTTGCCAAAATATGAAAATACAACAAATAAATAAATGAATAAGTAATTAAAATATTAAGTCGTAGTTTTTTTTTCTACGTCTACTGAAAAACAGGAGATAACTTTTGTGTTCAAAAGCTGCAGATATTACAAAAGAAAAATCAAACCATTGCAACGTCCATTTAAATAAATGCATCAACTGTGTTTTTTTTTTGTTTTTTTTTAAGTGTTAAACCTTTAATTATGCGCCAACTTGTTAACTTTGACAGCCCAATTAAATACTTGGAAAAAAAGGGGGACTTCAATGACATCCCTTATTGGAAGGTGCTCTGTGTACAAGAGATTTAGTGCTGTCTCAGTTTCACTCCAGGCACAAACATCAGGAGACCACCTGGAATTGAGACTACTAGCATTCCACCTCATTAATTCATAATGATGAGGTCACCTTAACACAGTCAATGGATTCCCCATCCAGTCAATATAGTGCACTGGGTTCAGCAAACTGCCATGAAACTTTAAAGCACACCTTATACCAAAACTGGAAATGGACCAGGCTTGGACTTACACATACTACAATAATTTAAAATATTGCACAAATAAGCTACAATAAATTGTGTTTGATTTTTATAATATATTATTTTGAATTCCCTAGTGGGTGAACATGGTTCCCTTTGCTGATAACACCTACCAGAGGTTGATGTTTAACTGGTTTAGTTGGTCAGTCAGTTGGTTTCTCAGCCCAACCAGATCTCAAGTACTCAAAACCACACTAAAACCATCAAAATAGAAAAGCTTTATGCATTATGCATTGCATAAATGGCCAAGGGAACCCTGGAATATGAGTTAGAGGGAACCCGTGTTGATTAAAAGATCAAATAAAGCATAATGACAGTGAACAAAAGTAGTATATTAGTCAATAGGGGTCATGTTCAATACAGCAGCATCTAAGAGATCTGTAATCAATTAAATAGCAGAAGTTATTCCTCCACCACATGCGTGTGACGTCATTAACAGTGGCCCTATGTTGTTGAACTAATGTGGTTCGAACAACGGAGATGCGACCGTGTTTGGGAAACAGTCGTAACTAGCCAGTTCGTTTCCACAACAATGCATTGTGCTTTGGTGGTTAATCAGCGAGTTACATCGCTGTTCGGGAAACGCACCCCAGACTGAGAGACTAGCTACTGTATCTACAGGACCATAGGCTGGCTTCAGCAGAGTCATTAGCTTGGATGACATAGCATTGCATATCAAAAATACCATTTCTGGTACACATATACTGTGCTATAAGCCTAAACCAGAGCATATGTAGTGTGTTTGTGGCATGCTGTCAGACTGCTTCAAGCAATTAAAGTCATCCCCTGTGGCATCTATTACCCAATCATCTCTCTTGGCTTTGATGCTGTCATATGATCTGAAAACCCCCCTAGGCAGTATTATATGCTGTAATCACATTCCAGCGACCACAATATCACTGAGAAAAAATTCCTTGAAATTACCATATCATAACCATCTATAACCAACCTCAAGCCTTCCCTTCCCCTTCCTGTTGAGTTCAATGTAATTCAAATTTTCTGGGCTGTTTGTTTCTTTTTTCTGCAATATGATATGTTATGTTTTTTGAACTTTAGTGGTGAGCTTGAACTAAGTTATTCAAAGCCTACAGCTACTGTAGGCCGCCTCAGTAAACTCCTTAAGGCTCTTTGAATCTTGTTTACAACTTACGCCTAGCGGTTCAAAATCACGCATCAAATCAACATAGCTGTCCAAAAAATGATAACCACTTGATGAAAATAGCAACAGCTGCAACAAAAAGACACAAACAGACATAATATGCTTGGGAAGATAAAAAAAACATTGTCCTTGCATCCTCGCTCAGGTTGTGCACCAGGTCACTGGTGACCTCTGAAGGCCAGTGACATTCACATCTTACAGCAGCAGATTTCAACGCACTGCTCAATCGAACCTTACATACAACAAGGGACATCAACCCCAGACCCCTTGAGTGCCAAGGTTACTGTATAAGAGACATTAAGAACCAGACACCACTGAAGCACTTAGCCCAGGCGGCCTGTTGTCTGACAAACTGACATCCAGTGCCAACTAAGGGCTGAGGAAGCAGAAAGGGATTTGACATTAACCCCGCTTAGCTCAAACTCCTTACTCTTATACCCTTCTCATGACATGGTAATCCGATGGTGACCACAGAGTTTGGAAGATGCTGAACATGCTAAAAACAACATGCTGATGTCTCTCCAAATGCAGAGATCTTATTTGAATAGCAACCAGAGTTCGGATTAAAGAGATAGTTTACTTAAAAATGAAAGTTTGCTGATCATTCTCAGCCTCAGGCTTTCCAAGATCACCGGAATGAATTTGGAGAAATTTAGCAATGTACCCCTTGCTGACTAACACATTCTCTGCACTGATTGGGTGCCACACAAATGCATAGTTAATGAGATTAACATTAACTACCACACTGTGAGAACTGGGACAATTCATATTTAGGCATACATTAAAAATGACCTTGTTAGTTATAAGTAAATGAAAAACGACCAAGAAAAACTATTTTCAGTAATTTGGTTTGATATTGTGTTAGTTAATAGAATCTTCACATTTACACATTTTTAAACATTTTTTGATCGTATGGCTATTATAATAATTGTCCAGCCACATTCAGGTATAAGTGATGCTTGATTCAAAGAACTGAGAACTAAAATTAACTACTAACACACAAACACAAGCATAAATTGTGTTTGTTGAATCTATAAATGATCATTCCTGAGTCACTTCTCAACCTGCTGTGGTTTACATAGCCATACCCATGCCGATGTTTTGCCATCTTGCAGCTGTAAACACGAGACGAGGATGCCAAAAGTTTGACCTGTCTGGCAGTAGCTGTATTTTAACAAAGCAGTATTACTGAATTAATTATGCACATGGTACATTTCTTTAAACCATCCTCAGTTGTGAAGTTGTAAGCGTTGGTTGTTTAGTTTAGTGGTCTTAAAAAATAGCAAACTGGGTCCGGGGTTTACCACAGAGGAGCAAAGACGTCACTGTAAAGACGTCGCTGTAAAGAATTGAATAGTTCTAAAGATAAACCTATGTGACATAAACACAAACAATGACTACAGGAAGAGAAAAAAAGAGGGCAGTGAGGGGCAGATCAGGATGAGAGTTTGATTGATTAAGTGTTCCTGGGACAGTGAACCATCTCTGCTGTTTGGGTGGTTGCTGGGTGGCTGACTTATATGGAAAAGTCTTGGATATGCTGAGAATCCTCTAGAGAGCAGTTAAACAGAGACCTCTGACCTTACAAAGATGTTACAGTATACCAGACGAAAGCGTTTTAGCAACAGTGACGTCAGCTTGAGAGAGACTGTTTTTTCAGCTGACCGCTGTGGGCAAAAGGACTGATACGCAAATGCTCTTAAAGAGAGAGTTCAGTATTTGCTCTTTGAAGGCATAACTTCAACTTCATGTTGTTATGAACAATTCCGCCTTTGTTTTTGTCCACAGAAAGACGATATTTAGCTATTTAGTTTGATTGTTGCTTAGAATAAGCAATTTAAACATTCATGCAAGAAATATATTAAATTTAAATTCTGGCCAACAGCGATAAGCCAATAATTAGTATTATTTTGCGGCAAATGTTATATTTCAATACTACAATTTACAAGTGATATATAAATTATGAACACTGGATGACTAGTGTTTTTTAATGATTCCCTTTGAGAAAGTGTTAAAAAATGACCAAGGACAAAAACAAAAAACAGAGCATGATATCCAATATCAAAGGATACATAAGAATCAATCGATAAATAAAAAGATAAACCTCTAAAATTGGCCAATATATCATACTGTACATCTGTAGAGCTTCCGGTGACCGCTAATTCCAATTCTTGAGCCTTCATCATTCACACCATAATCCTAACCCTCCTTTGCAGTTTAGATTTGCTTTTCAAAGGAAGACAGAAGTGCATAAATAGATAAATAAAAGAAAAAATGGTCACAGTCCCACAGTGGTGGAGAGATAGCAGTGAAAGCTGCATACCGGACAAGCCCCCTGGGAGCAAAAAGACAAGATCGTTATATAGCTGATCTCCAGAGAGCGCAGCCTGGGACTGTTCTCATGGCTACCACCATACAACATCATGGACGTCAATAAAAAAACAAAACACGGAAATAAGACTCTGCACTCTTCCAGTGTGTACACACAGCAGCTCTTAAACACTCTTTGCTTTTTATAAACAGTATTAGAGTATAAAGACCTATTCCGCTTTCTTCTAACTGAGATGAATCTAAAAGAGGCCTGTGTCAGTCAATAAAGCATATATGATCTTATCCATCCATCATTTTCTACTCTAAAGCAACCCGACCGAGGGAGGCATTACTATCAATAATGACATACAAAAATAAACAATAATTCACAGGCTTTCCTGCCTGGTTCCCATGCCTCTGCCGTAGAACCGGGAGTGGAAAAGCCTGGGAGAGAGAGTGAGACAGCAAGTCATAGCATAAATGTGCAATAAAACAAAACAAACTAGGAAATCGAGAAAAAAAAAAAAACCTAGGAAAGACAGGGCTTACAGTGAAGCAATAGGCAGCACATTGATCTTTTCGAAAGTGTGAAAGTGGGACACATCAATAGGATAGAGCAAAGCGGCAATGTGAGCGCCACTGTGCTGCTCGCTCGTGGTCCCTCATGACTGACTGCTAGAGCAATCGATTGGTGGGAGGAAAGCTGGGTGAAATTCCAGCTTCATACACGGCACACTGGGGGTTCACCGCACTGCCTGCCAGAGGAAGCTTTCTATTGAGCCTTACATTTACTAAAAACACCGAAACTGCACACAACGACTGACATTTAGAGACTATGAGCAGACCAAAGGTGCACAAGCCATTTTGAGCCAATCACAGAATTCATACCAATCAGAGCTTTCAAGCTTCAAAAAAAAAAAAGAAAATCATCATAAAAGTCCACGTGACTCACAGTTTATATTCCGAATATTAAATATAGTTGTATGAGACTGAAATTTAAGGTTGTCGTTCACTGAAATACAGTAGACAACCACTACTAGATCTACTAGAGCGTTCAAAAGAGAAGTAGTGAATGAATGAATGATTCTTTTGAGCAGGATCTTTTTACTGAATTAGCTGAATTAATTCACAAAACTGACAGTATGTTTCTGTTACGACATCGTAACTTACTGCTTGATATTTTGGAAGAAATCAGCTAGCTATTTCACAACGGTTTCCTAAAACCACAGTAAAATGTTTTTGCTATAAATAAATAAATTGGCATCTTTACAGGACAACTTTAGGCTTCTTTGAGGAACCAATAAATAGCTAAACTCTGTTGACAGTGACAGCATATTGGCCTTGGTTGGTTATTGATGCTTGAGGGAAATTAAAAAAAAAAATTGATTGATTCATTCACTAATTAGCGCACACAGAGCTCTCAGAAAACTTCAGAAGGCTTGAAATAAACTGCATGAGTTTATTTATTATACATTTTTATGGTACTTTCCCACCCTTTTTAAATGTTAAAAATCCTCTGTCTCTGTCAGTGTAGTTGTTCTTTTCCATAAAGTTCCAATTTTTAATTTCTCTTTTTGTATTCCACTGAGGAAAAAGAGTCATAAACATGGCAAAACATCTTTGAATGAACTTGTAATTTAATTACGCATCTTTAAATACTGCTTCCTTTGAAAATTGGCTCAACTTTAGATCCATCAGCCAAGGCGTATTAAAGACAAACAAGTCTGACCTCTACAGGGAAATAATGGTTTTGAACAAACCATTCATGAGCGATGAGAGGATGTCCATTCAACAGTCAAAAGAGGATGTTGATGTTTACAGGAAAAGCTCAACCTCTAGCCTTGAAGAGAAGAGGATCTCCTCTTTGCACACCATCTGGGTCAACAGCTAGATAAAACAGTTAAGTAGTGGATTTTATTGTCCATTAGTGGGAAGAGAGCATTGATTCATAGAGATTACACAAGTTTGATGCTCAATACAAATTTCCTGCAGTGCACATAAATGCTAAATGATGGGTTTATTGGCAACTTCATCATATGCGGTGCATAGATGAATATCTATTTCCTCACTGCATGGAAGCCGGGCAATTTCAAGCCTCGTGTGAATTTTATTACACAGATTAGGTACCTGGCAATAAAAACACAACAGCAGAGACATACTCTATCATTTTTCGCATTTTCAACGCAACTCACGCTTCACAGGAGCTTTGATTAAAAGCTAAGTGGTGATATTGCCAGTGTTCTCAAGGAGGGTTTTTTTGTGCGTTTTGCACATGTTGTAGTTTTGCAAGAGCATGTCAACACCAAGAACGATGTCATTTCTCTTCAAGCGTAGAGAGGTAGGTCATCGAAACGGGACTAAAATGGAGCGATTAGATCCTGTTTCTTTGCTTTTGACCTCCGGCCAAGGAAACACCAAAATGAGCTGTTGTTCTTGCACGAAGGCCAAAAGTTAGTTCAGTGTTACTTATTTAAATTTCGTCTCAGCATCCAATCAGATTGCGTCTCTTTTTTTTCTTTTATCAGGGGAATGTTTTGGTCGCCATTCTAGCAGAAGGTATTTCCTCATATCAAAACCTGATCTCAGAACGTTTTGGCAGCTTTGTTAGGGAGCTGGGAGGAAAAACAAGGGTCCTAAAATACTCCAAAGCATGATCTGTGGCTAATCTCATTAATCACATGTGTCTTTCATCCATAACAAATGCAAAAAGCTTGCATTGTCCAAATATCGCCCTGTCCATGGCCAAAGTGGTGAACAATGAGTATTTGTAATAACTAACAGATCCGCAAATGTGTTGGTTTTGACCCGGTTGTGATACTGACCAGTAATCTATAAAGGAAAACACTGATCTGAGTGTGCCTAGAGTACTAAAAAAAGTCTTGAATTGACTCCAAAATCTAGACAAAAGATCAGTAACATAAAACATTTTGTCATTAGAGGACCACAATAGAAGTTTTTCATAGTCTATAAGCTTAACATGTGGATTCGAATGATAATCGTAACACTGTATAAATTCAGCTCTTCCATTTGTTACTTGAAATGCAGGAGCTGCAGCCGTGTAGATCTGTGTGCAAAAGACAGAGGAAACAATTGAATCCTGCTGGGAAGGAATAAATGGAAGAGAAAGTGCAGTGAGAGAAGAGAAAGTAAATGTCTCCGGAGAGGTGCAGACGAAAGATCAGACTCGCCAGACATTGGCGACTCCCCTCAGAGTCCAAAATTTCACTTATTCTTTTGTTTATTGTTTGGAGGCGGTATTGAGGCTACCAGTCACTGCTCTCTCATGCCAGAGATACGCCAGAAAGTGCTTATTGGACATACAGCCAAGTAAAGGCTGATTTTAACATTGAACTCCCTTGTCTCTGCATCATAGCATGGATTATGAGAGCAACATTAAAAATTAGTTCCAAATGCTCACTGATGCTTCTCCTTAATCTCTAATTAAAATTAATAATTTAACTGTTTTTCAGAGTTTGGGTAAGCTGTAAATAATTCAGTATTAAAATTCATCAAAATGTACATAAAATGAAATCTTCATTTAAATTTTAAAAAACTGTTTAAATGTATAAAATATATCTAATGCTCTCAGTTTTTGTTACCAACACTAAAAGTCAGCATGAAACCAAAACTGACAAAACGTAAAGGAATAATTCTCCCAAACATCTTTTTCTTTGTTTACTTAACATCGACAAATCCATCAAACGCTTTTATCTTCAATGGATCGGTTCTGAGCTTTTCAGAATGCATCGTGATCTGGAATCGATTCTGAACCTAGATTTTAACAGCAGAAGGCGCTCTCTAGTTTTTAGCAGTTTTGCCGAATCATGTAATTTCACCTGAGCTCAGAACGCTTTTATGTCACGAGATTAAGTCCACTGTGAACGCCTTTGTAAATCGCTTCAACCTTTCCGAATTTTATGAATGATTATTTTAGGTACAAGTGTGTGCAAGGATTTGGAAACAAGAAGATTACGGCTGTTTCTAAAGCATGGAGCGTTATCTGATGCTATGGCACATCAAGCTCAGAATAAATTCCAGAGGAATCGCGATGTACTCAGAAAATCTCAGAATCAATGCTGAATCATTTCTCCATTTGCGATGCATCACTGTATTGTCCCAGCCACTTTTGAGCAAGTGACGTAATGCTAAATTTCTCCAGATTTGTGTAGACAAAGAAACAAACTCGTCTACATCTTGGGTGGCCTGAGAATGAGGGATTTTCAGAATATTTTAATTAAAGTTTTGGTGGTTAAATTGTATTAAATGGAAAAAAAAAAGTACACTAATAACTGGCTCTTCCTTTAAAACTAGTTTCATTTCTGATGACATCATCTAGGTTGGACAATAAGAAAAATACAATCACTCCATGTAATCATCACCTTTTAATAACACCCATTAATAAAATCTGCACTAACTGTTTCCCCACTGAATTACCTATTTCAATAGGATATGTCAAATTAGAGTTCAACTACAGTGTGTTGCGATCCGCTATTCCCGCTAACTTTAAATAGCTGTAGACTCTCAAAACTTGACAGAATGTCTACCTCTAGACGTCCTCCCTCTTGAAAGCAACATTAGCGGCAGTGAATAGAGTAAACAAACCTGACACTTAAAGAAACACACTTTCTCTGCCCTCAGCAAACTTGCACAGCGGTTTGACTCGTCCTACACAAGCAATCAAGCGGTGAAAATACAGAGATGAACCAAGTAAGAAGCATAAAGAGAGTAGGAGACGCTGTCCCACTTTCATAAGCCTGTGATGAATAGCGTTGTCGCTTCTCTTTTGCTGAATCCAGAAATTCCCAACATCTGCGGGTGGCTGAGAATCGTAGGTTAGCCGGGCTCAACGGCTTGTGCATACATCTTCCCTGATGGTGGTGCATGTCAGGGCGCATGAAAGCAAAGTGTGAAGATCCCCCAATCCCAGCGGCCTACTTAGTGAACCAAAGTGCTTCTACATACGCACTCCATTATATCAGACAGAAATGGCTCACCTAGGACAGCCAACATATTTCTTCATTATTTAAAAAATAATTACAGGTGACCAAAGAACCCCAGACAATAATTCTCCAGAGAAAAACACAATAATAAATGACATTAACTAAGATGCACAGCTTCCCTGTGTATACAGTAATTATTTATACAGATGAATTATACAAGAAGGGGCACTGCTGGTGTAGAAAAGCTCTCATGTGGCAAGATAGATACTGTGCATTCAGCGAGATGGGAGGGTTTAAAAAACTTTCAATGTAAACACTCGGACCATTCGGGGCTTTCAAGGGACACAAAATGGAGACGTGGTATAAACTCTAAACATAAAAGTCAAACACACTGTCAGTGCTCGCTTTGTGTTGCTGTCACTTGCACACACTAACATACACAGACGTTCCTCTGCTAGATAACAGTGCTAGAGTTTTGGCCCCGGGGCTAAAAACACCAGCTTCTTCCCTCAGATTGAAAAAGATGAGAACTGCTGAGATGGATTTCTATAGACACCCCTGACTCAAAAAAAAAAGAGAGCTGTGACTTGCAACTTTATATCTCACAACTTCTCAATTTGTAGAACTGAACAATTCCCACAATTGCAGTTGTGAGATAAAGCCAAGTCATGATAGATAAAGTGTCAGTTTTGAAAAATGATTTAATAAATGCGAATGTGTAACCGCATCAGCTACTTTACGTCTCGTTGTGACTTTATATTTCATCAAAGTTACAATTTTTTCATGTGTGACTGTACCCTTCAATTAAGTTTTAATTAATTTCTTAAAACTTCTTCATAAATACTCATTTTAGACATCAGACAACAGATTGCAAACAGTGTCTTCATAATGGTATAATGAGGTTATGACTTTGGAGCATTAGAAATTTCCACAAAATACTTGAAGTATGTGTTTGTTAAATATTTTGGTGACTTTTATTATCTTTTCAGCTGCTGCTTGCCGTAAGAATGCAGTGCTTTTAGTTTAATTGAACACATTTTTACTGCGTTCATTTAACACATTTTTCCATCCGCATAATGCATTCAAAAAAATCCATCTGTGCTTATTTAAACAGGATCGAATTCTGCTTTTGAAAAGATAAATTCTTTGATGAAAAAAAGCGGGAAAGAGCATATCCGCGACGTGATCCTGCATACATTACCGATTGTCAATGAGAAGTGTTTGTTGTTTTTAAACTGTTCAATCTATTTTGAGTCTATTATCCATGCAAATTACTATAGGAAACTGCTGTGCATTTATTCATCCTTCTCTCTTAAACATGTATCTCCTCCCGAGAGCTTTAATCTTTTCTTCTTCAGAGAGAAATTTATGCTGAGGCATCTGCTGCCACAACCTTTATTGTCACTGCTCCCATTCAATAAATGGGAGAGGGAAAAGTACAAACACACACAGAGCTTTTCATCTTTCATTGCACTGGGGTTCTGGCACATTTAACTGTGTGTACACACGACGATGAGAACTGAAACCTCTCCAACACGGACTCGCAAAAAACACACATTGATTTAGGCTCTCTCCGTTAAAAGCACATGAGCTCTTTCCGAAACAAGGAAACCTTAACTTTGCATGCACCTGACTTCCTGTCAGACTGGATAATAGTGCTTTGAGGTGTGTCTGTGTGGTATTGTCTTCACCCGTCATCATCTCACAGTCTCATAGGTCACATTAGCACCTGTCCGCGCTCTCAGACTTAATGTGTCACAAAAGCAAAGGAAGTCAAAGACAAGTGAGCCATTCATTGGGAAAAGTCATTCTGCATAGATCTCAAAGAAAAGATATGCTGCATCAGTTTCAGCCCCTGACTTTCTTAAGGTTTCAAAATGAATGAGAGAGAAGTAAATGGAAGAGCTCCTGAAAACAAGTCAACCTTTTAGTTTTCAGTTTATTGTGCACAGGTCCTCGAGCATTTATAAGATACTGGATTGTGAATGTAGCTAAAGATCCTTTTGCATGTGTCACTTCAACACTGCACTGAACTAATAATGAAGTGTCATCTATGGGCACTCAAAGTTTGAAAAGTTTCAACTTTAACCCTGCTGACCGTTTAAGAACAGCTAAAATTGATTTGGCTTTTGGCTGTCATTTTCACATGGTGATGGTTTTAATGAATTAATCACATCCCAAAAATGTTTTTGTGTAATATATGTGTGTGTACTGTGTATATGCATGTATATATTTAATAAATATGTTAAAATATGTTACACTTACATATCAAATATATTTATCTATATGTATATAAATATATACATGTACTGTAAATACATGCAAATATTTGTGTGTGCCTTTAAATATAAATCATAAATTCACATAGTACATAAACACACATATATTATGTACACATGCAATTAATCATGATTAATCATTGCCCAGCACTAATATATTAAAACTATACAACTATAAATAACTACTGTATAAGCCTCCTAACATACAAATAACCACAAATAACAAGGTTTATGGAAAGATTTTTTTTAATGATTTTTCTATTGTGTTCAAAAAAAGCTGCATTTATTTGATCAAAAATACAATAAAAACAGTAAAATTGGGAATTATTAGTTTTATATTCAATGTATATTACATTTTGTCTATTGCTGCCATTACTCCAGTCTTCAGTGTCAAATAATGCTTCAGAATTTTTTTTTTGCCAATTAACATTTCATATTATCAATGTTTAAAACAGTTGTGCTACTTAATATTTTTGCCAGAACTGTAACACATTTTAATTTAATTGTTTAATTTTTTCAGTATAAAATAATTAAAAATATTATTTAAAATAAAATCACTTATAAAAAATAAAATGATTTTGCAACTTCAATTTCTTTTACATTTGATAACTTAATGCACCCTTCCTAAATAGAAGTATTAATTTTAAAAATAAAAGACATATTTTCTAAAGACATATGTGAATATAAACTCATAAAGAAATGAAAAAGAGAAGTGGAAAAAAAGGAAAACCTTACCAAAAGTAAAGTAACTAAAAATCTGAATCAAAGAATGGGCAGAATACTCTCTAATGCAGTGTGCTATAAAATGCTATAAAAGTCTTGAGAGTGAAACAGTCCAGATCCATACATGACCGTTATTTATACCAAGCCCTGATTCTTTCCTGATGTTTTCTCGAAGTGAGATTGTCAATAGAGATGTCAGGCTGATTGACAGCACAATGAAAACTAAAGGCATGGGCGGGCTTACACACCTCAACTACACTCCGTGAGGGAAACCATGGCAACCAACACATGGAAGAGCGAAATCATGAAAGGTAGAAAAAAGGCAAAGAAAGAGAAGCGAGAGAGAGAGAGAGAGAGAGAGAAAAACAGAGGTAAAGAAGCAGTTTTTTAAAAAAAAAAGGAAAATAGATCTCCATGACAACTCTGACTGGGAAACATAAGAGCATACCACAAGGTTTTAAAAACTCTGTAAAAATAAAAGAGAGAGGGAGGTGGAACTGAGGAAACTGTGCGAGAACTGGATGGGAATGATGTTTAGTTAATATACACATAATAACCACTGCCACTGACCTATCAGCCCAGCTGTTTTTTATCCAAAATCTATCCATTGTAGTTGTGCGGTCTCAGACAGCTCGCCCATAGAGCGCCTACAGTCTGCTCACTGACGTTCTCATGCATATTGCACAAAAAAAAAAAACGAAAAGCACTTGTGAAAATTGCAAGTTCCAATCAGTCTTCCCCTGATGCAAAGCTACTTCAGTGGAGTCTGGGTGCATAGCTTTAATCAGACTGTCGGAAAACAAAATCATGTTTAAAAAGTTGCTGCACTGATATTATGAGCATTTCTGCTTTTCATTTTGGGGCACTAACTTACTTCTAACTGTTTTTTTGACTCGTTTGTCAATCATAAACACCAACACTGTAGTATTTCCTCTATGTGTCTTGTTCTGTGCACAGCCTGACTGGTCAGAGTGGCTTAAATCATAAATACGGCAAGAGAAAGAGAAAGAAAAGCTATAAAGAGGGAAGACCGGGAATTCTAAGCAGCTGATGGATAGTAATTGGCCGCCGTTCAGGAGGACATTCTCCTCTGAAAGCTGGGATCTTTTGCGAGCACTTATCATTACATAAATGACTTCCCATCAGGTCAGATGAGCTCACAGTCAGCGTGGGGGTAGATATGAAGATGAGGGGTTTTAATAACATTTGTATAAAAAATAAAAAAAACAGGTTTAATATAAAAAAATTAACACTCCCTTAAACTCTCTTAATGCTTTTCAAAAGAAAAAATGTATACACTTAAATAGAATAAATAAAATAAAATAAATGTAAAAAATAATAAAGTAAATAAATTAAATATAAAACATGTTTAAGTAAATGTTGAAAACATTTAAATAATAAAACGATTACAATAATGGCAAGTTTAAAACCCCTCCCCCAAACTTCGCTCACACCTCTAGAAAAAAGCAACATTAAAAAAATAATGAATATTTATATTTATAACTAAACTGAATATTTAAAATTAACTTAAATATTAAACAAACATTATATTTTTACAATATCAAAAACTTTAAATCCCCTCCCCCATGCTTCACCTCCCAAAATAAATAAATAAATAAAAAAACACCATATGCCTAATGCAATGTCTAAAGACCCTGCCAAGTGCACAATCTACTGCCCTGCTCATTGTGTGTCCAGATCTCCTAAAGGGAACTAGCTGTTAGCTAAATAATTCACAGGCGTGCTTTGTACAAGCACTTGTTCTTCTCTGCACTTTCAGCAAGTAATTAACTGTGCACTTTGTCAACTATCATGTACAAAAAAAAACCATTGTGTAGATAGGTGATATGATTATTGTTTACCACGATGTTGCCCACGACTATTAAGAGCAGGCCTCCTATGAGCCATCATTATTCTGGAAAGCCCACGGCACCTCCTAACTACTAAACACAATGAGAGTAGCAATTAAATGGTAGTAATGAACACTAAAGAGAAAATGATTTATTTAGCGAGTCATCTTAAGCTCTAGACACTTGAAAAAACTGCTCAGCCATCCGTTTGTCTTTGTGGGATTTATAAGGCTGGAGAGGGAGTGTGTCACGTGATCTCAATCTGAATTGCAGATTTGATCTCATCTCTGTGCATGGCATGCTGGAACTTTCTTGTACTGAGAGGCGTACATTTGATAACTGATCACCAAAGTAATTTATAACTAACTCCATGATCGATTAGTCGGGTTGATCAGTTGAATATTAAGCGCACTCGATAACGTCCATTAAGTTTTTTACATCAGTACATGTGGTCATCCTCTTAAATAGTGCAATATATATTGTGCAATTCCAGAGCATGTTGTTATTTAGCATCAATTTCAATTAAAAAATGTATATTACAAAAACAGAATATCATTACTTCCTTTTCAGTAAGTATTTTGTTAGCAAGCATAGTGCAAATTCATGAAAAGAATTTAGGCATTGCATTCATCAGGCATTGCAAACAGCTATCTAAAGACCTAATTCAGAATAACATATATCAAAAGTTATTTTTGTATTATTTATTTTTAGAGATTATAGCACTATATTGTAAATATATAAACATCATTTTTCTTTATGTATTTATTTTATTTCAGTTAGTTGCCAATTTCAATATTTTAATTTATATATATATATATATATATATATATATATATATATGTATTATAAAACAAATATAATACATATCTCAGCATTTCATCAAATTTTTAAAGGTTAAACAACTGTACATAGTACTATACTATATATACTAATTCTGCAATATCTTTATAGAAATAGTAAAAATAGCATGCTAGAATGCAATTTCATTATTCTTGGGGGGAGAAAGCTTTAATCAGAATATGCAGTTTTGGAAACACTTGGACCTTTTTTAGCATCACCGTGTAAATATGGTATGCACAGACAAATCATCTTATTATCAAATTAGTTGCAGTTTATCAACTGCCAAACTTTGGTAATTTCGCAGATCAGACAACCACAAAACCTCTGCTCTCTTCCAGGTCAGCGTATCCACCAGTGAGGACAGCTCTGAGGCGGGAGCCCCCTGGGGTGTTCCCCGGACACAGACCGCCCGAGCGACTGCGCAGCACTCCAATGATTACACTCCACAGGACAAGATAAATGATGTGGTGTGAGCGAGTCTGAGGCCAAGGCGCTCATTTGCTTCCCATGAGACAGTGTGTGTACAACACTCCAAGACTGTGGCCTTTTTCATCTCCTCTGACAGGCTGTTTGCTTGTTTTAAAGTATCAAAGAATGCTCCCCATACATACGTGATTTAGCACTCAAAATATTGAAGATGTCACTGTACATCTCAGTAGCTGTAACCTCTGAAGGCCTCGATGTTATGGATGATTCACAAGGACAAGGATGTAAGAGGACACATATCAAGTTAATATCATTAGGAGAGGTCGAGTTTGATGGCGGTTGTAAAATACGATACCCTCTAAAGGCTCTTCTGTACCTCACCCAACCCTCTCAACAACACGACTGACACAAATCAAGAGGAACTCATCTAACACACAACCTTAGCCTGTGTTTTAACACACTGCCCACTTGTCACTTTAGCGCTGCCCAGTTCCATGCTGTCCTCTTGATTATTCACGCTCACGTCCTCTGGACATTCACAAACTCCTCAGTCAGTCCTCGAGTGCCTCTTACACTGCTTAACCTTCAAACCAATCAGCTTTCTTCTGGTTAACACCACAAATCCACGTGACCAACTTGAACTTATTGCATGGGGAAATCCTTCACCCTCACATCAAATTCCCAAATATGCATTCATTTACTCATCCTCAAGACATTCTAAGTGTATATGACAGATGATTCACTACAGGAGGCCTTTATTTATTTTTGAAAAAAAATCGTATTATATTTTTGCCATATCACCCACCCCTACCTCTGTCAACTTGAAAAAGAATCGCGATAAAAATCGTGATTTCCAAAGACAAAATCGTAATATGATATTTTTTCCATATCGCCCAACCCTATATACACCTACGATACCTTGAGGGTGAGTAAACATGGAATAATTTTCATTTTTGAGAGGGAACCAAGCTTTTAATTAAAACTATTGAAAATAGTTATTAAAAATTAAGAATTTACTTTGTTTTTTCCCCACATTTAGGTTCTGTATTCCCTATCTGCTCTAAAAATGAAGTAGTACTTTAGGACCCGGAGGACTCTAGTGTATTGCTGCTTGCATTTAAATTAAAAGCAGATTTCTCTTTTTCTTTTTTCTGTCTTTTTGTCTTCTGAGAGAGGGAGGGAGCAAGTGGGAGATGTGGAGGGGGTCTGGAACTGTTTTTGTAGCCACATCTTGTAGGAAATCCTGAACAAAAAATGTTAACAAGAGACACGAAAACCACGAGGGCTGTGTCTCCCCCACTCCCCCTGACTCAGTGTGACAGCAACACGTACACACAAGACAGCTTTATCAAGAAAAACACACACAGGCAATATCTATCCGCTGTATTTCCTGCCTAATGTAAAGAACCGAACATTAAAACACGCTCCCCAAGGTCCAAAACAACTCCAACTAACAAAATTACAACCCCACAATGAATTTCCAATAAAACACGAGGTGTAGGGGGGGGGTATTTGCTCGAAGGGAGGAAAGGGGCGTAGAAAAATGAAACCGTATTTAAAAAAAGTCCAGCGTTTCGTGGGGGAAGCCTGACTGCGATGCCTAATCTAGGCCAGATTACAGACAGCCTTGCTCAGTTTCTGCGTGTGAGGCCTTAAGAGAAGATGATTGCTTAAGATATTCTGCAACAGATTAAAACCAAAAAAGATGAATATTCCACACAAGTGCAAAGGTGCCATTTTGAAAGAGGAACGAACAGCGAGCAGCCTGCTTCTTTGTGACAGTCACACAGAGACAACAGGCCACCTCTGTTTGTGGCCGTTTTGTCTTGTCATAATCGCCAAATCTCCAGGACTAACATCCTACCATTCGCAGCAGTAAAAGGTTAAAGTTTCCCACATTACCTCACGGGCCTGTTCAGGTGATAGCATGACATTCAAACGTAACATAGTAGCTCCCTTATTCATTCGGCTTATTTGTTGCCAGTGTGGACGCCGTCACCCACTGCTATTAGGCTATAATGGTTTGGAAGCTGTAAATGTCACTGTGGCTTTTCATCAACTACAGGAAGCGGCAGCAGTGGGGCTGTGAGACACCGAGACTTCCCCCAGATAAGTTGTCTTATTGTTAGAGACGGCAAGGGCAAGATGGATCCCAATAAAAGCCAATGAAGCCTTACACTGTAATTACTGTACAACGCTGGAATTCTGGGAAGGTTTCCCCAGGCTTCAACCCCCTTCACTCACTTTTCAAGTGTTGGCAGCATTACAACGAGAGAATATTGAGGTGTGCCGCTTGGAAGCCATTTTTAATTAGACGTGCTGCAGGGGATTGCTTGGACAAGTTCAGGACAATAATTATTAGAGCACAACGGGATTCCTTTTAACCAAGTCACATCGCTTTCACTGGACTGGATGGTAGGAAAGCAGTTTGCTTTCTTTAGTTCTTTTCTTTTAGGTCAAATGTGCATTAAAAACATATAAGCAGATGTTTTTAATCTCTCACAAGGAAGAAATCCAAAACACGGCCGTAACTACACACCGTGCCAGCCTTCTATAATGACGCTTTCTGCTTTAAAGAGGTATTTATAACCTAAAAGGTTTTATCTCCAGTAAGAAATCTCTTTTTTCTTTGCCCAGACACTGGGTTGAGCATCGCGTCTGGAACTGTGATGACACAGGGCGGGTTGAAGGGCCTCTAAGTGTGGCAATGAGGGGAGGAAGCTGCTGATAAAGGTGCGGGTCAGTCCTGGGGTCTGTCACTGCCACCTGCGACACATCCCTCCAGCCAAGCATGTCCAAAAAAGGGGATTCTCACTGTCGGTCGGACATCCCAGCATGAGACAACAAAAGAAATCAGGCCTTACCTCCTGACAAGAGGCATAGCACAAATACCTTCACACACGTAAACAAGATGTGGTATTATTTTATCAACTTTAACTGAAACATCCAATCAAATTTTTTGCTTTATAATAATAATTTTACTTTGACTTCAAGGAATCTTTATGTTATCTTTCATTTAATTGTAGGTCTTCAAATCTTTTCTTAATTTCATGTTATGTCCAACATTAAAATTCTAGCCACCTTCCTGGCCTTGAACATTTCAGTTGTGTTGCTGTCAATGCTATGCAAAAATATCTTAATTTGTGTTTTTTGTGTTCTTAATTACATTAAGTGGCCTTAACTACTATTTAAATTAATCATTTAGTACAATGCACTTATTGTCTACATACATGTTTATGCATATATATTTAAAATACCTATATGTTATTACATCTGTAGTTAACCACTTACACCTTAACCCACCCTTAAACCTACCCATACCACCAAACCTGTCCTTAACCTTACCAGTATCCCACCTCAATAGCAGCGAAAGTGTTTTTCAATACAATATGACCATAATAAGCATCTTTGATGTAAGTACACCGTAGTTAAGGCCACGTAATATAAAGTGGGATCTTTTATTTTTATTATTTACTTTTTTCAGAAAAACAATATAACGCTATATAAAATTATACCAAGCTCTACCAAGCACACATGTAAAGTCTAACCCACACCATCAAACACGTCTCTCTGGTAAAAAAAAAACGAGCTGAAGGAACAAGTCCGCCCTCTGGATCTAGGAATATTACAGTCCATCTTGGATATTGTAGGTGTAAAACTGGTCAACCAAATGTACCTCAAAGCAATAAAGATCATAATTTCTGGGTTTTTCATGACAAATAAAGCAGCAGAAATAAATATAATGTGCTAAATTTTAGCGTGCAGAGGAAGGGGGATGTGTGAGAGAGAAAGGAAAGGCTAGATCTTACTGGTAATAAGACTAAAAGAAGGTAAACACAAGTGGTAGAGGTAATGAGCTTCAGAGGCCCTATGGGAATTCGGTTAGGTGGGCCAACATACATCTCACCCCTACTTTCCCCAGTTTCCCCTCTCTCTCTCTCTTTCTCCCTCCCCCACCTCTCCTGCCTCATGCCATTCCCCTCAACTTCTCCAGTCTCCTCCAATTCTCTAATGAGAAAAAGCTGGTAGGAAAATCCTGGACTGATTCCTATATAAACTTACAGACATCTCACGGAACAGCCCAGGGAGAAAGAGAGAGGTAGAGAGAGTGTTGAGAGGTTGAAGACTGGCAGGGGTCGGCCAAGTAAGAACAGTGACAAAAGGTAATATAGAAGAGAAATATATACACACATTCAAAGAACACAAAAGACAGAAAGCTTTCCAAGAGTCTGACATTTTGATAATAATGGGTGTTTGTCAAACAAGCAATTCAGCTTGATTCATTCCTTCTCCTTTCTTTTTTTTTTTTTTGTGTGAATTTAGGTCAAATATACAGACAATTATGATGAGTAAATATTCCAAGTGAAGCACTCCAATACACTGTATATGTACTGATTGAGGAGGAAACTACCCACTTAGAAACCCACAAGGGAAAACACACTTCTGAACACACTTTATAAACAAAAATACACAATTTGACCATCTACATTAAAATTTACAGCCAGTTTTCTCAAGATAAAGGTTTTGTTTTTATTGAAATTCCAACTAACTTTCCGAGAGCATCAGATTAACACACATACGATTTTCTACATTAAACGAATAAATTTACTGATTGAACAATTATAATTTTGCTTAGTGGTGGACTGATTAACCTTCAAGGCAATTATGTGACCCTGTACCCAGAAACCAGTCATAACTCATAAGTAGCACAGCTATATTTGTAGCATTTACTACCGTTCATTTATAAAAACTTAATTTTTGATTAATAATATGTATTGCTAAAAGGCAACTTGTGGACCCTCAACAAAAAATTGTCCTATCCTAATAAAAAAAAATTCATTAGGACTTAAGATTTGGCTTTTTAATTATTTGCACAAGTCTGATTGGGTCAGGCATCTGACTCCTATTTTGACATTGCTAAGATTGCCAGCATCTGAGAACACCAAACACTCAATATTGGTCAACCACTAATTTAGCTTGCATAAATGCACATAAAAATACAAATGTTAACACATCAACGAAAACAAATCTGAATACACTGACTACTCAGTGATGGACAACCCAAACAAAACCAGTCACATTTTTTACCACATACAGTAAAATATAACAAATCAGTATGGTTTTTATTTAAAAATGTTCTGACTTCTCCTACAAGGACATTTATGAGATCAAATATTCAACTTCATGTCTATTTGAAAAGCATTAAAGTTTAAATTTATTTTCCAAAAAAACAAACACCACAGATTGTATGGGCAAACAAAAGTGTTCTGCATTAGATAAAGCACAGCACACAGCACCAGTGGCTTTCAGCTAATAGTAAGACATGTAATAGACGACTAATTTTAAGGACAGACTAGTCTGACTGTAATTATAACTTCCCTTCTTGTTCAAATAGAGGGCTTATGGATGTCTGGCTTTGACAGGGCCCTGTAATGAGCCACTGTACATTAATTCACAGACTTGGCATATATGGGATTCAGCCTGAAATGTCTTAAAGGGTGGAGGCCTTAAAAAAAGAAAAAGATGGAATTATGAAATATTGAACACAAAGCAATGACCATTTTCTGCATGGCAAAATTGGCTTCATCCCTCCGGCTTAAGCAGCTTTTTATGTTTATGCTCAATTTCTGGTTGTCAAATGAAGGAATTGTGGCCTAAATTGTGATTAATTGACAATAGTTAGTGCAATGATTGCCTCCAGAGTCAAAATCTGTCTTCATAAATCAACAGTATGAGCATTTGGCAACAAAACCACCAATTATAGCAGGAGTAACAATGCATAAGAAACAGAATGCTGCCAAGCCAAGCACATTGGCAATGTTATAAAAGTACATAACAGACAGTAGCAGGACGTGCCAGTAACACAAACCATTTGGAAAAAATAAAAATAAAAAAGTAAGATGGTAACTCTTAGGATGGTATCATTTCCTAATGAACTGCAATTTTGCATGCTCTCTTCCACATCCTAAAACATATATAGCTGATGTAAATCACTTGGCTCACAAGCAACGTAGATTTGTGACAATACGCAGGAGTTCTTTGGTAACTAATGAGCAGCTACAGCAGGTGAAAAGCATGCACGTGGCATGTTTTTCACCTCGTGTTTCCAGGTCTGGGAGCTCTGGCTGTGCTCAGTGGTAGAGAATAGTGTGGCGTGTGATGCCGTGGAGAGGAATAATACCATAGAGCTGATGACATCATTTATTTTCAAGATCAACAGAATCTTACATTTCAAAGGTTTGATTTGAAAAAGCAATATTAATATCTCATATACGCTGGTCTGGATAGTCCCCCCCCACTCCCGCTTGCATTTTCTGGTGATTAAATAAAAGTCCGCTGCATGTTCTGTTTCTTTACAGACAGATCAAATATGCTAATGAAGTATTAGTTTAAAAGTTTTACTGTAAATTAGTTAAAAGTTCAATTTTATTATTTGGGCTGTTAATCAAATGTTAATCCCACTAATTTTAATGAATTTCATTATTTTGCTTATGCAATCAAAACACAAATACTTCATATTTTTATATATAACCTATATATTCAATATAGATTAAAGCGTCAATAAAACCACTATTGTGAAATCGATTGTAGGGTTAATTAAATGTTAATGTTATATTTTGATCACATCTGTGGGTTAAAACCACTGAACATAAACAGCGCACTGTTCTGTGTCAGTTGTTTTCGTTCAGGTCAACATGCATGGGGTAACTGTCACCAACAGCACCTCTGTGGCTCTCCCTGACTGACAGCAGCGGGAACCTTCACCCACGTTCTAAAGTTCCTACAGGTGTTTCACATTTACTCGCCTTTATAACTTGGACTACTTTATAACTTTATAACTGGACTTTTGCGTGTTACAAGAAGTTCACCCTTCATCTATCCTCCCATCTTCCATGATCGCGGCTCCTGTCCAGTGGGATATAATGGATCTTCGATGCTCAAGGAAATGACCCAGCACCTCCCAACTGTCCACCCGAACGAATATGTTCCCGAGATCCTTCGATCACACCTTCTCCACCTAATTCATGACAACCCCAGTGCAGGCCATCCCGGCATTCAAGCCACCACGGAACTTGTCTTTAATCAGTTTTGGTGGCTTTCCATGACCCAGGAGATCACCACTTTCGTTAAGAACTGCATCACATGAACATGACTAAGTCCTCACACCAACGTCCCGCAGGTCTACTTTAGCCTCTGCCCATACCACAAAGACCCTGATCCCACCTTGCAATGGACTTTGTGATGGATTTACCCCCTTTCAACCATAACACCACTATTCTCACCATAATCGACAGATTCTCATGCCACCTAATTCCACTGCCCAAACTTCCAACTGCCTGGGAGACTGCTCAAGCCCTCATGAATCTGCTACCAGCTAAATATAAATGTGAGCTTGACCTCTGAATACCATCCACAGTCCAACGGTCAGGTGGAGAGGCTAAATCAGGAGCTCACCCGCTTTCCCCGTGCCTACTGGAGCGATTACCTCCTCTGGGCAGAATATGCCCAGAAACCGTTTCACCAATCTAACTCCATTCCAGTGTGTGCTGGGCTTTCAACCTCCATTGTTTCCGTGGTCCGGGGAACCCACCAATCTGCCCGGTGTGGATAGCTGGCTTCAAAGGAGTGAGGCCATCCGCAGAGTTACCCGACAAGCCAATTGCCTTCGGAGGGAGGGTCCCCAATACCAGGTTGGCCAGTGGGTCTGGCTCTCCTCCAGAGATCTTTGTTTCCACCTGCCATGCAGAAAACGCAATCCGAGGTATATGGGTCCATTCAAGATCATAAGACAAATTCTTTCATCTAGAACTTCCCGCTCATTATCATATCTCACCCACTTTCCATGATTCTCTGTTCAAGCCCGCTGCTGACCCGGAAGGAGAGCGGGACCAGGATGTCTGCAGAGGTCACAAGGAGAGAAGGAGAAGGAAAGAGAGGGAGACAACATCTACCAGGTTAACCAAATCCTGGACTCTCAGCGCTGAGGCGGAAACCTACAATATCTCATTGACTGGGAGGGGTACAGGCCTGAGGAGAGATCTTGGGTAAACTCCAGAGACGTTCTGGACCCACTACTTATCTCCACGTTCCAGCAGAATCATCCAGAGAAACCGGCCCCTCGCCCCCGTGCAAGACCTTGGTGCCGAGGAGTGGCTCGCTTCGGGAGCCATTCACAGGGGAGGGGCTCTGTCACTGACAGTGCCTCTGTGGCTTTCTCTGACCAACAGCAGCGGGAACCTTCGCCCACGTTCTAAGGTTACTACCCGGACACTTTATCCCCACATACCTCGGCTAATTTGCCAGAGGTGTTTCACATTTTACTCGCCTTTATAAGGCCTGGACTTTTGTATATTCTTTGCGAAGTCTTATCTGCCAATGGTGATATTATAGAGCGTTCCAACCCGTGTTTGTTTCTCCGTGTATGACCCTGGACTGTTTCTCCCATTTGTGATTCTTGCCGCCTGACTTGTGTTTGTTTATCAACTATTCTGCTGAATTATCTCTGACATACCCATTTTGCTGTGAATTGTACCTTCTGCCTGTTATCACTACCCATTAAAGCCTTGCACATGGATCCGAATGTCTCTAAGAGTTCATCACAGTAGCTGACAAAGAGCAGCATACGCTTACATTTAGTACTCTCCAGAATGGCCTCAGTGTGACACAGAGGAGGCGAATTGTTAAATAAAGTAGGTTTTTTTGTGCACGAAAAGTATTCTCGTAGTTTGGTAATTGCGGTTGAACCTGTGATGTCACATGGATTTTATTTTACCGATGTCCTTGATGATAATGAGAAAATTACATCGCTCCCTTTGACAAGTGCATTCCAAACAACTAAATAATGGCACACACATGCTCTGCTCACTCCAAAATCCCCACTAATAAGGGGATACGGATGATAACTTTGATTTGGAAAATGACAATGAACCATTTGACACCCAATACACGTATTATTATACCCGTAGTGTAAAGATTGCTGTCTATGGGTGGGTAAGAGAGCTCTCAGATTCCATTAAAAACAGCGAAGGTCTTACGGTTTTGGAACGACATGAGGGTAAGTAATTAATGACAGAATTTTTTTGGAGGGTGAACTATCACTTTAAGTACAATAAACGCATGTTATGCATTTACAGACCTAATCACTGCTTTTCGACATTCCATTAATAGTCGTATATAAGAAAATATTAGAATCCATCTAGTGCTAGTGATCTGACAGACAGCTACAGAAACTGAAATCTCCTTCATGTCCTGAGAAGATGCCTACCGTCTGCTCAGGCTGAATGCTGTTAGATGATCTCTAATGGTGCAGCACTGGAGTTTACTGAGTTCAAGTTTTCAGTTATCAGATTAAATCCACAGAAAAACACAAGCGTGAGATGCTCAAAAGCTGAATCTGAACCTACACATATTGTTTGTTTTACTGTGGTATTTACTGAAGAAACAACTGGTTGTTCACAGTTGCTTGAGAAGTCCATGATCTAGTATATGCTTTATCACACACTTATCTACTGACCTTGTTTTTTAGGGTCTGGAGGTGGTCTTGTTACTGAAATAGCTACAGTAATGTTGGGTGTGTTTTCAGTGTCATCCAAGATAGTGGAGCATGTTGGAGATGTGCTGATAGAGTTTTGGCCATGTGCAGAGAGAGTTCTGTGATGTTTAAGTCTATTATGAGGATGTGGAGTGGCATCTTTGGAGATCTGTTATCTTAGATGCCTTGAGGACACATAGCGAGGGAGGTCATGTTGGCTTTTCTTCTTAACGTAATTAACTTCCAATTTTCTTATGGAATTTTTTCCAGCAATTTACAATGCATATTAGTGCCCTGATATGTTATTTACAGAATCTAGCAAAATGAATGCTTTAAAAAGGAATATTTTATGTAAACCAAGAGTTATGCTCAGGTAGAATTTTAGTCTAAATAGCAGCTCTTACTGAAAAAGCAGAAATGCATGCAGAAGCTTATCTGTGTTTTTAAATGAACAAACTAAAGGTTTACTTGCTTCCAAAGTTTTGCTTCCTAAAATTGCATCAGCAATCTGAGCATCTTACTATAGAGATAGCATTGCTATGGCACATCATTCTGTCTCTTATAAACAATGCAGAGGAATTTACTTTCTCAAAATCGAAGGGAAAAGAAATATGGTAATGCATAGAGGAATGTACAGAAAGACCACAAAAAACACATCACTGAATTTTACATCATAGTGGAAGTGTTTGCAAATGACTGCAAACTCTGCAAAATCAAAACACACACCATGCTCACACAAAATAATCTAGAAGGTAAGGCAGAAGGTAGTTCAGATACAATGTGAATTCAAAACTAACTTTTTTTCTATTCCGGTCACTTTGGGGCTTGTCAAATAATTAAATGCAATTAATTGTGATTTATTATGCATTTTAGTATGCATTTTTATGCATACAACAAATATACACAGTACACACACAGACTATATTATGGATGTGATGAATCGCAATTATTCAGTTGACAACTCTGTTATTTATTATTAAGGTGCAATTTCTATTAGTTTGCATTGAATTTGTGTCAAAGATATTTAGAAAAAAAAAAATAAAATAAAAAAACAAGGCAGTAATGTGTTTTGATGAAAACGCTTTTAAGCATGCAACACATGCAGAAAATAAAATATTATTTATATAATTAAATCACTTAAAAATGATGCAATTAATAATGTATATAATTAAATCAGTTTAATAACTGAACTACGTTTCAATTTCAAAGCTATTTTCTCTGCAGTCCAACATTAGAAAGAAGGCTTTAAATGGAAGTTTACTTCTGAGTCACCTAAACTCTCTCTCTCACTCTTACACAAGTTTCTTAAGTGCACACACAAGCACCCCCAAAATGCCGAAACTACAGATGATATGCTGGAGGTTCCAGAGAAAACCCCATGACGGAGGACAAGTCAAAGGTTCAATAAACTATAGTAACACTCAAGGGAGAAAAGATCTAATGACTGACAGGATACAAACACAGAATGTTGAATCACAAAGACTGCAGAATCGTTTCCTAATAGCAACCAGACGCACAAGGACTTAAACTCTTTCCTTACTTCCAAATCAATAATACAAAGAGACTTTTTTGAAGAACTGATTGAATGATCAACTGATGCGCATGCCAAATTGTAAATGAGATTGTCAGCCGTTGCAACACAGACAAATTCGAAATTCTAGTTTTACATCCCGAGAGTGAAAAAAGTACGAAAATGAGCTTGTCCAAAGAATCTCTAATAAGACAAACACTTTTACATGCTTCCAATGGGATGAAGAGAGGATCGATGTGAGATACTTTACAAACTATTAAAAAACAGTGACCTTTATTTTAATGACTACAGAGATGCATTAAAGGTCATCTATGAAGACTATACATATAAATAAAAGTGCCCCGCTAATAATGAGTCCCAGAGATTCAAACCCCACTCCACACCCCAACAATGATCTAAAACCAGAAATTGCTGCACAAGGAATTATGACACGAGATAGCACTGTATTATAAGAGATGAACTGTCTCGACACATAAATCCGCAAGACGATGCACAGAAGACACTCCCGATTATGCAAATGTCACTGTACGCTATGATTTGTCCCTGTACTGTGGATTCAGTATCACATTTGACTGTATTACAGTTCCTTTACTTAACCACCTTTCCATAGCTGTTCGAAATCAAAATAAACAGCAAGCCTATTCATCGATCTCGACTGGACGGTGAACAGATTGTGTGTGCAGCTGTGCAGCATGATGATTCAAGGAGAGGGAATTCCACATCTTTTTCTTGACCACAGTTAATAGGATCCCTTTTGGCTCAGTCCTTTCCTAAGCACATGAGCACACTGGAACACTGCAGAAACAGTGGCATTTAAGAATATGGAAATTCGATGGACTCTCAGAGGAATACCAGACCATCGGGCCCGGAGAACCACGAGGCCCACTCACACCCAGTGGCACTGTGTTTCATAAGCAAAGCTTATTTTTTAAGGATGTGGGCTCGTCTAATGGGGGAAGAGCGTGAGGAGGTTGAGAAACAAGAATGGGGGAAAGATGAATGTGTTTGATTGGGCAGCCTTTCAGAGCCCACAAGTCTCATCATATTTCCTACTGAAGAAAAACAAAGCATTTGAACCCAGACATCACAATCACGTCCAGCCAGCTCGTTCGATCCAAAAGAGCATTCTTTCCTTCGCCGAGGCTGCTGCGAGTCCGTCGAAAACCAAACAGATCACCTACACCCAGAATCAGTCATACTGCAAGTGCACACCTCTGACTCACACATGCAAACCACATCCCTTCCTCACACGCTCGCAATCAGGTCCGTTTTCTCCTCTTTCTGCAAAATGACTGGCAACTAAACAATGCTACCTCTTTTATACCTCTTAAGGTATAAAATTAAATCATGGATGAGAGCTTTAACAACACCCTAAAAAATTATAGTTATTTGGATTAGATAGATGTGATTAATCTAAACCACTTGTTAGGCGCTTCTACTGAAAGCCAAGCGAGAATTGATTGGTTTTCACTTAAATAATTAACTAATTGCAAAGTTAGGATTTCAGGAATTCAATGCGGCTATCAAAATAATCTCAGATAGAGACATTTGAACTATTCATCTGATCTTGTAAGTCTTGAAGGTATAGGCCCAATGCAATTTGGGCTGAACTTTCAGCACTGCTAACATAATTTCATGGTAATTCCTAACTATTTTAATTGTTTGCCAAATTGGAGGCTAATTCGTACAATCTGCTTACGCCACATTGATGGTTAGGTTTAGAGGTGGACTTTCATGGTTACTTTTTTCTAAAAAAAGTTTACATTTATTTATCATAAGTCACACAAAAGGCCATCTTGTAAAACACTCATGTATGTTTTCTCATGAAAACAGCACTACCATCTGATGAACCAGTGCATAGACATGTCTTTATACAGTGACTTTGCCTCACGGAAATATGTTAAGTAGCAAATGTTGATGATAAAAAGCCAAAGGCACTTTGTGTGCACCGTTCTTAGCTCTAGAAATTCAAGACACCAAGCAAATAACTTAACTCATCAGTGCTAATAAATGAGGTAATGTCATAAAGTGCCTCAGAGCCATGCCTTGTTGGCCAGTTAATGGAATATAATGGCTTTCCTCAGCTTGTTTGTCATACAAACGCACAAAACTGTGTTAAGACTGTTATGAGCCTGTTGAGGTAACATTTAGGCTTGCCAAGACTCATAAATTCTGATCTTCTGCAGGATCTATGGTGTTGTCTTCAGCAGAATTAAAGCCCTTTCGTTTGTAGCTATCGAGCTCTCAGCACAATGGGGATTTCCAAATATTATTTTGTGTATGTTTGGGAGTTGTTTCGCGCTTTAGCTCATTTCCAAAGAGCACAAATTAATAAAGCCATAATTATATTGTGTCGAACGTGTCGTTTTCAAACCTTAGACAGCGCCCGTCGGCATTCGCCGTAGCGCGTCCTACCTGAACAGGTGAATGCCATCCAGGTGAGGCAAAGGACTTGCGTTTGAGTTTAAAAGGATATGGATTGCAAACCATTTTCAGACACCAACTCCTTGGGCGCGTAGTCTGCTTCAGATAGAAAAACACAACCGGTGCCAAAGTCGGATAGGGCAAGGGTTCCCCGCCGCAAGCGGACGCCTCCTCCGCCGCTGCTCCGGCTGCGCTCTCCCGCCTTTCGCCTCCATCAGACTCAAGCTCACTGCGCTCCCCGCCACCGGACAGGTCGTTAAGTCGTATAAAAGTCCTAGGTAGAGAGGAGCTACCCTCTGCTTCCTTCAACTGATGGTCCTCGGAGATATTTCCTCCATCTTCAGCCATCATTCACCCCCTTGAGGAGAGAAAACGCATGTATTACCAGCTGTACAATAGAACAAGAAATCAGATTTTACGCAAAAAACTTGACAAAATTAAAAGGCATGATGAAAGAGAGTCAATGTATATTTACACGTTTGTAAATAAAATGACGCTAAATAAAGTGTATTAAGAATATATGTATCTTGAGTTTATTATTTATTAACGTCGGTGCATTTGAACAAAGAAGAGCCAACACATAAAAGGCAGGACTTTGAGAATATAAAAATTTTACAGGCTGGTATTCAGCAATGAATTGATGCAACTGTACAAAGAAAAAAAAAACAATAACCCACACAAACAATACGATACAGTACTTTGGTGTCATATCATTTGATTAAATCACTTGATTAAATAATAATAATAATAATAATTCTACATTTTAAATGAATGCCAATTATGACTTACTTTTAAACTTGGTACTAAAAAATTTTATGATTACACAACATATAATAATCAGGAAAATGAGCGTGGTTATGCTTAACAATAATGCAGTCAAATATTATAAATGTTGATTTCTTACCTGTAATTGCGTCTGACAGTATGCCCAAATCGAGCTTACTCATCGCATGATCATTTCGGTTGCAAAAGCAGTCCAAATGATGGTATTGAACAGGATCAGTTGGAGCTCGCAGGCTGAGTTTCCAGGTGGCAGTTACAGCGCAAGTAGGTTTATGGGCATCTCAGTGACTTGGACATCATGCCTTAAGATTTCAACATTGCATTTCGATGACCAACAACTAGATCAAAACAACGCAGGTCCTGCAAAACTGCTTCCCAATCCTCAAATGTTCGTGTTCTTCGTGCGCGCGCACTTAAAAGTAATAATCATAGATTGCAAATGAATGTTTTTTCCTATTAGATCACCGCAAGATCTAACGCTCAAAAGTATTCACAACAGTGACAATTATAGATCCTTAGACAATTAGTCAAATCCCTCAAAATCTTTTCTAAAGGTGCAAGCAGTGATTTTCTGTCTGCATATGAAAAGCAAAAGCTTAAACTCGTGCTGAAAGGATGCGCAAAAGAGCTCTCTGTGCTGAAGCCTTGTCTATTATTGCGAAAATACACAAGTCTCCAATGATTCTCCCAGTCGGCAAAACGGTCTATAGCACGAATCCGCTCATGCGAACCAATTCACAGCTGGATTCGGATTCAACTTCCAATCCCCGCCCCTGGAAGGCGCGTCCACCAATCAGAGACGACAATAACTCTGCCTCTCTTTTGATTGCATTAAAGAAATGTCAATCAACACTGTACTAACATGTCTGGTGAAACAGCTGGAACCTTATTGTTTACACTGAACCAATAAAACTAGGAAGAGTTTGATTCGAGCATGTTTATTATGCAAAGACATTTTATGTCAAGGAACAGAAAGGAAACGATATATATGTGATGAGAACGACCAGTGCTGGAGTTTTTGACTTGTTGACGTCAATGTCCCCTTCCTAAAATGTAGGTATACTGTACATTTCAATGAATAAATAGCCTACCTACTGTGTGAGAGGTTTTTTAGTCTATCGTTTATAAAGCCCTGCCTGGAAAATATTTACTTTGTTTTAAAGTTGAACTATTCTTCACATTATTGAAGTAGAATGGAAACAAAACATTTTCAGGTGAATATAAACATGATTTCTGAAAGCAAATTAAGATACTAAAATAATAATTTAATAAATATTGTTAATAACATAATTAAGCCTAATTAATATTGTGAGTTTGTATAGGCTAAGTTAACTTTGACCGGCCTAAAAAATAGCTTTTGTAAGTGGTCTTTATAATTTTACAGTTCTTGTGCCCCCCCGAAGGTCTCCCTGGTCTTGTTATTTATTCATTAATTTATTTTAATGTTTAATATTCCTGCTGTTTTTCCATTTTCTTTTAACTTTAAATTTGATTAATTTAACTAATTTCAACATATTCAAGTTATTAAAAAAAAAACTTTATGTTACAAGATATTCAAGGTTACGAGGTATTCAAAAAGAAAATTTTGTCATCATTTTCTCACCCTCAAGCTGTTCTGTCAGTTTCTTTCTTTAGTTGAAGACAAAATAAGATATTTTGAAGTATGTAACAAAATAATTTCTGTTTCCTTTTGACTTTCATAGCATTTTTCCATAAGTCAGCAGGGACTTATGTTTAGTTTCAAATTGTGGGTGAGTAAATGATGACAGAATTTTCATTTTTGGGTGAGACAGTTTAATATAATTTGATTCTAATAAAAATTTAAGGCAGTAACTGAGCTTTTAAGTAGGTGGAAATGTTAACGTCTAGTCTACATGGCCAGAGGTTAAGATTAAAGCACAGAGGTGATGATCCAAAAGCATTTCTAATTAGCAAAAGTCGAATTATCGTCTTAAAAAATATTTTCCTTGATTACAATGCACTTGACACTACGATTTAATGAGATGAAAAACTGAAATGGGGGAACATATGCTACTTAAAATGTCCTTGTTTTTGTGCATTCTACCAATTAAACAGGATGAATATGTTCTCCCAAAGAACATTTCTGTCTTGTCTATGTCTAACATACAATAACAGTTAAGTACATTAGTGCTTTATCATTTATTATTGCTAGTCATTCGTTATGAATGAATTAATGAATTATCAAGTCATTGGAAATTAGAAGATAATTGGAGGTTTAGTAAAATGTTTTAAATGTTCTTCCAGAGGTATGCAACTCCACAGTACTTCACAACGTGCACATTATGAAACACCTTGTAACACTTGATAGAATGTCTTTAATCATGTCTATAAAATATGATCAACTGTAAAAGACCCACCTTCTACACAGCATTGCTTGACTTTACATTGAAACATTAAAGTGCAATAGCACATAAGAGTGGGTAAACCCCAAGATTCCCTTCACTGCCACCTATGGTAAAACAATAAAAACACATCAAGGAGCTCACAGAGTGAAAAAAAAAAAAAAAATCAAGCGAATACAATATTGATGCAATACACTTTCGTCGACTGTAATAGAAATAAGTGAGGGGTTGTAAAACATTATTTAAATAGAAAACAAAACAATATGTTTACAGCAGAAACATGACTGTTGTGGCAGTAGCACTTATAGAAAATAATTTACACAAAGAAGGTATACTGTATTACGATAAAAATATTTTCTTTTTTGAAGTTTCTTCAGAAATGTGCAACTTAAAAAAATATATTAAAACCTTATTTTAATTCTAATATAAACTTTACATTTGATATTTTATATTTGTATATTTATTTATGTATTTATTATTTGTCAGAATATATTCTAAAACAAGGCAAGATGCAACTTTAATTTGAATAAATGTAAAATATAGCAATTAACCAATTGAAACCGAATTGCTGAACATGGTAAGAAACCTGACATTGAAAACCTGTAGCGATTCAACTTGTGTCTGTCTGTAAAAACAAGATAATAACCTTCATCACTTAAATCAAATTAAGTGATAAAACCCTTCAATTCCAACGACCAGTTACTAGATTATGCTAAAGTCATTTTATTGCACTCTGTCCAGTAAAGGTAATTATATATTGATTAATGGATTACAGCATTGAATAGTGAAAGCCTGGCATGCATATCTGGAATTGAGTATGTCATTAAGACGATATAATGTTTATGTTTTTGTGTAGCATTTGAATTTATAGTAATGAAAGCTTAATTCTACCCCTTTTATTACTTTTTGGTGTCTACAGTCACTTCTGTCAAGTTAGTGGACAAACTACACCAGTCACATTCACAGACAATGCACAGACAGAAACTGAAGCATTAAATACAGAAGAACATTATTACAGACTGCAATAGAAGGACTTGATGCAATATTTAATTATTAATGCATCCCCTTGGAGACAATTTTTTTATATTGTTTAATTTTTGTGTTAATTAAGATATGCTTGATATGATATGGTTTTGTTTGTGGCACAGAAAAAGGGGTGAGAGCCCTCAAAGCACTTTCTTTTATCTTCCTCTTTGAGTTTCCTCCAGACGTCATTAGCAGAAGAGTTTGGCTGTAATGGGCTGTGCAGTCTGTGTTTCCCTCTGGAAGAACACGTCCTTCCAGCAACTTTGCTAAAGGTCCGCCCTGATCCACTGGAGGTGAGGAGAGCGTTATCACGGGTTAGTATCTCAAACTTTTAATTACTTAAAAATGTATTTTTGCAATCAGGTAAAAAATGAATTCTACATTGATATCATAAAAAAATATATTTATCTGCTTTCTGGCCAAACAAAAATATTCTCACTTTATTCGAACAGCCTTCTTTAAATCTTTGTCATTGTGTTTTTTTCCCCCATAAACTCATTCCATTGTAATGACAGAATATATTGTTGTTTGACAATTTTTCCATATTATGTCTCAAAGGTTGCTTGTTCACTTCTCACTGCTGTGTGTGCCCTTGGATGGGTTAAATGCAGAGCACCCTAGATATTAAAGATTAGGAATTTATCCACCTTGGTCATTATTGTAACCTATAGCTTGTCAATTAATACATTTCTTCTGTCAAAAATGTTAAATCTGTCTCATCAGTTAGTTCCTCCAAATCCAATTTGAGATTTAGATGATGAGTCTGGTAACCCTAGCAAGAAACGCAGAGCTATGTCTGACAGCAAGAGCACGGGAATGAGCAGGGGAAAACCGGGTGTGTGGCTGAGTTTTCCTAACCTTTGACCTCTGTCTTTCCTTTCTCCTCACTGCTTGACTTAAGCAGAGCTTCTTACCAAGAGGGCTCAGCTGGGCTTAATAAATAAGAGCAGAAAGGTCACAACCTGCCTCCATTTGACAGCCCTTACACCTACTTTGATAGGACTAACTAAAATAAAGCTGACCTGCTGGTTTTCATCAAAGAGGAACAGTCAAATAAGTTTTCAGTCAAATCAGACAAATCACTTTTGTCAGTTTAAATTATTTTATGATGTTATGAGAGAGTGAGCAGTGTGAGCAACAAAAGATGAAAGAAGTGCCTGTTTCTCAATCTCAAGCTTCCCCTGATGAAAAATCCAGCCTATGCTGATTTGGTATGTTTTGAAGCATGGTTGCTGGTTTGAACTGGTTTAAGCTGGTCCTTAGCTGGTCATGAGCTGGTTTAAATTGATCATGTGCTGGTCCTAAGCAGGAGCTTGTAACCAGCTAAGCAAGCAGTTTTAGCTTAAACCAACAGCCATGTTTCGAAACATAACCAACATATGTTTCAATGTATTTGTTCCTGAATGATTCAGTGTTTCTAAACAAAATAAGTTGATTAAATCATTCAATGACTAATTTAAAATGACATTTAGAGATGAATGAGTTAGTGATTCACTTATAAAGTTACTGGTGGAACTATGTAACCAAGAGAGTCACCAAAACATTCAAACAAATAGTTCCAGTAAACATGTAAACACTAATAAGCGAAGTGATGAAACAGTAAAGTCCCAATGTTATTTTGGGACCATTGACATGAAACACATTTTTTATGTTAGGCAGCTGTGGTTGTCGGAATGTGAGTGACTGTAAAACATACTGTAACAACATTTTAGGTTCCAGTTAAATTTACAGTTAAATACAGTAATTTCATGAACTGAAACAATGTGACTTATACAAAGCTATTAAAGAACTATCATCTGTTTTGTAGCTTTGAAATACTCTGATGAGCACCAAATGCATGTGATGATGAGAAAGTCACATGATGAACATCTGTTGAAGGTGCTCTGTGTCATTCACACAAACACTAAACACCATCATGGTGAGACTCATCGAAAGCGGAGAAACAAGGCAAGGTCATACACGGGAAATCCAACAGAGAGGTAGGTAAATGCTCGGAATTGCTGCATGGGGGCAAACAAGACTTTGCGAAGTGTACAGGTCAGAGGCTGGTATTTATACTGTCTGAAATGCGACACCTGGTGCCGATCAAAGTTTCGGGTGCGTGGGTTAAACAGTCTGGTTGGGACTAATACTCAGGGCACGGTTCCCGCTGGTGCCGTTCGGGACGAGCCACAGAGGCACGGCTCGTAACAGTAGGGAGGCTTGGGGGTAATTAACTTATGGGGTAATTTGCATTTTTGGTTGAACTATTCTTTTAAAATGCTGCTAGATAGTCTGTCTCTGGCTGAATTCCACAATTAGCCAATCAGAATCAATGATAGTCTTGTAGCTTAATAATCACATTCATCATATCAAAAGCCATTGAATGCATTTCATTCCTGAGATTGGAAGTTTGATTACTCCCATTCACATTCCAATTTTATTAAACAAACAAAAATATATTGTATGCATTTAGACATACAGGCCTATGGTGACTTAAATGAAGATTGAATAAATGGTCTCAGTGCATGTGCACAGAATAAAATCAATAAATGTAATTTCTGTAATAACAGAGAATGTGCTGCACATTTAGGCAGAGAGAAAACCATTAGAATTGAGAGTGTGTATATGTGTTTACCAAAGTTTTTTTTCTCTTCTTCAGTGTTTTTTTTTTTTTTATCTTTAAGTCGCCCATAAGTGTCTAGAGCACAAGACAGTATGTCTTGTAGATCTATTATGCCAAGATTATGAGTTTGATTCTCAGGGATCACATATACAAACATGACTGGTATATCTCCCGTGCATTGTAAGTTATGATTCTTTTAAATGCTGCCTCTGCAGGTTTTGAAACCGAATATATATATATATATCTGTCTGTGGTCACTTTCCTGCTGTCTTGGGCTTAACCTCAGTCACCATCGCGTGACTCCTTGAGCCCGAGCGTGGGGCTGCCTTTATGTAAATCACTCTATGATTTATCAAAGTGGAGCGATAGAAATCACCAGGCAGGAATGTCAATTGGAAGCAGATCAGAGAGTCAGGGCACGCTGAGCAGATGTTATAGGTACAATATAATCTACATCACTCATACACACTCCACAGCTCGGAGATACATATGTATGATTTGGTGTTATTGCACATATCAGACAAATCTAGACCAAAACAACTTTGCAGCCTCATATACATTGCTTTAAACATTTTATTGACCTGTAGAATGCATGGGAATGTGTGGGAGTATTTATAGTGGCATTAATTTATTGAGTTTTGAATAAACCTAAAGTTAAGTATTAATACAAGATCAGTTTTGTGGTAAAATTATTTTTAATGTGATCAAATATTGCATAAGGCACTTCCAAACAAAAGCCATATTATGAAACTCTTGTGATGATTTGATGATGATGTTAAGACTTTTGAGCATTAATGATAAAACAACACACAGAAGCCAGAAAAAGACAAAGGATTAACGCTATTTTGTACTCAGTCTCATCATGTGGGAAAAAAAGACTCACCAGCTGGTGCATTCATGGGGGATCTCTATAGGTGAAGGTGATTATTTCCGCAAAACAAGAGATTTAAAAATAGAAAGATGATCTATATTTTAAATATATATATGGTCTTGACTGTTGCCTTCTAAAATGAAATGTTTAGAAGTTTAAACTTAGCGTAGGTGAATAATTATAGAATGACTCTTTTTATGATAAACAGTATACAATATCACGTTTTCTTTAGAGCAACCAGTAAGATTGATGCAAGTCTAGAAACACACTGTAACGAAGCGGACAGGACTCAGGAGGTATAAAAGTATTAACAAAGTTTATTCAACAGAATGGAACTGAACAAAGGTAAGCAAACATAAATCCTTCCAAGACTGGGTATATAAATTAACTTAAAGAGTCTTTGTCGTTATGTTGCAGGATCACCGCCGGAGGAGAGCAAACTGATGACCACAACCACACATCACTAGCCTTGCTGGAGACACGGAGATTCAAGGAGTTTTCCTGTGTAGAAACAGTTAAGGAGCAGAGGTAAGTCTGAAGATAAAAGTGCATTGGTTAAAGTCCACTTTCGTGATACGAGCTCGGACCCAGAGTGCTGTGAGGTGTGAGTTTAAGTATGGTGACTGATGAGTGTCTTCACTTCATTCAGGTGGCCTTAACAGGTGCACGTAATCACTGTAAGTGAGGGTGAAGCCCAGCGTGTCTGTGAGGGTGGAGCCTGGTGTGACTGTTACACACACAAAGGTATAGAACTAGGTCCAATTTAAAAAAAAGTTTTAACCTATAGTTTAGAAAGTGAGTCAGTTGCAATATAAGAAATGGTTAAGAATGATTCACTGACTGATGGTCTGATTCAAATGGCACAAGTAAAACATTAATAATTTTAAAAGTCCATGCGAAAACAAAATTGACTATATTTATTTTGTAAGCTCACACTGCTAGTCAATCCACAAAAAAAAATTGCGAGAGAGCTCAATACACTGCAAACTTCAGAAAACACATGCAAACAGAAAAAAATTACAACACATTAAGAAAACATCTTCATCAGTTTGACAACACAGGCGCTGCAAACACACGAACATGCTGCCAACACAGAAACGCGCTGCAAATAGCACGGACCACAACGGAAATGTTTCAGGGGGACCTCAAAAAGTGACAAACCCATTTGAGATTAACTCTAGCTAACATAGCATTAAAATAATGTTTCACAGTTAAGTGTGTTAAGTGTCAGATTAGTCTAATAATATCCAAAAGACTGTATGATCAGGTTGTTAAAATAAACACACAATAAAATTACCTTTTAGTTCAGCGACAACATCTTTGCTCTGACCAAAAGCCACGGAACAAATAATCAGGACCCAGATCACTTTTTGAGGTCCCCCTGAAACATTTCTGTTGTGGTCCGTGCTGTTTGCAGTGCCTCTCTGTGTTTACATTTAGATTTATTCATTTAGCAGACGCTTTTATCCAA
>JAUMHI010000008.1:1788920-1879899 GCA_032359435.1 Enteromius unitaeniatus | reverse complement strand
GTGCTTTTCAACATATCACAACTTGTAATTGACTTGTAAATTAATTAACTAAACATAATAATCACTTATTAATAATTAGTGAATGTTTTGTAGATGAATATTTCATCATTAACTAATCACTTATAAATGATTTATAAATGACTTACAACGGAACGTTATTCTAAAGTGTTACCAAACTTTAATATGATTATGAGCAATATAAAATGTAATAAACTATAATTACAGGTCCTTGATTTCTTGAATCTGAATCCATATTAGGGTAATGGCCTGCTAAAAAAATCTGCTTTATATACAAAAATATATTTACATTTATATATTTACAGTAGTAAAATTGTATATTATTTGTTGATGTGTTTTAATCAAATAAATGCAGCCTTTTGGACTTCATTCAAAATATTAAAAAACCTTACCGAACCCAATTTTTTTTGAATGGATGTAAAGGAGCTTTTTAAAATGCCCCCTGTCCTTGTGTGGAAGTGGAAAAGCTAAATAAATTATGACTATGATCATTATCATGACTCAAACTCATACTGTAGAACTTCCCAGGAGGACCTGAACACAGTGTTATATGAGGTCAATATGAATAACAGGCTTTTTATGAAATAGAAAAAACAAAATTAAAGTCTTTGAAGGGCTCAAGCCCAAAATAAAGAAATCCAATAGCTTTATTTAAAAAAAAAAACCTAGTGGCTACACTGCCTGCAGTTCTTACGAAACGGCAAAGCTAACTCATTTTGGTTTTGTCTTGTTTGGGCAAGGCGTAAAATCTAAAGTGGCAGATGCTTTGGGAGGCAATCCCTCTTCCACCGACAGAGAGAGGTGAGGGGACTAGGGTTCTGACACGTGACGGCACTGCATGGCTCCTAATGGAGCCAACTCTGCACGCTTGGCCCACTATATAATGGCCCAGTCACTCAGAAAAGATGAAAAATCTGTCTTATGTCCATTTTCATTTATCAGAAGCAACAACAAAAACATAACAGTTAGCTTTCTCGGCCCTCATCCATATCTCATTGGTGTCAGTGCCATTTTCACAGTGCCATCAGTCACAGCCCAGGCACGCTGGTGCGACTATTCGCTCACATCAGCTCGAACTTCCAATTCCTGCGGAGAAAATATGGAGCCAAGCCAATCAGGACATTAAGCCCCGGCATTTACACACTTCAAAAGTATGTGTGTGAATCTATTTCTTTTTTTCGTATTGTCGTGGGAGACAAAAAAAGAATGAAAAATCACTCTCTCATACCACTTCCATAGCAATGTCACACTGAAGGTGATGAATGGCGCATAGCATGAAATAAAAGGGATCTGGTGTTACTTCAAGGAAATCAATTGCTTTAACAAAGCAGGCTTTGATCTACTCAATCGGTCTTCTATGTTGGTCAAATTCTACCCAGAAACATGAAGATATCAGAGATATGGACCGCAAAAGAAATGGTGAGAAAAAGGCAGTGTGTTTATGTGAGATAAAAAGGAAAGAAGGACATTACAGCATAATAACAGACAGTGATGATGTTACGTAAGGACAGAAGGGGGGGCGATTTTAGCAGGGTATGTCTGGCTGAAACAGAGTTATCCAGAAAAGGGTTAGAAAGAGCGCAAGTGTGGTGGTGCTATCAGAGGTGGAGTGATGCAGAATGCAGACTGACAGCTACAAATCTTCATCATCCTTTCCGTGACTCATAGCCACCCACACATTCCAGTAAGAAAAAAGCCTAGATCCAAAGGCTTTCCACATTCTGAACACAGGGTACTGTTACACACATGTCACGGTTCTGCTCCTCACCCTGTTTGAGAGCTAACATCAGCGTCGGATCCGAGGGGTCGCTGCAAAAGTAGCCGCTGCCCTCGGAATCCCAGAAGAGCTGATCCTGCCTCAGCTGGAGTTCTTCGGCCCACTGCAGCCATCGGACCCTTTGCGTGGCCTCGAACAGGTCTAGCAGCCCACAGACCACAAACGCGTAGTCATCCAAGAAGCCCGCAATGGGAGATGCACTGGAGAGAACATTATAGAGAACATTAGCAGTGAAGGTCAAGATCTTCTATTCTTGCACAAATTCAATTTCTTGGTAATGTTGGGTTGACCTGCATAAATAATAATGGCAGGTTAACCTACGCTGGGTTGAACGACTGCAGCTGTGGCATGGTGCCAATTTAGCACAGAAATAATTTTAACTCCAAAAAAAGGAAAAACGCATTTACAGTGATGCACATATCAATGAAAGTCTTGTAAACAAGAGATAAAGAGGGTTCACAGAAGGAAATCATGAAATCAAGAAACTCATGAACTCTATGGATGACTTGTATTCTCTGTAACCTCCTTCCTGTGAATGTGCAAGACTTCTGATTTAATAGTCAGCATAGGTAAACAACTACGAGAATAACGTACAGAAATTTTAACCTGCAGTTTAGGGATATTTTAGTATCGCTATGAAACTAGTTTTATTAACAAGTTACAATAAATTAAAAAGAGAAATTCTGCCCTGGTAATTAGTTGAAATGAAATAAACGTAAAAACTTAAATAAAATAAAGTATAAAATATGTAACAACTTTAATTTAAGTAACAATTTTAAGTTTTATTTATTTATATATAACTCTACTCTAACAATTATAAATGCACACTATAATAAGTAATTGTTTTAACAGTTTTGTAACATATTTTACAAGCAATTCTATCATACATTGCTTTAAATGTTATCGTTACGTTTCAGAATTGTGTTGTTGCACATTACTGAATTGAGTTATGACATTTTTATTAAAAATTACATATATGTGACCCTGGACCACAAAATCAGTCGTATGGATCTGAGCTGAATAAATAAGCTTTCCGTTGATATATGGAAATTGACTTTTGTTATATTTACTGTAGGAAATTTACAAAATAACTACATCAAACATGACTATGGAAGCATATGGGCAGCATAATATGCAAAAATGCAATATGTAAAATGACAATTTTTGGTAAAATGACATTTTCCAATACATACGTGCAATGTTTAGTGTAAAGTGAAAATGAAAATTCAATTATATCATTTACATTTGCAATTAAAAAAAACATATTTTAACACTTTATAATTTAAATGTTTATGATGAAAATGTATTACCCAAATTGATTAGGTACAGAAAACCACTGCCATTTTGCATATTACATTTCAAAACGTATTATGCTACCCATATGCTTCCATACATGACCTTTACTTAATATCCTAATGATTTTTTGGCATAAAAGAAAAATCAATAATTTTGACCAATAAAATGTATTGTTGGCTATTGCTACAAATTTTACCCATGTGACTTATGACTGGTTTTGTGGTCCAGGGTCGCATATATGTATGAATCACTCGCAATAAAATCAATACAATGCATAGATAGGGTGAATTTCCATTTCATACCAAGTTAATCAATTGTGGAACAAGAAGGAATTATTGACGGCACGCCACAAATCTAATCTACAGAGAGACACCTTTGACCTGAAATCCTATGTTACCCCCACACAGACTCAGGATGTACATTGAAATTGAAATGTAAAAAGATTAATGGTAATCTTCTATGGTCATTCTATGGGTGGATGTAAGCTTTAAGTCCTTTGAAAAACAAAGGAAGTAGGGTTTTTTTCCCCCGTGAAGATCTCCTAAACTTACTTGTCTAATAAAATAAGAAAGTGGGGGCAGAGCAGTCTCTGTTTACTGAAAGTGAATCATCTTCCTCTCTGAAGTGCCGTATGAACACAAAACAGTCCGATGGAAAAAACATCACACACTCACAGGGTAAAGTTACAGCATGAATTACATGCTATTGCAGTCTACTACAATTGCTCATGTCCACATGGTACTTTTTTCTTATTTCAGAAAGCCTCATGCCGATTTGCTGCCAGAATTGGCTGTTGCAATGACATGACATAAAATCAGAGGCAAAGGTTTTGTCTGTCGTTCCACTTCTATTATTAAAAGGAAAGAAAAAAATAACATTTCTCTGCTATAAAAGTGAAAGTTCCACTTATATTGTGCGAAAAAATGGGAGCTTGGAAATACAAAATTGAAGAAAAGAGTGATTTGTTCCTTAATAAATCAGTGAGCATGACACTAGAGGCAGAGTTTCAGAAAATTGAACAGTCAGTAAGTATGACATACTCTACCAAAATCAAGTAGCTATGAGGTGGTTGGTGGGATGCAAAAACTAAGCATCCAAAGAAGTGCATACAAAGGCCATTTGAAATTCCTTTTGGGGTGATGTCACCATATAAGATTGCAAAAGTCTTTGAAGTTTAAAATAAATTTGATTCAGATCGCATCAAGACCCTTCAACCCTTGGCCTCAGACCCTTGAACAGAGGTGGCACTGTGGCCGGCTGAGTGTGAGGAAACAGATAGTGACAGGTCTGAAGATACCACAGTGTCGGCAGCAGGACAAAAGAGACGGGGCTAACTCTGGAAACGTAACCTCCATAGTTCTTAGTTCAAACAAATGTCATTCCAATAGATAAAAAATGTCATGAGGTGCCTGTGAAAAGAGCGCCCCCATCATCTGACCCCCTACCATGTCATTGCCTCCAGTTCACTATTCAGATGTCATGTACAATAAGTACCAAGTGAATTTGGATGCAAACCTGGAGACTAGGTACTAAACATTTGTGCTTCAAAGGTCTTTGGTTGAACTCAAGGAGGTCTATAATACTTGGAGAAGTCTGTCTCAGACGTAAATGTGAGCACACAATGTTAAAATATCTATTGTAATATAAATAAGTATGAGTCTAGATGGTTATGGCATCTAGCACCAGGAGCTAAATGGCCCAGGCTAACTAGACCTTTATTGGACCATGATGTAAGTTTCTTCTCAGGTATTCTCGACCCACAGCTGGGTTTATGAGTTCAGAGAAAAAATATGACTCCTCTGTTTCAGTTTCTTCTCAGTAAGACAACAAAACAAATCAGCCTGCCAGTCAATTTTTAATGAACAGCTCTCCCTGGATTTTTCCATTCCCTCCTTCGTTCTCTGTATTCTCACCAGGTGATACAGTCTCTTCAAAGAGCAGCAAAGCCACATCATAACTTCCACACAAACCTGTCAGGAGAGCAAAGCTATAAAAAAAAGAGCCTGACCTCTATCTATCTCAGAAGCAAGAAGGCTTCTTGTTCCAAACTGATAGATCTACTCACAATGTAGTATGATTTTTATACAGCTGAACAAGATTTGGACCATTTGCCACATTCCTTGGAATAACAGCACAGCCACTGGATGGTTCATGAATAATTCACCTGGCATTACATTTTTACCTGGCCCAGATGCTATAGCATATTTCTTCTATTACGATAAAAGGCCCTTAATTCCATTTGAGACCTACAACAGTCAGGTAACCTGTCTCGTTCTTATCAAACATTCATGCCAGATTTCTCTCTAAATGTTTTCACTGCATGGCACAGGGCTCTTTAAAGGATTAGTACACCCCAAAATGAACATTCTGTCATCATTTACTCACCTTCATGTCGTTCCAAACCCACATGACTTTCTTTCTTTCTTCCGCAGAAGACAAAAACTAAGGCTGTTTTCTATGCTCTTTTCCAAGCAATTACAATGAACAGGGTCTAAAGCTTTCAAGCTCTAAAAAGCACCATAAAAGTATAATAAAATTGGTCCATATGACTCACATCCTATATTCCAAGTAATATGATAGCTTTAAGAGAAAAAGAAAAAAGCTCATATTAAGCCATTATTCATTGAAAATTTTGAACTCACCAAGGATTGCTATCATGATGGAAGGAGCTGATGTCTGATTTGTGAATGAAACCTTCTTTTTATATTATTCAAATGATTCACTGGAAGGGAACGTTATCTGTGAATGCTGTAAATTTAAGGATATATTTATTTATATCTCTTATGGTGCTTTTTTTAATTTCTGACAAACGGCTTGAGGGTGAGTAAATAATCAAATGCTCATTTTCATCCCTGTGGATGGATGTGGAACATTAAAAATGAGGAACAAAGCATGATGGTAGTTCCTCTTGAATGGATGAAATCATGGTAAATTAATCCCTCTGAGGAATATCCTCCAAAGGAAATTAAAAACAAACTGATGCAGATTTTTACAGCTCCCTTATATTAAACAGAACGAAGGAGAAATCTCATCCTACGCTAAATTCAAAGTATAATGGGCCAATCGGATGATTACAGAGGGAGTGCTCCTGATTAAACATTATGTGATGTGACAACATGACAAAGCTATTTCATCCTTATCCCATTGTGGAATGAAAAACGTCTGAAAGCAGCCAGTTGAAATCAGTTATAAATGGTGTGTGGGTTAACTCGTAAAAATGATGAGCGTGACCTGAGAAACACACTCAGCATTGCGGGATGACCAATGTGCTGACACAGTGTGTTAATGAGAGGTACAAATGAGAGGTTACCCCAAGAATGAGGCCAGTGAATGTGTGTGTGTCTGTGGGCGATTTCATACGTGAAAAGCTTTGCATTGTGCTGATTCTGGGTAATTTCTACATTGGCAGGATATGTGCCAAAGCAATTAAGACCTGGATGCAAGACGGAATGTGTGCTAGTTTTCTTGTCCTACTGTAAAGGCACATATACGCTCATCATAGTGTTATTTTAGTAGCATTTATATACTACTATAAAATGTTTAAAGATGTGAATTCAGGTTTCACTTAGGAATTAGACTGAGGCTAACAAACTAGCTGTTTATAATCTGTAACTGTTCTTACATCAGCCTCTCTGCTTTTGCAGGCTAAATACATATTTTGGGAATGCAGAAAATGTTCCTTACACTTGTTCCACCTCCATATTATTTCCACGATAACAGGAATGGAGAATCCTCTGGCCCTCTTCGTCCCACAGGTGTTCTTGGAGAAAACAAGCTGCCCGCTCAGCTCTTTCCAGCAGAGCCTTGTCGCCCAGCACGGCTCCGACACGAGCAAACCCAGACAACATCAGCCCTGACCAACCAAAGAAATGCAAGTGGATACAGATTACAATCTTTCGGAAAACCAAACCATGTTCAGTTGAGAAAACAAGCATCTTCTCCAGCAAAAGTACTTGGACAAACAACCTGCTTAAGTAAAACTTTCTGCCTTTCAGATAATGACTTCCCTAACAAGACACTTTGACAAAGGTGCACTAGGTGTCAGCCAAGAAAGAAGAGCTTTGAAAGGAGACATTAAGAATATAAGATTTAAAGCACAGTTCGGAGGGCTGGGGATCACTAACAATAGTCCTGTCAGGGCTCCACGTGCCTTTAGCTCTGACATGTCTCACAGCTCATGCAAGTGGGCCTATCAGGTTTGATTAATGCGAAGGGTTATTCTGCAGGTAGCAATATCCAGTCGGTATGTATTAAGAATGTAATGGAGCGTAGCTCTTGAAGGAACAGTTTCATTAAACAATGTCTCAGGCTTTCTTTAATTAAGATATCAGCTCATTAGTCACTATTCTTCGAGCGCTTTTGTCAGCCAGAGCTCCAAAGGGGCCTTGGCACCCTTTGATATCCTTTCATTAAAGACAATGAGGGCAAAGACTACAACCCAAAGGTCCCCTCTGTGGGCTTTTAAAGGTTTGGCACCACATCTAAGCACCCCATGAAAGAACTCTAACATTACAGTGCTGCTATTAAAGCAAATCCAGTCAAAAGCTTGTTCGCAAAATGAAATCAATAAAATCGTAAGGATAGGAACGGCGTACATATAGCTTGGGGGGATGCAAGCATTTTGAATTTTCTTCATGCCTCAGTCTCTTGTTGATTAATTGATGGCTGTTTCCATTTCAAATCACTCTATAAAAAAGCAATTAACTCTAATTAGGGTCTTTTCCTGGTTCAGTGCTCTGGGATTTCCAGTAGTATATTACTGGCTGACACATTTACTTTTTTCCCCCAATCAGGATGCGGGAAACTTACCGTTCCAGGAAGCTAGCATTTTGGTGTCCAGGTGAGGAGGTGGACGTGCTTTTCGCACCTTGGCCAGCTTGGCCCTGGCATCGGAGAGCAGCTCGGACAGTTTGTCCACACTGATGCCAAAGTGAGCAGCGGTGAGCTCCACTGAGTAACGCACAATCAGCACATTTTGACCTTGCAGCTCTCCATGGGGGTCCTACAAAAACACCAAGTAACAAATCAGTTAATTGCACATAATAAAGAAATATCCTTGCCATTAAAAACTAATAAGCATTATAAAATGCTCTGTTCACAAATTAGTTGATGTAAACATTAAAGGGATACTTCACACCAAAATGAACATTTTGACACTAATCACCTAATTTGTTCCAAACCCGTAAAAACTTAATTCATCCTAGAAACACAATTTAAGAAATTTTAGATGAAAACCAGGATGCTTGTGACTGTCCCATTGACTGTCAAGATGAAGAAATCCACTTTTTGTATGCAAAGAAAATAAAAAAATTACTTTATTCAATAATTTGTCTCCTCTGTGTCTCTTTGACTGTTTTATTGATGCATTTACTACGTTGCTGGACCTGGGAACATTTTACTTTTGTTGCGGTCAATAAATGGTCAGATAGCTCTTCGATTTCATCAAAAATATCTTAATGTGTTCCGAAGGTCTTTTTCAGGATTATTTGACACATTAGTTATTTTTGGAAATATATTTTTTTTAAATACAGCAAGGGAAAAAAAACTTTTTATAAGGCCATTGAAAGAAAAATACATTTTATAGAAAATGAATACAAATTAATTCTTTGATGATTTTTTGTTCTATGTTGTAGCCAAGAACTATATGAGAAAGGTTCTGGCTCTCATAAAAAAACTCATATTCCCCAACCTGAGCAGGGTCCACATTGCCTTGTTCTTTCACACCGTAATGATGCATGAAGATATCCGCCTGTGTTGCGCCTCCTGCGGCGCCTTCCACGATGTCAGGAAGCAGTTCTCTGATCTCTCCTGCTGTCCAAACACAAAATGCTCCCTCTCTCTTCTCAGTGGATTCCACCGTAGGAAAGGAATCTGCATCCTCAGCGCTATAGAAGCCACCAGACTGCAGAGGGCAGCACAATGCTCACAATCAAATGTGGTTTATTTATTTTTGCCACTTGTAGGCTGTTTTCGAAGGTATACTGCGGTTTCTTAAGGGGATCATTACTTCTTGGCGACAAGTTATCTTGTTAACACATGTTACTTTACATAACTTCAGCACACAGTGAACCTCTGGTTGTTATTTACAGAATAATAACAAGGGGATGATTTATAGCCCACAGAAAATGTGAAGTTTTCAGCTAAATTTTGCGTGTTTTTGTGAAGAAGACACTGACCTCTAATGTAACAACCGAAATATGATAAATAAGGTTCAAGGGAACCATTGTTGGTACTCCATACTCTAATTACTCCATAAATTTTAAGGGGGATTTAATTGTGTGTCATCAAACGATTAATCATCAAATGATGCCTGGTACACTGTTCTGGATAGTGGAGGTGGGTTGACCTCAAAAAGGACTCTGACCTGGGCGATTTTTCAGGGGTTTTGTGGGTTGGTGCTGATTCAGCATGACTGATGCCAAATGTGGGATCTAATGAGAGAGAAGAAGACTCACCTTGTCACTTAGGTCTCTGGAGACATAAAGCAACACGTCTCGAGCCACATCTGCAAATAGGCATTCCCCAGACACCTGCAGAAATCAACAGCCATAATAACACCACACCCATCCAAGCCAATGCCATATATACAACTAGAAAGTACTAATTGATTCATTATCCTAAAATCAACTTAAAAGAACATTCACATAAAACTAAAAACATGCTGAAAATTTGCTCCTAGTCCATCCAAGAAACAGATTAGAACAGATTTGGGAAAAAATAATAACATTACGTCACTAGCTCTCCAATGGATCCTCTGCCATGAATGGGTGCCGTATAAATGGTAGTTCAAACACCTTATAAAAGCATCACAATTGTCCACAAATACAAAAAAGTTCATCCATTGTTGCCCTCTCACATCAAAATCCATCCATGTATTTGGCTAGAACTGTTTTGGGCTGTTTTCACTTGTAAAGCTTGATCAGTGCACATTTGCTTCAGTTGAGAGGACTTTTCACTGGAGAAAGAGGACTAGTACTTCAGCCGGAAACAATGGTTTGAAGTTAACAACATCTTGACAAATGTATTACAGACAGATAGCAAATACAGTTTATTAATGGAGTGGAGTCTTGTGCATTATTGTGATGTTTTTATCAGCTGTCTAGTCTCTCATTCTGACGGCACCCATTCACTTCAGAGGGTCAACTGATGAGCAAGTGATGTAACGCTATATTTTTTGATAAAGAAACAAACTCATCTACATCTTGGATGCCTAGGAGTGTGGACATTTTAATTTTTCGGGTAAACTATTTCTTTAATTTCAGCTGTTGACAGACAACCACAGAATAAGCAACATATAATAACAATAAAATTTTGTCTGCAAACTCCAGAAATACAGTACAGAGTTTCATTATTACTTTCTGGACATAAGCAATTATCATGAGAGATAAGAAAATAAATCCTATACTAAAACATATTAAACACAAAGAGTACCCCCACCTGGTAAGCAGTGATATAGGCCACAGCAAGCTGGCCTTGATCATATAACATCTTTTCAAAGTGAGGAACATGCCAGGAGGAGTCTGTGGAGTATCTGTGAAAGCCCTGAAAGAAAGAAGATTATTGTGTTTGTTTATGTAATTAAAAGGGAAAAACTGATATAGTTGACACAGGTTTTTGCATGTCACCTGCGCCACATGGTCATGAATGCCCCCCAATGCCATCATCCGGAGAGTGTGAAGGGTCATTTGCAGTGCTTCTGCTCCCTCAGAGCTGGCACGATTTACTGCCCAAAATGACATCAGGAACATCAGGTTCACTGGAGAAAAGAAAAACCCAAGGCCGTTCTACATTATTAATGCAGATGCATATTTTGACAGGTAATTAACTCACAAGACAGGCAGTCAACGGGATATTGTGTTTACTCTCTTTGTTACTCTGTTCTAATAATAAATGAATGACAGACTGTAAATATTGTACAGGTTTTAGTGATAAATCTCTTCAGTTCATCTCAGTGTTTTGTTTACCTGGTGAAGGGAACTTCGGAGCCTCTCGAAAACCTCCATATTCTTCCTCATATGAGTGAGCCAGCTGCTGGTAACATCTGCTGGCAACATCTGGGCCGGATGGAAGAGTTTCTCCAGGGCTGGCAGAGATTTTTGTCCCCTTCTTGAGGGCTTCCAGGACTCTCTCTCCACTAGACTCCAGGGTTTCTCTGTTGCTCTGCCACTAAAACACACAGTTTGAAGGTACTCAGATATCAGAGCACCACAGTACATGGTATATCTAATAGGAATAGGAATAGGAATATTTATTTCAACATTTCTGAATGAAGGTTATGCTTATGCTCAATTATTGTCACTAGGGGGCATTATTATACAGGTATTTCTGAAAGTAAAAACAGCAAAGGCAGTAATATTGTTAAACCTTCTTACGACTTTGTACAATAACTACATATTGTTTTAATATATTTCAAAATGTACATTTAAAAGTTGAATTTTCAGCAACCGGTTATGTCACATCACCCTTCAGAAATCATTCTAATATGCTGATTTGTTCTTGTGCTCAAGAAAACTTCCTTATTATTAATATCAATGTTGTAAACAGTTACTGCAGAATCCCTGAATTTATTTTACAGGATTTTTTGATGAACAAAAATAAATAAAAAGTGCATTTATCAGCAACGATGTAAAAGTCTTTACTGTCACTTTTGATCGAGTCCATGCATCTTTGCTGAAAATTAAATACTTAATCATTTTTAATGAAGAATTACTTTTTTCAAACTTTGAACAATATTTGTTCAAACAGTAATTCTGAAAAGATCTGAAAAATCTCTTTAAGACTACTGTAATATTTATAGATCTAAAGAAAAACACAAAACTAGACAGTTAATATACTAAAATATTTGTAATATTATCCAATTTGTTAAATGCTAACTTATTGTGTCATCATAATTATTAATATTATTATACTTTTAGCACCCTCTTGTGGCTCCCTGACAACAGTTTGAAAACCTGATAATTCAGCAAAATAATCAATAGACTCAATAGTTCAAACACCTGATAAAAGCATTACAATTATACACAAGTACAAAAAAATGAATCCAAGATTGCCTTCTCACATCAAAATCCATCAACATATTTGTCGTAATTCTTTTACGACAAATTTTCAAAAACAGTTTGAAAACCCCTGCCCTAAGTGCCTTAAAATACAGAGATATATATTATATTATATTATAAAAATACATAATATTTATATATTAAATAAATATGATTTATTTATTTAATAAATAAATAGATAATTCATCAAAATAATATAATATAATATAAGATATATAAAATATAAGAAACTTAAATCCTGGCTATTACTTGTTGTATAATTCGTAAAAGCACAGTTTTCAGTCCAGGTCTTCTTCCACTGTCTCTGGGTGGGAAGTAAGTGCCACCTATGAATGGCCTGAGATCTGGTGTGAGCCACACGCTCATTGGCCAGCCACCACCACCACTGGTTGCCTGGGAAAAAAGCAATTATAGCAATCATTTAATTATACATGGCACTTTGTAAGTTACGGTGTTGACATTATTCAATTGGTTCAAACCTGCACAAATGTCATGTAAACTTTGTCCACATCAGGCCTCTCTTCTCTATCCACCTTTATACAGACAAAATTGTCACTGAGGATTTTTCCAATCTCCTCGTCTTCAAACGATTCCCTCTCCATCACGTGACACCAGTGACAGGTGGAATAACCCACTGTAAGCAAGAATAAACAGTAAAAACATGTGCATAAACAACATTAACAAAACATGGATCCAACATGTCTTCTTTCAAGCTACCTGAAAGAAATATAGGCTTGTCTTCACTCTTCGCTTTATCAAATGCTTCTTCTCCCCAAGCATACCTGGTAAAGAAAATTACTTTAAAAATACTTGGTAAAATAAATCAAGCATTAGCAGAACCTGGTTTATATTTAAGTCTACACAAAAAAACCAGCATAAAATATTGATGTTCTGTATGAAAGAAAGTGTTTACAAATATTTAACAAAACATCACAGCGTCATTTATTTGTAATTACATTTTGAGTAGTTCTATTTCTATTATTTAACATTCGATTTCCATTTTTGTTTTTTGAAAAGTAAATACACAAATACAGGGTACGACAAGCCAAAAGGTCTCGGATCCCCTCACCAGTCCACAGGGTTGTGTGCATGTTGTAATAGATAAGAAGACTTCTCTTTAATCAGGCGATTAATGTGTTTTGGGCTATTTAATGTCCCCGGTCCATCATTCCCAGATGCCATGCTGAAGAAGACCGCTCCAAAAGACCTAAAACAACCATAGGACATATCTGTGGTGAATGAAATTGATATTGAACATGCTTTAACTCATTGGGGACCTTAGTAAATAATAACCTTTTAGATGACTGTCCAGCTAAGACCCGCCTAAACTGGTCAGAAAACCTGTTTAGGGAAGGATATGCCAGCTTTATTTGTAAACAAACTTGGGAACAGTCCTAACTACATGGCATGGGTTTTACTGCATATAAACAATAGCTGTGTCTCGTAACATATTAAGCTGCCTGTCTAGACAGCATTTTGTATGAATTCAACATTCGTATTTGCCCTAGACAGCATTTTGGGCATCAGCTTACTAGGTTTTGTACATATAATCGTTTGGTAACATATAATCAAGGTCTCTGTATTAGCTCCACTGCTAACGAAGCCTGTATCGTTTTATAAGCGGCTGTGCAAGCCCGCGACCAGACATGAAGCACTCGGCCTGGGAGGTCAGTGCCTAACGTTACCTGAAGCTGTCCCAGGACAATCTGGCACTGGCAAGCACTGACTTCTGGCCAATCTGGAGGGCTTGTGGTAGTCCAGAGCAGCGGTTGTTATATAAAGTATGACTGTCTTTTCGCAGAAGGGATCCGGTGAAGAGCCTGGCCTGCGCGATGTGTTTGGTGGTGGTTGACGATGTAGACCATGTGAAACCCAGTCTAAGCATCATAAACCCGCACCGAGCTGCTCGAGGTGCGGATTCACGCAGTGCACTGTCAGTGGAGTGACCTGAAACTCATATTTCCGTCACTAGATGTCGCCCTAGAGTCGATATCAACAAAGCAAAACTTTGGTCTGCTCTTCATTAATTTGTGTTAACTAATCTATCTGAATGAACTTTTCGAGTCCAGAGTTCTTTCCTCATTATCACTGATAATCTTTAAGTTATATTTAATATAAAAAATAAAACTAAATATTAACATTTTGCATAGGAAACAATTATGACGAATTTTTAACCAAACATCACTGTATAATTATTTATTTATTTTAAATGATATTTAGTGTTATTCTAATTAAAGTCAAATGGAATGTATTTTCTCCGTGTGTTTGGAAGAGAAAATAAATAAAGGGCTATTTTATGAATGCCATCGTTTATATTACGCGTGTTTTAAAAAGTATAACAATTAATTTTGCGATCAAATTGGAAATAGGATTTGCCCCCCTTTGGAGCAGTTTCTCATTTGACCCGTTAGAGGACACTAGTGAGTTAACCCGGAATTAGAAGAGTTACGAGACAAGAGGAAGCGCTGCCACTTTCTTCCGGTAAATGTAACAACAACATTGCTGAAGAGATGGCAGAGATCGGGGAAGACGAGCTCAAAAAGCTCGAATATTTGTCTTTGGTGTCTAAAGTGTGCACTGAGCTTGACAACCATTTAGGAATCAACGATAAAGACCTTGGTAACGTTAAGTTTATAAATTTGACTTGACCGCGTGTCACGTTCGGAGCTGTTTCGTAAGTAGCTGGCTAGCCTGGTTATACTCGACGAATCAGTGTTTGTGTACAAATATTAACTGGAACAATTTGTGTTATTAAATCCAATCTAGTCACCCTGTAATGTTACACCGTTCGTTTATCTAGAATCTATTGTATATATATATATATAAAGTAATGGCTGGTTGCTGCTAGTAACGTGATCGCATTACTGTGTGCTAACGTAGAGTTGAATTGCTTGTTGTTTCTCTGAAAAATTTCTTCTCACTTTGAAATTATTTGAAGGTTTTACGGTAAACAATCACTTTAATAAAAGGTATTTTGGCCAAGACTGTGATTACAACAGTATATTTCGCAAAGGGTATGGTTAGGAAAGTTATTTATTGATATAAAAAGGCAGGCTCATTTTTGTGTGTATGAAAACAGTTTTTTGTTTTTTTTTCAGCCGAGTTTGTTATCAGTCTTGCTGAGACAAACCCAACCATTGATGTATTTAAGTCGGTGCTGGTTAAAAATGGAGCCGATTTCACAGTAAGTCATCTCTTCTGTCTCAAATTTGCTCCTTCAGTTTTGTGTGTTGTAATTTTACATTTGGATTTTAAAGATCTTTAACCCACCGTGTCATTTCTGTCCTTTAGGATTCTCTCGTCAGCAATTTGCTTCGTCTCATTCAAACCATGCGTCCTCCTACAAAAACATCTAACAGTAAAGGTAAGCTCATTCCGAGTCTTACATAGAATAGCAGTCAGTCAAAGTGCCCCTGTTATGCCATTTTAAAGGTGGCTAATAGTGTTTTATGAGTGGCTTAAAACAGGTTTACATGTATGCAAGGTCCAAAAACACTTTAGTTTTCTCTAAAAATAGATTTTATTTTACCCCATTTCTAAATGATTCGTAAACGACTCGTGTGAAGCAGTTCAAAGACTCAGTTTCTCTAAACCTCTCCTTCCCGTGAGCCCTCACTGTGATTGGTCAGATGGCACAGTCCTGTATAATTGGTCTACCGCTACAGCGCTCCACAGACTCAAAGCTTGAACCAAAACTAACGTGGACAGTGCTTTTGTAAGTGAATCGGGCACAACTCTATTTAGTGAAATTCAGCATTGCATAAAGCATAACACTGCGTTCGTTCAACGCCATCGTTTATCATTACTTAGACCACTTTTACACATAGCCGGGTATTTAGAGAAATGAATAATTCCTCCTCTCCGTTTTCAATAATAACATTGTGCACACAACATCGTTTTCAAAAAACTTGTCATTTATATGAACCCGCATAAATTCGCCGTTGAGCGCGATAATAACTATGCCAAACCTATGTAGCGTTAAATAGGGCGCTCACATGACGTTAAGAATTTTCTGGCACATAACCAAACCGCAGGGGAATACCTTCTTCCTTTCGTGTAAACAGGGCCTTAAACTCATGATGAGACAGACGGATAGTCAAGCTGCATCAATCACAATGTTTAGACTGCATTACAGCCCCACAGCTGAATAACAGAACTACAGAAACGCAACTTAGTCGGTTACCAAGACATGTGCAGGGTTGTTACACATCACGTATACAAATACGATCGCAAGAAAATACAATCATCAATTATTAATCTTACTTGCAGGTAGTTCAGAGGAACAAGCAGGTCCAAATAAACTGGGCTCTGATCCTTCTTTTAAGACCAAGTGAATATCGCGTTGTACTCCAAGATTGGAAAAGCAGTCATCAATAAAATGACGCAAACTCAACAAGAGACTGCACTGCTGAGGTGTTGTTGAAAAAAATGAATGTTAACCACTCATTCTTTGTAGATTCATCTTTCAGAAGGGCATACAAAACAAATTAACTCTCACTTGATGTAATCGATGTGGAGATTGTACTGTTTGGGGGCGGGGCAAGCTGTTCGCGACGTATAACGTGAGCGGACATTATGCAAAATATGTTACCTAGTGACGTGGCTCAGTAACAGAGAAAGATTCGAACTGCTGACGACTCGTTTAGGCGAATGTGAGCCGACTCTTTTTTTTTTTTTTTTTTTTTATTTTTTTTTTTTTTTTTTATTTTTTTTTTTTTTTGATAGACAATAACTTTATTTATCGTGCACTGTTGGCGTCACAACTTTGCAGATAATTTATGTTCACATACAGCTACATGACACACTGCATGAACGATCATGTTTGAAAAAGCATAACGGGGCACTGTAACATCTTCAGACCAAGCATCTGCATTTTTTTCCCATATCTCCTGGTGATACTTCTCTTATGTGATTGTTTATTGCACAGCCTCTCTTGCTGTTGCTAAGCCAAAGAATGAAAAGGACAAGCTGAAAGAGCTATTTCCAGCGTTGTGCAGACCTGACAATCCTACTACTAGGGTAATTTTCTATTTACATTGGTAATATAAATAACTGTAATGTGTTTTAATCAACAGTAATCATAAACTGTATCTGCTCTTCTAATTAGAATATGCTGGATGAGGATGATGTGAAAGTTGCTGCTGATGCCATGAAGGAGTTGGAGATGTTTATGCCTAGTGTTAGTGGTACAGAACCAAGCAGCAGTAAACACAGGTGAGGAACTTCTGTAACAAAAAATGGATGTCATTGAACTTCATGCTGCAGTGATGGCCGCGCTGCATTATGTTGTTGCATCGTAACGTGTTTCTATCATCTTTCTTAGATCTGAAACCAGCAGCCACAGTAAGAAGAAGCGGAGGAGCAGAAGTCGCAGTCGGAGCAGAGATAGAGATAGAGACAGGGACAGGGACAGAGAAAGGGATAGGGACAGAGACAGAGACAGACGGAGACGCCATCGCTCCCGTTCCAGATCTCGCTCTAATGAGAGAGACAGGAGAAAGCGCAGGAGCCGCTGGCACTCTCGCAGCAGATCCAGGAGTCCTGCACGCGGAGACAAAGACAAAGGCTCAGACCGCTGGAAGGACAAACATGTGGACCGGCCCCCTCCAGAGGAGCCATCTGTGGGGGATATATACAATGGCAAAGTCACCAGTATAATGCAGTTTGGCTGCTTTGTACAGTTGGAAGGCCTCAGGTATGTTTTAGATGCAGTAAATCTACATTTAAGGCTATTGAAATTGATTTGAGTGTATATGATGTTAAACATGAATAAACTCATCATCTTTATTTCATAAAGGAAACGCTGGGAAGGCTTGGTACATATTTCTGAGCTAAGGAGAGAGGGTCGAGTAGCAAATGTGGCAGATGTGGTCAGCAAAGGTCAAAGGGTTAAAGTCAAGGTGTTGTCCTTCACTGGATCTAAAACAAGTCTCAGTATGAAGGTGAGTTAGCTGTGAGAGAGAACAGACTGCCAGTACGTTTAATTCTGAAGATTTTACAGATTTGTTAAATTCTTAAAATTATAATAAAAAAAATAAAAGAATAATATTTTTTTAAGATTCTGAATATTGAGATTCAGCCACAAAACATATATTTTTAATTTGGTAAATTATAGCATATTTTTGTATATTTATACTTGTTTGTTGATTTATGTACTGGCTATGAAATTGTTTTGAAATTGGATGTTTTATTTTTGCCATGATTATAGCCAATGATGCTGGCATGGCGTTAAACCATAAATAAATAATACTAATACTACAGTAATTTAATTTAGAATTATTATTGTTATCATTTTATTAATATTACATAATTGCCTTTTATTGTTGTTATTAGTACTTTTAAGTACTTTCACTCAGACTCCTATACGACACATGTATAGATTAATTATTTGACTCAAAAGTTGCGTATGTGTTCCGTGTATCAGCTTATATTACATAAAGACAGTTCAGTGTGCATTCTGTGTGGGCTGATCTTTGTTGGTTTGTCTTTCTTTTACAAGGACGTTGACCAGGATACTGGTGAAGACCTGAACCCTAACAGGAGGAGAAATGTGGGTGGAGAAGGTCAGGAAGAGTCGGCCATGAGGAATCCTGACAGACCTACAAACCTGAACCTGGGGCATGCTCCAGAGGTAGAGGATGACACACTGGAACGCAAAAGACTTACCAAGATCTCTGATCCAGAGAAATGGGAAATCAAACAGGTGTGTGGTCATCTTTTTTGTGAAATTGAATGCATTTCTTGTCATAACATGTATTATTTATGTTCATATTTTAACATCTTGATGTGTCTCTTCTTAGATGATTGCTGCCAATGTATTATCTAAGGAGGAATTCCCAGACTTTGATGAAGAAACAGGAATTCTGCCTAAAGTAGATGATGAGGAAGGTATGAGTTGGATTATTCTTATTATTATTGGATTATTCTGAACTCAATATTTTTACCACAAATAAAATCCAGGTTTTCTTTCAGAAAAATGTTTTTGTTGGAACGCCTCTAATTGCCTGAGAAGCCATCTCAGATTTTCTCTGTTGTGATTTGTCTGTCAGATGAGGACTTGGAGATTGAGCTGGTGGAAGAGGAGCCTCCATTCCTGAGGGGACACACCAAACAGAGCATGGACATGAGCCCTGTCAAGATTGTCAAGGCTAGCTGCCCAAGCAACTTTGGAATTAAAGCTATTAATTTTGTGAATCTGGACATATTCTGTGATTTTTAAACTTGCATCTATTTTGTTTTTCTGGCAGAACCCTGATGGATCTCTCTCCCAAGCAGCCATGATGCAGAGCGCCCTAGCCAAAGAGCGACGGGAGGTGAAACAGGCCCAACGGGAGGCTGAAATGGACTCAATCCCCATGGGGCTTAACAAACACTGGGTGGACCCACTTCCTGATGGTAAGACTTTATCCTAACTTCATCTTAATAAGGAATGACGTTGTAGTCCAATTTAGGAAGTCCAAAGGAATGCCACTTCAAGTCACACTTTCTACTCTAATGCAGGTGTAGGATGTCCTGTAAACTTTGCTGCATAGTTGTAGATTTTTTATTGATAAATATAATTTTAAAGCATCAATAAAGTGCGTCAACAAATCAAAGTTTCCCAGATTATTTTGTGGTCAGAATTCAGAGATATCAAATTTGAATATCTCACATCTGACTTTGATTAGAAAGCTCTAGAGCTCCTAAACTTTGCAAAATAGTTACATTTAAAGACTAAAATGAAAACCAGTCTGATATAGTGAAGTAGGATTGTGTGGGCAGATGGAAGTTTTAAAGTCCATGTACTCCAGTTATAAAAAAAAAAGAACAATCGTTATGTAATATGAAAGACACTGATAATTCCAGATAAACTTCCTCCCTATTTGTTCATACTGGGTTTTAGGAAGTTTTCTGATAGGGAGATCTGATTTCCTGAGCTCTGCTATCGTGGCAGATGGTTGCTGGTCTCCACATAACAAGCCTATCTCTAAAGCTTGCATGCCCTCTGGCTTTGCATGAGCTCAAGTCTGTTATCATGTTTGTGCATCTCTAATAAATGCTTTTTTTTCTGTCTTCACACGCTCCCCATCCATACAGCCGACGGCAGGCAGATAGCTGCCAACATGAGGGGCATAGGTATGATGCCCAACGACATCCCAGAATGGAAGAAACACGCCTTTGGTGGCAACAAGGCCTCCTACGGAAAAAAGACTCAACTATCTATCCTAGAGCAAAGAGAGAGTCTTCCTATCTACAAGCTGAAAGAGCAGCTCATTCAGGTGCGATTTAAATGGATTTATTTATTTATTTTTTATATTCTGAGCTAGTTTTCTGTTTAGTTATAGTCATAGATTTAACTGTTGTTTCTTTACAGGCTGTCCATGACAACCAGATCCTAATTGTGATCGGTGAGACGGGCTCTGGAAAGACCACACAGATCACTCAGTACCTGGCTGAGGCTGGATACACCACACGGGGGAAGATCGGGTGCACACAACCCAGAAGAGTGGCAGCCATGTCTGTGGCTAAAAGAGTGTCAGAGGAGTACGGTTGCTGTTTAGGACAAGAGGTATATACTTGTTTATAATTATTTCCTTAACATTGGCAATCGTGATCTAACTTTTGACAACAGCAGTTTAAAATGGATCTTTTTTGTGTCTGTAGGTTGGCTACACCATCCGTTTTGAGGACTGCACAAGTCCTGAGACTGTCATTAAGTACATGACAGATGGTATGCTGTTAAGAGAGTGTCTGATTGACCCTGATCTGGGCCAGTACGCCATCATTATGCTGGATGAGGCCCACGAGAGAACAATTCACACAGATGTGCTCTTTGGCTTGCTCAAGAAGGTATGGTTGAGGCTTTGTTCACACAGTCAATGAGTGTCTGTGTCAATAAGCATTTTATTTGATTTATATATGAATTTATTTGGAAAAAATATTTTCATTTAGCAAGATAGTAAAGACCTTTTAAATTGTTACAATTTACTTATATTTCAAATAAATGCTGTTCTTTTGAGCTTTCTCTTAATGAAAAAAATAATAATTAAAAAAATAAATGATTCTTGAGCGCCAAATAATCATTAAGTTAAAGATTTTGAACCCGTTTCTTTCTGCTCTTAAAAAACAGGGCAAAACGTTTGAAAGTGACAAACTTATTTGCATAGATTTGTCCGCTTCTTGTGGGGCGTGTGTAATAGCGTCTTGTTTTTGTGTTATTTAGACCGTACAGAAGCGAACTGACATGAAGCTCATCGTGACGTCTGCTACGCTGGACGCTGTGAAATTCTCACAGTACTTTTATGAAGCACCTATTTTTACTATCCCTGGCCGTACATATCCAGTGGAGGTTTTGTACACTAAAGAACCTGAGACTGACTATCTGGATGCCAGTCTGATCACAGTCATGCAGATTCACCTTACTGAGCCTCCAGGTAAGTTTTTGCACAGTTGTTCATAAAAAAACTTGCAAATGCTTGTGAAAATTAGCTTTCTGTAATAAAAGTTCTTTAATGTGCAGGTGACATCTTGGTGTTCCTGACGGGTCAGGAGGAGATCGACACTGCCTGTGAGATCCTGTACGAACGAATGAAATCCCTAGGTCCTGATGTCCCAGAGCTGATCATCCTCCCAGTGTACTCTGCCCTGCCCAGTGAAATGCAAACCAGGATCTTTGACCCAGCACCACCTGGAAGTAGAAAGGTACTTCTTTCTTCTCTCTATGAACACCTCTAAAATATATCACAACATTTTTTCCAGTAAAATCAGATCTCTGTATATACACTAACAAACATTCTGCTTATTTAGGTGGTTATTGCTACTAACATTGCGGAGACTTCTTTGACAATTGATGGGATCTACTATGTGGTGGATCCAGGTTTTGTCAAGCAGAAGGTTTATAACTCCAAAACTGGCATCGATCAGCTAGTTGTTACCCCCATCTCCCAGGTAACATCCATTCCTAAGAACCCAAACTACATTCAGTATACAATGCAAGTCTTCTAAACCTCATTCTTGTGGTCCATAGGCCCAGGCTAAGCAGCGAGCGGGCAGAGCAGGTAGAACAGGCCCTGGGAAGTGCTACAGACTGTACACAGAACGTGCCTACAGAGATGAGATGCTCACCACCAATGTACCTGAGATTCAGAGAACTAACTTGGCCAGCACTGTACTGTCTCTAAAGGTACAATTGAACAGTTCCAAAGTAGAGTCATCATGGGACACATCAAGGAGCACGCCACTTAAATAGGCTAGGAACTCTACTCTCATTCTCTTTCCGGCATAATAATAAAGGAACTTTGTTGCCGTACCATGGCTGTAATGAGTGCAATGATATTATGCAGTGCCTAAAATTGCTGGGGACTATTTATAGGTGCTGCATAATATCATTGTGCCTGCTGCAGTCATGGTACGTGGCATGAAGCTTAAAAAAAAAAAAAGTAAAACATTTTGACTTTAGAGGAGTCAAAAAAAAGTGGCGCGTTCCTTTAAAATTCTGGCATGTGCAGATCAGCAGATAATAATTTTTATTTTCCTTCAATCAGGCAATGGGCATCAATGATCTGTTGTCATTTGATTTCATGGATGCTCCGCCGATGGAGACTCTTATCACAGCCATGGAGCAGCTGTACACTCTGGGAGCATTGGATGATGAAGGCTTGCTTACGCGCCTCGGTCGTAGAGTAAGTTTGCATATCTTTTTTATTTATTTATTTATTTTTTTAACTGTGTTTTAAAAATGAAGTATTAAGTTTCTTGTCACTGTTTCTATCAGATGGCTGAGTTTCCTTTGGAGCCCATGCTTTGTAAGATGTTGATCATGTCCGTCCATCTTGGCTGCAGTGAAGAGATGCTGACCATTGTGTCAATGCTCTCAGTACAGAATGTCTTCTACAGACCAAAGGTATTCACTTAGCCCACAAACGTTAACCATGAGTGGTCAAGGAACAGTTACATCATCACCTAGAGTTTTAGGTATCCTAGCAGACTGATCCTAAAGATAGTAATCATGATTTCACTCTAAATCTCAGGACAAACAAGCTCTGGCAGACCAGAAGAAGGCTAAGTTTCACCAGCCTGAGGGGGACCACCTGACTTTGTTGGCTGTTTACAACTCCTGGAAGAACAACAAGTTTTCCAACCCCTGGTGCTACGAAAACTTTATCCAGGCGCGATCACTCAGGCGTGCACAGGACATCCGCAAACAGATGCTGGGCATCATGGACAGGTGAGGGGTTGAGAAGAACAGTCAATTGTTTTACACAACCTATAATTCTAATAATTAAAGTCGATTGGCTAGATATTTTTTGCAAGTGATTCCATTGATGTTCATTCCTTTGTGTTATTATTGTTATAGTTGTGGTGTGAACTTCTCTTTTTTTCATAAATTAGAATGATTCTTGGTGTGATCTGGCCTTTACACTCCATAATGACACATTTTTTCTTTCTTCAGACACAAGTTGGATGTGGTATCATGCGGTAAAGCCACAGTACGTGTACAGAAGGCTATCTGCAGTGGTTTCTTCCGAAATGCAGCCAAAAAGGACCCTCAAGAAGGTTACAGGACTCTCATAGACCAGCAGGTGGTCTACATCCACCCCTCCAGCGCATTGTTCAATCGCCAACCAGAATGGTACGTTTGTAAACATTTAACAACACAACTAGTATCTATGCTGCTTGTACTAAAGCTAAATTCACTGTGTTCTTCTCAGGGTGGTGTATCATGAGCTTGTGCTGACCACCAAGGAGTACATGAGGGAGGTGACCACCATTGACCCGAGGTGGCTTGTAGAATTTGCTCCAGCTTTCTTCAAAGTCTCTGATCCCACACGCCTCAGCAAACAGAAGAAACAGCAGCGGTTGGAGCCCCTTTACAACCGCTACGAGGAACCGAATGCTTGGAGAATATCCAGAGCCTTCAGGCGACGATAGAAGCTTCACACAAGGTCCTCAAAGACTGCGAATGTCTCGTACTGCTACTGAGCAAAACGTTGAGTTTGTGGTGTTGGCAGAGTGGAGGATTACATGGACAGACGCGTTTAAAAAAAAAAAAAAAAACAAGGTGCCCTATTTTTTTAAGACAACATCCAGTATGTGAACAGCATGTTTGGATTTAAAGATGTTTCCACAAAATGTTTTTTTTTTTTTTTTTTTTTTTAATTAACCATTTTGTTTATTATTTTAATTTTAGATATTACTGTCAGCAATATGTAATTGAAATCATCCTTACCTTTTGTATCAAAAAACAAAAACCTTTAGAGATCAACTATGAGATTAAATTAGCTTGATGTTGGATACCAAATCCAGTTCTTTTTTTCTTCTTTTTTTTTTTTTTTTTTTTTTTACACAACAAATCTGTTATTTGCATTTGTATAGGACAGCTCTTTTTCACCCAGATTCTCCGGAACGGCCTGTTTGTGTTGTAGAATGTGTGGACAGCACATCCGTCTGGTCAGTGGATGTTGATTACTGTGCTGAGAGGGAAAGAGTTTTCATTAATTCAGTTAGTTCCTCTGTGGTGGTCTGGTCATGTATAATTGAACAGGATGTTAAGTCACTTTCACTATCACACACAGATCTCATCCTTTTTTGGGACCTCTTTTCTGTTTTAATGTTTAAATTACCAACTCCGAACAGGATCAGTGCATTGGACCACAGTGGAGATTTTGTATTATAGCTCTTTCACTAGAGGAAGTGATGGCGGATGGAAATGTCCTGCAGTTTTTGATATTGTTACAGCTAATGTTCTGTCATATCTTCGAGTCATTTTGATGTCAACTTAAATTAAAATCTGTCTTTTAAAAAGTAATAAGCTTCTTTCTTTTTTGTCACTTTAGAAAATCATATATTGCAGTTGAACTATGTATCTAATATTATTATACGTTTTTTTTACATTTATAAAACGAGGACTGCAAAAAGAGAAAACTTTTTAATTCCTAGCTTTCATGCTGTGAGCAAATTTATGACACAGTAAAGACAGAAGTCCATAGCGTGCTAGATGCTAACTATTTCTTATCTGTCAACAACACAGCCAGAGGAAAAAAAAAATCTCCAAAATGAGATGAGACCTAAAAAATGAGAATAGAGTGAACATCAGTAGGAGTATGCCAATTCGGGCTGTGTCGTTGGAGGGAGCTGAGAGCTTTTCTTTTTGACGGGTAAAAATGAAAAGTTGAAAGACAGGGCGTGTATTATTTAACATAAACACGTTTTTGTGTTGATAAAAGCAGGACTCGGGCAGTGGAATGGGAGGAAAACGCAAAATCTCAAAGTCAATATTTTAGAACACTGCTCCAAAAGATGTAAAAAAAAAAATGGAAAAGCAGGACAGTGTTACAAAAAAAAACATGTAAAAGGCATCTGTCTCACTAAAGTTTTAGAACGGCTAATATCACTCACAGATCTCTCAAATATTCATTTAAGACAGGGATGTCCTGCAGAGTTTAGTTCCAACTTACCTCAACACACCTGTATGGAAAGAGCTTGATTAGCTTTAGGCGCATTTAATTAGAGTTGGAGCTAAACTCTGGGACCTCCAGGACCAAGTTAAGAAGTCTGTTCATAGGAAGTCATTGCATCAATGCACTTAAATGTGTGGTAAATAAAACCCAATCTGCATAAAGAAATGTGCTGTGAACCTAAGGTTTTTCCTGGAGGATACTTGACATTACAAAATTATGTTTGAGTTTAGTTCAGTTTATGCAAAAAACAAGTGTTTATAGAAAATAAAACAGTGCTATTCATTAATTAATAGCTATCTAAACTACACCCCGATGGTCATGTGGGCTCAGCAGCCCCACACTGCAGTACACAAGATCCAGGGGGGCAAGGTCACATTCACATCCAGGGGGAGGAGATCTGTAGTTTTAGAGATATGTAAAGATATGATAAGTGGAAGAAGTTGGATCTGTGATTCTGGATCAATTGTCAACCCCTGGATTTCATGTTCTGTAGTCTGTCTCACCCACTTTGCTTCCTGTCGACCTATAATGTCCTAAATAAAGGCAAGAAACATAAGAAAAACACACCGTTCACATGGTATAGTAGTAATATTGGGTCTTTATTAAGCAATCTCTTGAACCACAGTACTGTGTTTAGATTAGATAGGCCTCAGAAGTGAGAGGAATGCAGAGTCCCTAATGAGATTAATTTAATCAAAATAAAAAACAAAAAAACATAGCCTTATATACAAGTGGATGGGGTGGGCATGTGCAATAGGTGCAGCGGGGAGTAAACTGGGATGGGGAACATGGGAAAATGTTGGTGGCATTAGTACATGTAGCCTTTGGAGTAGGACTGAGGGCCCATGTTGGTGGCAGCTGGTTCAGGAGGGTAAGAAGCCGCCTCATCGAGGTGAGACAGCGGCACCGTGTCCTCCTCGTTGACGTAGCGCTCAAATTCTGCCTTCAGACTTGGCCGCTGATTGTCGGGAAAAGCCAAAGATATCAGAGCCTCTGGCTCACACACAAATTTGTAAACATAACGCTCACCCGCCACCTGGGGAAAAAAAGAAGTATATTATACTCATGATCAAAAATAATAACCTCATTTTCTGGAGCCCAAACGTATTTTTGTGATTAATTTGGCACCCTAAAAAAATGCAAATGAAGTGCATATATATGTAATTTAAAAATAGGTATTGTGTTGTTTTGTATAATATGTTGAATGGTAGATTAATTTAATCCATATAAGTTTAGAAATAAATGCAAATAATTTTCATATGATATATACTTTAGTAGCACACACCTGAATTTAATTTCATTTTGTATTATGCTATTTGAAGTTTTGTATCATTCTTTTAGGCTATTTATTATTAGTAGTAGTGTTTTTAGACAAACCTAAACTAGTCTATTTTTGGAGTCTCTGGGATGTAATGTAATGTCAATCAAGTTGGGTTAAAGTGAAGAAAAAACAGCATAGGATAAAAGGAAAATAATCAATGCAATACCTTTTGCATAATTCCCTTCTCATAATAGTAGCGCAAAGAACGACTCAGTTTGTCGTAATTCATGGCTGGACGGTTCTTCTGCATCCCCCAGAGTCTTGCCACCTAGAGAGTCAAAATAAGCCAAAATACAAACCATAAGAGCAGGAAAGGACTGTACTGCACTGACATAATTCGAACACAAGAGGTCATTTGTGACTGTAAAACAACCGAACTTTGAAAAGGAAGGGCGAGTCCCCACAAAATAATGCAGTTCCCTTTTTTATAACCAAATTACCACTAAACGCTGACGAAAACACCACACGGCGCACAGCTCAAACTGCTAGTTGTCAAACCTAGAGGAAATACTTATTTATCCTAAACTTCAAGGATCAACTTAGGGCCCTTTAGAAAGAAAAAAAAACTCTTGTTTCAATTTTGGCCAGTAAACACATGTGTCTGCTGACATTTGAGAAACAGATTGTTTGGTCTTCGATAGAGCTGTACGCATTAATTGCGATAGTAAAACTTTGGCTGTAATGAAAGATTCATGCGTACAGTTGAGCAGAACGGATTGATGCATCTCTGCATGATAGTTTGCTGAGTCATGCCATTTAGCCGTCTACTGACCACAGACAATAGGAGGTTAACGCTCTCGTCTCGACCGCTGCGGTGTGCTTAGACTCCGGCGAAATGGAAGGTTGTAATATTTGGTAATGGAGCCATTCTCCGTTTTATTTCACTATGCTGTTAAGTGGGGTAAATAATGCATGGCAGCTAATGGAAAACTGGCATCGTGTGGATGTGTTCTTAGACCCTGGGGAACTGTGAGCTGATCGCAAGCAAATCTCTAAAACCCATTGTTAATTCTCTCTATAGTTTGTGAAGGCTGAATAAACACAGCATCAAATTGATTTGGACCTTCCAATAATCATATTGTCTTCTTAGTTCTCTGAATGATCAATTGCTATTAATGTTTTCTGGATGTAAAAACCTATTTTGCTTTGTGAGAACTCTTGCTTTGTAAAGCCCAGTTTTTACCTCCTCTGGTTCGATGAGTTTAAACTCCATGCCACGGCCGGTCCATGCGATGAAGTGCGCATTGCCGGGGTCGTCGAGAAGGGCCACCAAAAACTGCCAGAGCTGCAGTGAGCCACGGCGCTGATAGGGGGCGCCCTCGCGAAACACACCGCCCCCTTCCTGCTTCACCTCACCTGAGGACAGGAAAAGGGATTGTCCATTAATTATAGATAGCTTGAATACAAGGTTTTGCGATATCATTGCTAAGACAGACTGGATTTCAAATCGCAAATAATCAGAGTGGGGAGAGCACACTAAAAAAATTGAGATTCTAAATCTGAGGTTTTAGGAACTTTTGAGGAAAATTCTAAATGTTGTATTTTGTAATCATGCTCGAGAAATGTAATAATAAGGTTTTACAGAAACTCGTGGAGTTCATTCAGTGTATGAGAAGCAAGTTAAATACCTAAAATAAGGGGAAATTCATTTTTCAATTATGTTGATAATAATTTGTAATGGAAAAAAAATTGCATTTACATTTTTAAAAATTAAAATAAACTTTTTCAATAATGTTCTCAGATTTTTGGGCCCCTCTGCATTTATTTTTTTCTCATTTTGTTTGTTGTAGCACTTTCATATTTCGTTGTGAGAGCTTGGAAATTGACAGAATATTTGTATTTAAAATTAATACCTGTCCTATCTGGACTTACCTTCAAATTTCTCAGGAACAACGCGGGAATCATTTTCAAACATGTAACCTAGTAAAACAGGACAAGGGAATTATTAGAAGTTTAAAGATCCCAAGACAATCCACTTGAGTTATACTGTGCTAATGTAATAATAGTAGCCATTAATCACAAGAAAGCGTTTTCTTGTTTGACTTTTCAAATTGAGATGTATTAATACAGTAACTGTTTTTCCATTGATGTTTATGAAGTCTTATTATGGGAAACAAGGATTCTCAATGATTATTATGATTCGGTTATGTACACTTATGAAGCAAGGAACTAAATTTTCTGTATCTAATGGCTTATTACAGAGATCAGCTAACAACTGAAAATACCCAAAATGGTGCGGCAAATGCAGCAAGCGGAGAGAAGGATTATTTTTCTTCACTCCAGGAAACATACTCGTCTTTTCCAGTAGTAATATTTACCCTGGAATTCTTTAGGCAAGGGAGAAACAAATGTCCATGCCAACAGAAACACAGACCCTCTGGCCTGGTTAGCCAGTGACCGCACAGTACTGGCCAATCCTAACGTGCTGTGAGTGTGTGAAATGCACATTCTAGGACTAGAGCTGCGTGTTCTAGATGGACAAACCATGTCCTTACCTTCACTGTTGTGCTGTGGGTTGGGGTAGCCCTCGTTGTGATGATACATGGAGGGGCAACCAGGCACATCTGTAGAGATAACACAAACGAATGACCCTCAGTGACGGATGTGTGCAAATGATCTGATAATCTTTATTTATGCTTCCTGTTGGTGAAAAGTCAACTGCTTTGTTCCAAAACCCACAGTGAGAAGCATTTTAGGGTCCGGAGCAAAAGCAAAATGTTATTTCGGTTTTGCTCAATTCTAGCAGGGAGGCAGCATTGCGTATATTCTTCACAAACAGTCGAATGCAGAAAGTGAATAAGCACTGCAATAAGTGCAAAAATAAATATATAAAAGTGTCTACTAAATGTCTAAATGTAAGTAACTTTTCATGAACCCTGCATAGTTTGCTAACTAAAACCCGTTTGTGAAACCCTGAATTATAATGTTTAGTGTATCGCAGCGTTATCACTATTGAAGCGATTTTCAAGCTCCTCTCCTGTTTGAAGCTCTATTTTTGTGTGTTGCTGTCTGTTCATAATTATTCCCTTATGAGGTTACGTTGTGGTTAGGATATGCTGCCTATGTAGGTAGCCGGCAGCGAGGCAGCTCGCTAGGTTTGAGGACAGAGCTAATCATTGTTTGTCCTCTTTAGGCACTATTTTTGTAGGGTGTGAGGCTGGTGCATCTGCAGATTTGATAACCTCTGCCACTGAGTGCTGCAAGGACAAAAGGTCCATTTGTCATAAAGTCATTTGTCATAATATCACCTGTCTGCAGCTTTATTTTTAGGCAGTAAAGAGCAGTGGATCTTAAACAGTCACACAGAACTGCAGCAAGCCAGGGTCGGCTTTAGAATTGTTATACCACTCTTTCTCTCTCTCTCTCTCTCTCTCTTTCCTTCTATACAGTATAAATGAGAAATGGTTAGTTTGTGAGGTGGAGTCATGATTCATGGCTGGAGAATGCAGTGGCATAGACCGTGATAAGAGGTCACAGGGGGGAAAGAGCTCTGAGGGACTACAGCACTTTACTCATACACAGTGCTCATTAATGTAACTGTTGACGGAGCTGTTGGACTGGAACTTTTTCAGTTCCATTTTCTGTTGAAACAGTCACAGGATCCCTTTTCCTAGTACTGCACAATTGGGGAACTATTTAATTGTATATATATATAAAATGATGATGATAATAATAATACACTTTCAATTATCATCATTAAGATTTCAACTGCATGTTGTACAAAAGTGTCAGTAGGCTTTCTCACTGGTTTTAGCTTGTATTTCTCTCAGTAGCAGAGCGGCAGCCACCGGCCTGGGCAGGGGATGAATCTACTGATAACAAGCTGTACTCCACCTCAGATAGGGCACTCTATCCTCACACAAACATCCTTTTGTTCCTGACTATCTCATCCAAAGTTGCCACATTTCTGCACGTATAAATCTGAGCTAATCAGTTATTTTGGCATTACTTTTATCTTTTTTAAGTTTCATTTTAACTTTTTAAAATGAGTTTTGGTCATTTAAGTACTTTCCCTCCAGTCATTTTAGTACTTATTTATTTTAGTTAATTACTAAAGCAACATTTCTATTTTTTAAGTTTTTAATATAATATTTATGTGCTTAATTTCAAGGTTTCTTAATCATTTCAGTAGTTTTAGTTAACAATAACAACACTAGAAATGTAGTACCAACTAGAAGGGAACGAAAGTACCCTGAAAAGGCCATGCTTCCTTTTTCTTTTCATTTAAAAGAATCGGGTAAAATGGTAACTTTGTTTTTAAGCTAATCCCTGTGCAGTGTTTGCTAGATCGCTGTTGTCTGTAGTCTTTCACAGAGCACTGATAGGTTGGACCTGCGCGGGGTGTTGTGTGTTCGACCATGTGTCATGCGCAAAAGCGGGGAGGAGGTGAGTTCGCTTGTGTTGTGAGTATATGGCCCGAGCCCCCCGGCTACAACACAACCACCCCCCCCCCCCCCACCTCTCACCTCCCACCCTCTCGACCAAGCCAGAGCACGGGCTCAGGTTACTGAGGCTACGCTCATTTTTCCATTATGAGTTCATCTGCCTGCAGAAAAAGGAAGCTGCTGCTGTAACCCTACACCCGCGAGCGCTCCACTGGGGATTCTAGTCTTTCCAGTGCCCTCCATTTTCTCAATGAAATTCCTATGCCTCCCTCCTTCTCAAAGAACACAGGCCGAAAAGGGAGGGGCGAAGGAGCAGAAGTACAGAAAACACTGTTGAGACCTTTGTAAAGTGGAAGTGGAAGCGGAGAAGAACAAACAGAATCTCTTCAAATAAAAGACTTCTGGTTTTGTTGAGCTATTTACGGTTTACATTAGTGGCTTAATGTGGTTTGATTTTCAGGGAAAGAGAGGAGATGAGACACCACTTCAAAGCAAATCAATTCATTTTGTGTCATCGGTCTGTTGAGTCACGTACCAGGTTCGTAAGTGTAGTCAGTGGGTTCCTGTTTGACCATCATATGGGCAGGAGGAAACCTCTGATGCTGTGGCCCGGCCATGTGGGCCGCTCGGTCGTACAGAGGATCCATGTACTCCTGCTTGAAATTCTGCTGAGGAGGATAAGGCAAGCAGGGGTCAGAGTGTTGCCGATGATAACCACCGCCTCCGCCTCCGGTGGCATGGGCAGGATGCATGCGCTGCAAGGCCTGGCCTTGGGAAGCGAATGGTGGGCACATCTCTGCAGAGGCGGAAGGGAACCTGGAACTGGGAGGGAAAATGAGACCTTGATTAACAGATAGGCTCTTAAAAATGCTGTTGCAATGGAAGTATGCTTTATCTGTATCTTATAGCATGTACATTTAAATATCCATAGGTATTTGATTGTATTTAACCGTACCGATATATCAAGCATCTGTACTCAAAAGTTTACACACTCTTTATCATTGCCGTTACCTGGGGTTCATGGGGTAACTGTGGCTGTGGCAGGCATGGGATTGGCTGGCTGAGGGTGTATTCATGTACCCTGACTCCGGCCGAGAACCCACTATTGGTTTGGGGGAGTAATGCTGCATAGGAGACATGGGCGTCCCTGGACAAGAGCTCTTAGATCCTCCTGCTGCTGCTGCCACGGCTGCTCTCTTCTGCTCGTAGGCACTGCAGGGCACACAGACACTTTCAAAGTTAACAATGCATTTCTTTCCTGTTGTATATGCATGAGATCTTGTATGGATTATAAACTCTTTTATATCTCAGGAGAAGATTTTTGTTAATATTTTATTAAGTTTATTTATTTATTTAATTTTTTTAAATGAAGGTCACAGTGAAACCAGGATAGTACAGTATATACAGTAGTATACTATATTTGTTGTACATTTGACCCAAATGTGCATTCCTAATGCATAATGCATAATAAAATTATGCAATGAAAATTATGAAAATGCATAATAAAAATATTATATTAATATCAAAAAATAAAAAACTAAACATTTGTGACACTGAACCACAAAACCGTCTTATGTTACACGAGTACATTTGCGGAAATAGCCAAAAATTCATTGTATGAGTCAAAATTATCGATTTTTTCTAAGTAAAGACCATATTCCAGGAAGATATTTAGTAAATGTCCTACCGTAAATATTTATCAAAACATAATTTTTGATTAGAATTATGCTTTGCTAAGACCTTATTTTAAACTTATGACTGGTTTTGTGGTCCAGGATTACATTTGTAAACTCAAAAATTATATATTGATCTAAATAAAGAGAGGAATTTTTTTTTATATTGTGACCCTCAAATGTGTTTTCATCTCTTTATTTTTTTTTTATATCTTTATTTAATTAATTAATTTATTTAAAATATATTTTGTAATAATTACTTCAATAAAATGTGAAATCAACCTTAGCAAGACAAGTCTGCCGTTTTATTTTAAAAATCGTTTAAAATATTATTTCCACCATGGATTGCTAAAAAACCCATTGCACCATTTACAATGTATTCGAATTGACTTTTAGGGCCATAAAAACACTTCTGTGATATCAAGTTCTAGTAACTCTGAAGACCTTGATTAGCTTGCTCAGGTGTCCTTGATTGTGGCCCTGATATAATTCAAGTGCAACTGAAGAACGAATCAGCATAACATCCTTTCAAACAAAATCAGGCCAAAACTCTGCAGGGCAGTGACCTCCCAGGGCTAGATTTGAGGAATCCTGCATCATAGCGTAAAATGTGTGTTTTAAGAATCTAATTTCTGTGTCAAGAGGGATAAAGGAGAACATGGTAAACCTGCTCACACTATGAAAGTATGTTCATCTATGCTAGCGAGTGGCATCAAGGAACAGCATCCGGGTTTTGACTGACCTGGCGTAAAGGCACTGCTCTCCATTGGGGTAGCCGAAGCTCTGCTTGTGACTGCAAGACTGGCTGGGGTCTGAGCCGGGACTCTGAGGCTCTTTCTTAATCTTCACAGGCGGACTGTGGAATGCCACTGCTGAGGTACACAGAGAAACAGGTTTATTAATCAACCGCATTCCAGCTAGTCTCGAGAAATGGCAGGCCTTTTGTCTGCACTAAAAATACAACAAGAGTATACAAACAAGAGTAAAGAGATACACATGTATTCCAAATACTTTAATGGGCTTGGTTTGTCCTTAGCTATAGTGAGGGCAGTAGATCATGCAAGCATGACCGTTTCACTCACTCACTCACTCAAAGTAAATCATAAACAATTACAGACACAGACTTCCACTAGCATAAAAAAGTTACTTCCTTTAATCAATATTGAAAAGTGGACTTAACTATTTTAGATTAATTATTTATGTGCATTAGATTCATACTTCTAATTTACATTTTTTTAAACCCTTTTAAAGCACAGAGCTGCTAAAAACATTCAATGGCTGTGGTTAAATGAGTAAGCCTTTTATAAACACATCAGCAGCTGGTCATTTACATAAGAACTTTTGTGTGTGTGTTTCTCCAGTTTCTCCAGCCCAGCTTTTAAAGATTTTGGCATTTATCTGAAGAGTAGCAGAGGAGCCGCCCAGCATGCGTGGGGTCTGGGTCTGAACCGCAGTGCTGTTTATTATTGGAGGGGAGCAGCCGGGCTCAAAGACGGCACGGTACAGGATGTTTTTCTGGGCCGCTCAGGGTAAACAGCAGCAGCTGTGCTCTTCCAGCTGAGCAGCAGCTCTATGTTTATGGCTGTTTATGTGTTGATTGTCGTGGGCGCAGACCTGACAGAACAGGCACTGCTGAAACCCAAACCCAGGTAATTGCATATTTCATTGACAAAAGCAAGAGAAAAAAACATAAGGGGGAAACGCTTTCCAATACTGTATCACTGCAGCACAAGTCCTGCCCTCTTAAAGGCAATACTCAATACAATAAGAAAGATATGAAATATGAAAAGAATGAGTGATTCTTAAACGTATAATAAGCCTGCATATGCAAGATTTATAGATTTGACATTTAAAGTCTCAAATCAATGCTATGCTTTAATAATGGACTGCTCGTTTGATCAATAAGGCTGCAAGTCCTTTTACGAATTCATTATGAACATAGAAACCGCTCTATTAAAGTAATGAATCATTTCACTCTAAAATGGGATGGAGGACACTTCAGGAACATGTAACATTATCAAGACACATCCGTCTGTCGTTAAATCTTCGTGAGTTTACAGACTAATGGCACTCGAGTAAACAGTGATGTGACAATAAAGGAAGTTTATGTGCTTTATTTAGTGCAATTTGCCCAAAGTTCTCAGTTTCTGCTTTCCCTCTTTACGAATCATGTGAAAGTTACATCACTGTTCTCTGAGGCAACTCATATTTCTTAGATTTTGTTTTGTTTCGATAGGGGTTGCGATCCTAAATGTGTAATGTAACATCTGTGTTCTGATATTCTTATAAAGTCCATAGTCAGTGATCAGGAAAGAGACTTAGAGCTTGCCAGAGGTCGTATTATTAAAACGCCTAATACTAAAAAGGAATTCATCATTTTTTATTTAATTTAGATTCCACTGGAATAACGCCTGCTTTCTTGTTATCTTCAAAGGGTGTAGATCAGAGGAAAGAAAAAAGGTGGCCTGTGGCCAGTGTAAGAGATTTTGGATCACGTATTTGCTTTGTTAACGTAAACATTTAGTTTCATGTGATGAATGTATATGAATTTACAGCTGTATAATTTACAGCTATCAGCAGGTCTTTTTTTTTTTTATAATAACAATGAAATGAATAGATTTTGTGTGCTCTCTTTCCATTTTATTCAGTTATGTAGGCAGCATGAAGTTTATTCCAGACATTTTAACCTGCAAAAAGCCAGGTCTTTGACCTAAAATGAGTTTGACACCTCTGCTGATCGTAATCTGGCTATAAATATACTGTAGATTTAAATAATGCTGTCCTTACATACAAGCGCATTTACCATTCACACCTCCCTTCAAGCTACATCTAAGTGTGAAAAACCAGGAGCATTGTACCTAAATGACAAGAGTGTCTCTATTCAGGATGAGCTTTTTAGAGACAGGCTGGGCTAGAGGTGGGAGCTGGACTTTACATATGTAAATAGCACGATTCAGTGGAGAGGATAAGGGGTGAAAGGTGATGGTCATGGTTGAGTGCTTTAGGAAGTAGGGAATCATTATGGAGGGCCATTCAGTCAACTCCCACCACAAACAAATCTCAGGACCCCGATACCCCTGTACTAAACAAACAAAAAAAAGATCCACCAGCTGTGACAGATGGAGTTTTGGTGGCCTTACCCGAGAGCTCTGGGGGATTGTCTTCAGAAAGTTGGTTAAAGTACAAACAATCACTAATCAATTTAGTTTGAACAAAAGCACCACTGTTGAAATTGTGAGATTTCGGTCGATGTTTTCAGCTTTTTTAGTTAAACCATAAATCCACTGATCATCTGGACAGTATTGTATATACATGTCAGGCTCACATCCTGGAAATTTTCATCTTATGACAGCTACGGCTAAGGCCAACCATGTCAGCGCAACAGGTACAGTGGACCAAAGTTTGAAAAATAATATCCCAAGACTATAAACCTATCATATCTTACCAGGAACGTGACTGCTGCGGCCTGTCAGATAAAACACAAAACAAGTCTTTATGCAAAAACTGTTTGATAAAAACACTGAACAAAGGATTAGCTTGTTGTGTTAGTCTGGTGTGATGGGAATGTTTCAGATTTGAGATGATGTTGAGATAAAATCTGATTTTCGATTATGATAACAGTCTGCTTGAGAGTGAGTGAAGAGATGCCACCTGGCCACTGGCCATTTAAGACCAACAGTGACAAATCAATAAAAACAACAAGGATGCCAATTATGTCTAAATGGCTTAAAGGTTGAAATGGCAGTATTGATTTTGGGCAGCCCACTTAACACGGCTTTCAAAGCTTGTTTCTTTTTAAGTACAGCCTGTCATAGGGCGTACATCGGGTGTTTAATTGAAATTAAAGTGACAGGATTGCAAAACAGAAAGTCGCTCTTATAATAATCCAATTGGAAATGTCAAGTATTTTTAGTTAAATGATTCATATTGTATATATTACAGCTACAATTCCAGCTGATACTGATTAAGCCAGCTCGATCTCATGGCAATTCATACATATTTTACGAAGTGGCTCATTCGTACGAATTCGTTACCTCAATCTGACAAATTCATAAAATTTTTGGCAAACCGTATGTATTTTAGGAGTTGCACAATGTGTATAAATTTGTACGCATTACATACACTTAACACTGCCTTTTAACCTCCCGATCACACAGATGTTGACAAATCGCACAAAATCATATGAGTGAGGTCAAATGAATTTGTACAAATTAGCCACCTCATAAAATTTCATCATATAGTGTTGGTTTGTAGCATTAAAACTAATCATACAGATTTGTAACAATGTTTTCTGTTATACTGTGAAATATGTTTACAATTAAGAGAACTTTTTATTTTAATGAATTTTATACAGCCCAGGCTTACTGCAATTACGTACATATTTTATGAGGTGGATAATTTGAATAATTCATATGAATTTTGCTAAATCGTATGTATTTTACGCGTTGCCAATTCGTATGAATTTGTACGAATGACAGACACTTAACCCCGCCCCTAATCCTACACATCACTGGGGTTTAGACAAATCGTACAAAATTGTATGAGCAAGGTCATATAAATCAGCATGAATTTGCCACCTCATACAAATACGTACAAATTGTTTGTGACTCGTGAGACTGTGCTGAATGTAATGTAAACAGTTGTGCTGCTTAATATTCTGGTGGAAACTTTTAATGAACAAAGTTTATAAAAACAGCATTTCTACTGACACTACTGAAACTTTAAGTTTAATGTGGCTGTGTTGAATAAAAGTATAACTGATCCCAAACATTTGGTAGTGTGTATAATGATTTGGTGAGCATTACAAAGATAGTTGTTTTTGAGCGGTTTCCTTCATGGCTTTTTGTGGATTTTTTGTTTAAGTAGAAAAGAACCTAAGAAGGTTTTCTTTGCTGATTTGAGGAGCTTTTATAAATCTTTCATCATTATAATGATCAGTGGAAAGTCCGGGGAGGGACGTGGATGATAGAAAAGACTGTTCTTTCAGCCAGAGGTTTTGCTTAAACAATGCTGTCATCTCAGCACAGTACAGCTACACATGGTGGGCATGTGGTGTCCATGTCAACACGATCAGAATTAAAGAGAGAGCAATCGAGAAAACACAAACAAAAAGGAAGTTCTGGCCTCTCTCAGATTGTGAATGGCCAGGGGTTTTCCAAAAAATGGTACTCTGCTCGTTTGGGTAAGACTGTCACTTATTAGTGTCAGCGACTTCCCCTTTGAGTTTCAGGCGGTTATTGGTAGCTCAAAAATTGTTGGCAAACTTGAATAACAAGATAAATGGAAACGATCAGACAGAGTCTCGTGTGATGCTAAATATTGCTCTCTCAACATGTCTTTTGTTTGAAAACACTTTAGATGCTTGATGTGTTTTTGTGTAATAAAAGTCATGTTGTAATTGGGTGTGAAGACTAGGTCTGAATGGCATATGAACTGACACGGTATCAGTTCCCTTTATTATTGGATTATTTTTTCTGATGAAACCGCATGACATTCTTTGCCAATAAAAGAAATGCACCACCCGTCTTTTAAAAATGAATCATTAAGCTATGTTTCCATTACCAAAGTATTAACTTTAGAAAAAGTAGACAAAAGTGAAAATGCGAAAAGTGGATGACCATCATTTGTAAACACAATACAATGATGTCATCCATCGTAACATGAGAGTGTTTTATGCGTGTGTTCATGTGGAAAGAGTAATCAAACTCTCAACCTCACATTCGTCAGCTCTTAATATAATCGCAGTCCACTCTTAATGTTTAATGCATATTGATTTCTCTGCTCATTGCAGAAATTATATAATGAACTCTACTGTAAAGAATGCAGAGAGAGATGGGAGATAACACCTGGTCATTGAGTTTCTGTCAAGCCGGTGAGAAATACATTTCTACTGAGACTTGTCTCACTGAGTCCCATCTGGGCCGATATCTTAATTATACAGAGAGAGATAGAGAAACACTCAAGCGTTTTTCTTATGCTGCCTGATCTTCTCTTGAGATCACCCTGGATCAATAGATCCATCATTGCTTTTTCAATACGAGATGTGGCTCATTGCATTTTAGCAGAACTGACGTGAGATTATGCTGAAACAATGGACTGAGCTAAGTGATTTAGACCGGCGATGACTTGCACTATTTAGCTGGAAGAGACTCTGTGTCTCCAAACACTGTCTATCGCATTGCACTTGAAGTCTCTGATGTGTGTGGACATGCGTATGTTATGTTACACATGTTCTATGTTATCATTAGCCCCCGCCTCCGTGTCTTTTCTATCAGCGGGAGAAGGGAGGAAAAGATGAGGGAGAAAAGGCAATTTCCTGGGTAGGTTTAGAGTGTTTGCCCTCGTGCTTCTGTCCTCACCGATGCAGTAAAATACACACTGCTTTTCATTCAATACTTCAGCGGCCATACCTCAGCCTGTAAAGAGGATGTTCTAACTTCTTCCAACAGCGTCCTGGAGCACAAGCTTCCATATTCATGTTTTATATAAGAGTCTGAGCTGCTGTTTACTGGCACTTACAGTCCAGCCATGTATCCAGCTACAAAAACATCCTAAAACTTTCTAACTGCCGGTTTCGACAAACGTTCCTCTTATAAATGCTTAGACTTCAAACATTTAGAAAAAGGCTGCATCAACTAGATAAAAAAAAAAGCAGTAAAAAAAGATTTCTTTGCAGAGTCCTATTATATTCATAATGCATCCTTGTGGAATAAATTAATCAGTTTTTATAAATGAACATTAACTGAAATATATAAATATAAAACTTAAATTTAAATAGTTCCTTATACCATACTTATATGTTGTGATATGCTAGAAAGAAAGAGAAAGCAAAAGAGAGCTATGAAAAAGAGTGAAAGAAAAAAGTAAAAACAAAAGAGAAAGAAAGAGAACAAGCAAAAAAAAAAAGCCACAAATATAGGAAAGAGAAACTAGGAAAGAGCAAAACATCAAAAAAAGAGAAAGAGGTGGAAGAAGAAAAGAGTGAAGAGGTAGAGAAAAACATCTCTGTAAAAGCTGTGTTGAGCGCAGCCCTCAGTCAGTCCAAATCATGAATGGAGATTCCGTTTTCTTTAATGTGCTGCCTCAGCCAGTCCCTCACAACCAGCCCATTCATAAAAAATGTGGGGCTTAAATGTGCGCGTGTGTCGGTGTGTGTGTACGCGTGTGGCTCGTTCCACTGCAAAAAGTTCGTGAAAGAGGAAAGCCTGGCCCCCTGTACGGGGTAGAATGACTGGTCTCTGTACATTTTTGGCACTCTTGAGGATGTTTTTGCAGACTTTGTTGCATAGCAGCTGTATTTTGGAAAGTTGAGAGCTGTAGAGCTGCATATTTTGTTTGAGGAGGGGCGAGGGGGTGAACACGACAGCACGATCCAGTGATATATCAGACACGTCGAGAGAGCTAACGGAAGTGCAAACAGACTTGAGACTGTAAATTCTGAAATCCCTTTGCACATCTCTCGTGTTTTCATCTCTCCTGCTCTTTTTTTTTTTTTTTTCTTCAGTAGACTTCTCTATTCTAGAACTGGATTTATAGCCACAACTTCCTATATAATTATAACAAGGCACAAACCAAACAATGGCTCTCACAACACAGCATTTGCAGGATTAACTCACATCTTGGAACACTCAGCATTGAGACAGAGAGAACGGGAGAGAAAAGGCAGCCTAAATTATCACATTTTAGTACAGTTGGAGGGGAAACAGGATGGGGGTGGGGTTAAAACCTCCATTCAGAAAAAGGAACCATGAGGGTGGAGTTAGTTCTGCTCTTGGGCATTTTCATGAATGGGAGAAAGAATCCTGTTGTTTGAGTGTCATTACAAACAAGACTAAATCTCCAAGTACTAATCAATTCTGTAAAGAGATTTTAAAAAACAAGTTTTTAAACGATCATAAATGTCCGTTTTATTTTCTCACAATTTATGGGAAGTTTTGCATTTGCTTTGTAATCTCTTGTTCTGATTAATTACCTTTGGCTATTCTTCGTCTAGTGATGATTCCCTGACTAGCCAAACTGGTCATCTTCACATTTATATCCCAAGTTCTGAATGACAGTTTATGTAGTTCCATCGCTAATAATGACAAACAGGTCACAGTTAAGCCAAATGGAGACTCTCAATGTGGAAAAACAAGAGGGACGGGGATAGATTTGCCAGATGTGCAGGTGTTGCACAACAGCATGTCCAGCACCTCCCCCATTTCTTTAATCTGGCATTCCGCACCGTCCCGGAGTCTTAGACTCACAGTCGTGCCCAGACGGGAAACAACTTGACTGGCAAAACAACCGAGCACTTGACTCCATGTATCTTGTTTTCCCTCATGTGTTTACAGACAAAAGGCCAAGAGACAGTTATGAAATGTAACATGCTGGCACGATTCAGCAAAACATCTGACTCACCTGAATGTCTCGATAATTTGAGTGAGTTTGAACCAATGGAGACGAGGCCGTGTTTGGATCTTAGTTGGTGGCATAAACTGACCCACACCATAAGGACCACAAACATAGGAGAATATGTTTATGTTTATAGCCGCCTTGTCAACTCCAGGCTTTTTCTCAAAGAGCACCCTCAATTCGTGAGTTATTACTCCATTACATCTAAATGAATGGGCGGGTGTTGCTGTCAGTCAAAGCTTTGCTCCACTTAACTAATGTGACAGGCCTGTCATCCTGAAATCCTATCTCCTCTGTGAGTATTAGGAAAGGCTGTCAATGGCAAAGAGCACTGGTGATTGGTTATGTCCTGATGGGGTTAAGTAGACATGACCCTTTCCTGCCCCAGAGTTCATCTCCACTTCCTCCCCCTCATTGTTGCACAACAGACAAGAACAATATGTTATGGGGAGCATCTGTCACTATAGGTCAGATCTAGAACGGTGTACTATGGGGCTGTTTGCACACATGAGTTTACTACACTTTGTCTTTTAGCAAGCCACGGCCCGGTTCATGTTACTGAAAAAAACAAGATCTATGACTCATTCTGTGAACTTTGCAACCCTTGAAAAAATTGTCACCATAACAGACTCAACCCAATATGTTGTGAATGGCTGCAACAAAAGATTCAAGGGGAATTGTTTACAGAGCGCCTTCTACAAAGCCTGGCACGCCATTGACAGGAGACACAACAAAACAAGAAAAGCAGTTGAAAAGGTGGCCTTTGCGTTGCGCGGTACAGGAATTTGCTTTCCCATTTACACCTCTGTCAGTCACAAAAAGGAAATCTTTGTGCTCAACTGCTGAATGATCTTTTACCGGTTTCCTAAGCTGCTCAATTGAGTCTTTCAGGCACATGCAAATGGAGGTTGCTTTTTAGTATGAACATCCAAATACGTCAGTGTAAGTGTAGTAGGTCATGTATCGTGCGTTTCTGTTACGCAGAGCCTGAGAACGGGACTGTTCGTCTGAAAACCTCCACGCCTCAGCCTCCAGCGTTTTGTCAATCAGTCACTTTTTGGACTAATAATTGGAGGACAAGCCTACTTCCTCTTCTTTATCTTTTTGTTTTTGTCATATTTCTCATCCTCTCAGGTTTCATGTTTATTAATGTTCATGCATAAGACGTAAATCAAAAGGAATGATGTACTTACAGTTCTCTGAGTGGAAGTCAGGAACAAACTGCTCATCGCTGTCAGGAACCTGAGCTGCAGAGACCACCAAAATGTTAAAATAAGCATATGTACTAAAATATGTACTGATATATTCACATATATGACACGTGTATAACAAACTTTTAAGAAGTTCCTCTAACCAGGGAAGATACAGTTTTATCTCAAAAGCAATTTTCCGATTCTAGAAGCGCTGTTTCTATTTGGTGTCCAGTTGCCAAAAAAATTTGAATTAATTAAAAAACGGAAAGTAAAAAAAAAAAAGGTATATTTGCCAGGAGTCCCTTAAATAGTAAATATGACACAATACTTTATTTATTATTATTTATTTATGGGGTCTCTCTCTGACACAATGAGGCATAAAATACATTTTATAGTTGTTTGGATTTATGCTTTCCTGTGTTTCCTTCTTTCAGCCCCTGCTGACTCAGAGATCAGACTCAAAATATGTTTTGAAAACCAAGTCATTTTTCTTGAGCACACATAGTCTAAATGGACAGTGTGATTTGATGAAGGGATGGGCTGTCCATTAGCTTAGCCTGTGTCTCCCTTCATCATCCCAGTGAAACCTGAGTTACTGCATCTGGACAGCCCGTGACCTTCACCTCCACTTTTCCATGTGCCAGCACTTTTCCACGGGCAGCAGATCGATATCACCACTGAGTGTGTGTGTGTGTGCAGATATCTTGATTACTCCTGAATTCCATCAGATGAACAGTAGATGGGCTATTATTACACTCAAAATTTGCTCTCTCGTTCTTTTTGTAATTGTATTTTTGGATATTTTTTGCTTGTATCTTTGACTTTGTGTCAGCTTTACTCATATAAATATTATAGATTTATTTTTCATTCTTAATTTTTTTTTTTTATAAATTTTTGTAATTAATTGATTATATATGTATTTATTTATTTTTATTTAATTTATTTTAACTTTTAATTTTTTTTTTTTTTGAAAGAGCACCAGTTCTGGTTCAGACATGTTCAAGGGCATATTAGAGAATCCAAATTTGTATGTAAATTGTCAATTACATTACAAAAATCCTAATTAAAAATGATAAAAACGTTGCATAGAAAATTCACTCCAAATCTTAAATAGCCACACGCGCATCCGGCACCTCCACACATCTGTATCATATACAGGCCTTATTTAAACATAATAAGGGGTGATCAATGTCAGTCCAGAAGAAGTGATGTCCTCCCCCTACCCATCACCAACACTCTAGCTGGGTCGTGCTGATGGATTTACAGTCTTTCGAGCTGATGTAGCCAATTACCTCGCTTATCCATAGTAAGCATGTTTCAACAGAAATAGAAACGATTCAGAAGAGAGCAAATGTAGCAGCGTAGCATTAATACCAAATAACTCTTTTTGCGCACATAGTAAAAAAACTGCAGGACATTCTCAGACAATGTTGGTCAGCTCTGCTTGGTGAAGTGCTCTGGAATTCATCACTTGCTTTGAAGCCTTTGAACGCTGGCTTTTAAGGTCATGCAATAAGTGTTTGAGAAGAGAAAGGGAGCAAGAGAAAGAATCGAGAAAATAACTAAGGGAAAGGATAGAAAAAGACTGCAGTTTAATGAGCCTCAGACCAAGAAATTATTATTATTATTATAGCTTTGATCTTTTTTTTAAATATTAAACTATTGGCATGATTGTAAAATAAGTGTTTCTGGCATAACGTACAGTCATTTCTTAGGTGTTCATTGCCAAATTAAATGTGGATGGATTCTGCTGAGACTGTTTGTCTTTAAAGGTCATGCTGGGTGAAATCTACACAAACACTAGCAATAGATATGTCTTACATCCCGATTGCATAATAATGTACAGTAACAATCGATAATGTCCCATAAAGGGTATTAATAATAATATGTGGATTTGCTGACTTTGCTTTTTATGGATTTGTAAATTTGCAGACTGGTTCAATAATGAAATATGATTCCAAGGACTGCCACTCAATACAAAAAGCCTTGATAAGTCATTGTTTTAATGCTGATAAATAAAATAATATATTGAGTTGTACTTGAATAAAGCAACTAAGATATCCATATTGATGACAATGACTTTGAATTTCCTGTCATAGTTATATAGCTTTTTTTCCCCAAATTATTATTTTCTGGGCTATGTAAAATAATAATAATACATATATAATAATAATAATAATAATGGATTCAAACAAAGCAAATAACCTAGGGTTATTCCCCTTTATCCACTGTTCTTTTGTTATTCTTATCATGCAATAGCTCTTAGTCATGCGGGCTTGTGTAGGACAGTAACACTTTTTCACTTGAGCATATTCGCTCTCTTTTTTAGCCAGTAGTCCATAAAAACAGAAACCAGAACAGCGGGAGAATTAAATCCATCTCTTTAACATTAATCTGGCACTTCCTGTGTGACGGAAACTGTACTGATGCCCTTTTGAGCATGCTCAAAGAAATTACATTAATTTCATAGATGCTGTTCTTATCCTGTTGCTATACTGTAATTATATTAGAGTCATTTAAGTTTTTTCTTTTCTGCCCCGAAGGGGGATTAGTAAGGCTGTTTTTATGAGTCAAAGCTGAAGCCAATATTTGGCCCACCAGATCAAGCAATAAATCATTCAGACGTGTTTCATCTTTTTGGAAAAAGAGCACATGTGATTTTTAGACGGATAAAAAAAATCAGTTTAAAGTGAATCCCTCAAGGTTTTTAGAGTTTCAAGGGTTGATTGAAGCCAATTCGATCTCTCGCAGTCTACATGCATACATACATAGTCACATTAGACTGTGTGTCTGCGTTTGTTTCAAGTCAGTGAGCTTCCAGGAACATCTTGTCAAGGGCTTTGAAATGCAAGTCAGCACAAGACCAAAGTTTGTCTGTGTGAGCATGGAGACATGTTTCCTTTTTCTTTGAGGGAACCTGAATGACTTTTTTTTTTTTAGTTCAGCAGATCCTGGGAGGAGTCAGGAGGTCTGTCTTAAAATGTAAAGAATACTCACATGACTGGACAAGCTTTTCTATTAACAACTCCTGGCCTCCTTCAATGTTATATCTTAGTCTTTTAAGTACAAAATCCCTGCAGCGGTGTCTGTTTTAACAATATGGCGAATTACTCATCATAACCACCTGATTATAAGCCATTGCTTCCGAAAAGAACAAAGAAAAGTTCACGGCCAGGAAAAATGAGGCGGCTTTTAAAGAGCAAGTGTGTGTGTGAGAGCAATAAAGTTATTTCTTGCTTTATTTGTTCTCTCAAACCACTAAAATCACTGTTCAAACTTCTCTTGTCTGCACTACTCCACCTGTGTACTTGTCATGGAGTCAGGGATGGCTCTCTATTGTTTCTGGTTTATGGTCATTGCCTTCCCTGTGTTCTGACTGATGTGTGAAGTTCACAGTTTGACGCTGCATAATAATAGCTGATAGTTCTGCTCTGAGGATAATGCAATTCATTAAGAACTTATTTTGACCATGCATTTTGAAATCTTTAAAATATCCCATTAACAACATTGAGGGATTCCTGTAAATGTGTTAACATTCAAATAAATTAAATAAAAAAAATATTTAAATAAAAATGATGTTTATACTATTATTGTAACTTCCCTAATTTATTAATTGAATTTAAGACTTAGATGTTATCTGACGAAAATGCATCTTCTATTTGCAATGTGTCATCTTAATTTCCGATAAAGCATAAGATAAAATATGCATTAGCATTATTTCTAATATAAGCTAGACATGGACAAAATCACTGTTTCTAATTTAATTTTTAAAAACACATTTATATCACTTTACAGCTTTTAAATTTAAAATACACATAAGGGTTTGCATTGAGACAGATGTATAATTCATTCAAAACAGCGGGGTTCCAGCCACACGGTCTTATTGAGAGCAGCCTTTGTGTTCTCCACACTCTGACATGTACACAGTAAATTGTTTCTGGCAGGGTTCATTTCAACTATTTGCCTCCTGACTGTCCAGCTTTGATGCTGTTTGTTTGCTCTGCCTGGGTGTACAGGCTCTAAGAGCCTTTGTCAGGACTTTCTAAATAAAATGTAACCAGCAGCATTGTGCAATCAAGGCATTTTTGTACAAAAGCAACACATATACATTGGCACAATGACTCTCCTGATGTACGGTAAAAAATCAATTCTGGTCTTAAATACTGTATTGGACTATCACACCTATTCAATTTCTAAAATGAAAACATGAATTATTTCTAACAGCTGTGTTGCCTTATTAAGCAAATAAGCCACCTCGGTCTGAATCTTTCTATTGGTTTGTTTTGTAAATCTCACCAAGCAGTGTAAACTTGCTATAGCATGTCCTCCTGTGACATTTCCTTGCTCACTGCCACTAGAGGGACATATTTATTACAATATATACACACAATACATGCTTAGAAAAGGCGCATACCTTCGGTGAGCCACGTCTCCTGAAGTTGGCTTAAATCCTGAAAGAGATCTGAAAAGGAACGTAAATCATTATCACACTGATCCATCATTCCATGCAAGCTTCAAATATTTATTTCCTTTTTTGTTCATCTGTTTACCAGAAAAATTGTTCTGACATAGGCTACAGTAAGATTTTGGTAAACTAGCTTGTAAAAGATGCCTTTTCCAAGATACCCAACTGAAAATATACAGTCGGTGTAAATAAAACAATATGCAGTAATACAATTTTTAAACTTGCTTGCTACTTTACCTTCAGATTCCTGAGGGGGTAATTCGGTGTCCATGTATTTCCTTTTTGTCGCCATCAACAGTCTATTTAGGGGCCCATTTCCTTGCGACCTCTACAAAACAGAAACTACATTATGTAAGTAAAAAAAAAAAAAAAAAATGCATACTCAAAGAATTAGTGTATCTTCAGAACAACAAGGATGGATATTTATCTTAAACCCCACTATAAGCAACCTAAACCATTTTAAAAGAAATATGAATTTTTACAATGCACTATGACAAGGTACAAAAAAATACAGGATTGGCTACTGTCAAGACTAAATACTTTTTGCCATATAGGCTATAATGTGCGATTATGCTCATTCATCAATAAAACTGAATTCACTGCATGGCTTCTTACAATAGCAAATACTGCCAATTCAAGCATCCCGAAAAGGGAAGTTTTGATTTCCTTTTAAGTAAGAAATCAGATTTGAGAATAGCGTTTGCTGAAAGGATTCAACTTTACCTTTTGAGCCCAACGTCCAGCACATGGAGAAAATGAATACTTGCGATAGTTTTACTTGCTTTCTGCCCAAACCGAAAAGAGTTTTCAACGCAGCAGCGCTTGCTTAAAACAAATCACATGCAACGACGACAGAGAAACAGCACAACGTCCCCGCGTTTAAGCGCAACGAAGCTTTGAAGTGAATAAAGCCATACTCACATTAGCTAAAGTATAAGGCACTTGCTGATCCAGATATCCATCCATCTTATAATCCATGCCTTAACCGTTTGTGGACATTTAGGCTGTGTTTTAATGAGATCCACGCAGACTGAGAGGGGAAGGAAGACGGACAGAGGCAGCAGCAGTAGTTTGTGAATGGAGCGCGAGAAGGCTGCATACGTAATGAGCTCCATTCACAAAACAACCACCCGCGTGCGTATAAACACACACTCTGCTCCCCGCTAAATCACAGTCTGGACAGCTCGAGACCTGTTCTTTGCTTCATTTGAGGGAAGAAGCTATTGTCTAGAAAGTATGCAATGGATTTTGTGGGGTGAAAGCGTTTTAAACGTATATCTGACAACTAACTTGTGTATAGCCTATGCCACGTCCGCTATGAGATTATTGTAGTATAGTGAACGAATTATATTCTTCATCGTTGCCCTTAAGTGATCGAAATTAAAGTTAAAATTGTATTGCTTTATATTAAGTTTCAGTGATGATATACAGTGTAAAACGTATTTGTTTTTAATTCATCTTATCATAATAATTTGTAACCTCTATCTAGGACCACTGCAGATTGTAATTTTTATAGGCTATTTCAGGCAGCATTAAACCTTTTTTATTATAACTATTATTATTATTATTTTCTTTTATATCTAAAAATTCCTATTGGAAAATGTGCATGTTTGGCATATACAGCAGATAAAAAAAAATAATGGCTTTTCTTTAATTATGCTGCTGACTTTAACTTGCTTTTCTTGCTGTCGGATGTTCGTTTTGTCGGGAGGATTTTGATTGGTGGATTTTCTCTTTCAAGAGCTCAAATTTCTTCTCTTTGTCCTTACTTATGAATGAAACCTCTCTGCGCACTCCAACCAATCAATATCAAGGTTTAACAACCAAAGGCGGAGCTTATGTTCTTTTAGCCAATCGCGGCTTGATAATCCCAAGGGCTTTCCCTAGTACGTTTCCAGTTGTTTTTCATTCACAAAAAAAGGGGAAAGTCGAGGAAGGAAAAATGCCATTCATAAAAACTTGCCCCAGCAGGAATGTTTTTATGGTTGTTTTCAGCGTTTGCTCTATTAACAACAGATACGGCTTGCGAAAACATCACGTGGTAGCTGCTGGGCTCGGAACCCCAGTGGATGGGTGCAATCTCAGAAGTGTATAAATGAGTGTATACTGGCAGAGAAATGCGCAAACAGCGACACATACTTTCCATTATAAACCAGGATAACCTGTGCAAAATAATGACGTTCTCTATTGCATTAAACTGCGCGTAAACAGCGAGTTACTTACAGTATTAAATTCATGTTTGGCCATTTCATGCGCTTTGCGCGGACATTTTGGAACAGCAGCACAGTGTATGTGCTCCTTCACAAAAAACCTACCGGGCTAAACACCATATCAAAAGTTAAGAGTTCTAAGAGTTTTTCTTATTAAATTAATTGGCCAAAATGTGGTTTACGACCATGTACCACAACAGCTGCCTTTGTCTTTTTCCAGCTCTGTGTAAGGCAGCTCTCTGAACCTGAACTGCTGGTCACAGAACCTAGACTGTGTGTGTTTTCAGTTAGTGCCAGTCATCCATGTGATGTGAGAGATGAATGAGAAATATAAGGAGCCAAGAATGGTTGTTCCCCTGCACACACACAAAAACACTCCACCCCATTGAAGAACAAGCCCTTCATTCTTTCTCAGCTCCTTGTCAGGGCAATGTTTACTCATATATGTATGCCTTTGATTAAAAAGAGATTTCCCCGAAGGTAACTTGTAACTTAAGTCTAGTAGTCAAAACACTGCTATGGAAGGATATTCTTCAAACTAAGTATATAGCATGCACATGAATAGCCTTGATGAGATATTCATTATGCTCTTGTGGGGGCTAAACTTATAACTTTTATTGTATAATACATTTTATTTAGTATACTAATAATTATTGTTTTTTGTCTATTTTTATTTAATTTATTTGAAGATATTTTAAAAGGATATATAGATATACAGCTCTGGAAAAAAATAAGAGACCACTGCAGAAAAATCTGTTTCTTTTGGGTTTTATTCTTAAAACTGTTAATCTCACCAATACACCACCAATTTAAAACAATGTACGTTTGTTTCATTTTTTGTGAACTGCCGTCTTTGAAAAATTGAGGAAAGAAGCAACTTGACGCTCACTAAATCCTTGTGCCAGTAAAGCTAGGATTGAACCACTTTTGTCTTGACTCAAAACCTTTCTTTTCACTGTTTTTGGCATGTTTAGTGTTTATTTTTACATTTCTAATTACGTTTGAAAGACTTCTAGCATTTTTTACCATCCAACTGGTGACACTGCAAGAGGATAGTGTTGATTACAGCAGTGCTTTTTATACTTTTCCCGTTAAATACAATTGGATTCAGGTGCTCACCAAATAAGTACCTCAATAAACAGAATGAAGTATGTTTGTGTAGAAATTTAACAAAGACTGGCATGAAATGCTTGTCGCACTCAGAGAGATACTGATTTTGCAGTGGTTCCAGAGCTGAACATAAAATATAAAAATATGTAAATAATAAATAGCTTACACTGAGTCACTCTGTACTTTGACCCCCTGTTGGGTTTTCCATTATCTCCTTTGCCAGGGCTGAGCCATGTGTTCAAACAACGAAACGTATGCTCACATTTTTCCTGCCAAAAATTATTTTTTTTACTTTTTTTTTTTTTTTTTTACCAACTGTCTCATATTTTTTTTTACAAATTCTAAAATTTTCATAAAAAATGTGTATGTACACATATATTTAAGCATGCATGATACACTCTATGAGACAAAATCCCACTTTCCAGGTCTTGGACAGCAATAAGGCTTTTGGTGTCCAGTGGGGCTTGTAGCATTTAGAGTAAACAGGAAGTTAAGTGTGTGCATAGGCAGGCGCTTGGTAAGGTGTTGACCCTGGAATGTTTACAGTGCACAGAGGGTGCGAGGAAGGGCAGCTCGCCGGGCTGGGCCATGTCAACTGGAAGAAGATTCCCAGTGCAAACAGCACCGTGTGAAACTCGGGAACAGGGGTGGGGGACAAAATTTTTCTTCGATCCTCTACTGAATAGTATGACTAAAAATAATCCCTACAGACGTGCTGGCCGCTGACTTATCTGATATCCTTTTTATGCCACGTTGCCAAATTTGGAGCCGGGCTGCTTTGTATCCTGTACAGCAGAAACCAAGGCGCCTGTGAGCATTTCCTCTGATTTCCTTCAAGCCATTTTAGATGATTTTAAACCCTGCATCGTCTATATTTCTATTTGGGATTGCGCACATCATCGTGGATACTTGAAACAATAATTGAGGCTGTAAATGTTGCGTTCGCCTTGAGCATATTTGGGTTTGTAGACATTGTAGATGCCTGAAACATTTCTTTATTGTGGCTGTAAAAATTTAGAAGCACCTCATCCATGAAAATAGCAGATATGAATGCTAGTATGAAGGAGAAAAAGAGCGGATCATGCTGTCTGTTGCTCTGCGGTCTGTTGTAAATCATAATGTGGTGTGATGGCAGACGCTGTGCCAGATTTACACTCTCTGGCACCGGGTCATTGTGTCACACCGTTTTTGCCTGCTGCTCTGCACCAGCTCACATTAAATGATTTCTTTCTAGCCACAGCGGAATTCTCAACAATGGGGCACTACAAAATGAGACCAAGGCGAGGATTTGTATTCGTATTTTTGAGATTTACAAAAAAAGCTGGCTTTAAAAAAGTAGTCAATAGACTAGTCCTAGACTATCTGAGCTTTTTCAATTGAAAGAAACTTACATACACTTACTTTTTTCTAAGGCATGTTAATAAAAATTGCACAAAGTTGTACAGAAATTGCAAGAAAAAATTTAATTGTAAGATATAAACAGAAATTGCAAGAATAAATAAATGTTTTACTAATCTGCGGCAGAAGCAAAGTTCAATACACTAAATAATGCTTCAAACATTAATTTAACAGCATGTGTTGCTCCGTTTCCTTAATATACTGTCCAGAACTCATATTCAAGAAATATTTATTCAAAAATCTCTGAGAATGTTATTTTTCAGTCTATATTGAGAGCAGAAGTTAACTGTTTTTTCCCGTAGCACATCTACAGCAATCGTTTTTTACAATGGCTCTGTTTGTCTTTGCTTCTGAACGTTTAAGTATCATTGTATCACTGTGGATGTATTTTTAAGTGTGCCTCTGTCTACGTTTTTGTAGGTCTGATGGACATTTATGTGCGCTTAGACACCGGTCCTCGCCTTTTATTCATTCCTGCTCAGTGTTTGGTCGTTGCCAGGATGCCTGCCTATGTCAGACTAGGCAGGAAATGCCTCCTCTGGCATCTGAGCAGGCATACTCGGCTCGATCCAAGCATGGCCCAAGCACCTGCAGCCTCAGTCTCCTGCCTCAGACAGAGGCCTGCTTGTTTGTCAACAGGCCCTGTCCCTGTTAAAGTCAGGGTCTCTCCGTAAGCTCAGTGCCATAGAGGATCAATCAGACTGGCACAATAGGCCTGTCCTCCACCGAGATTATTCTGATGCCCACACAGCTGCACCAGCCCAGCTGAATGTATACAGCGGACACAATGACCTTTCCCTCTCATTCCCTCTGACAGCTTTTCTCTGGCTGCCAGCAGCACATCAGGAGTCCGTGGAGAAGAACGTTTTTTGTGTGTGTGTGTGTGTGTGTGTGTTCTAAATCTGGTGGGATTGGGGCAGCGTGAAGACACAGAGGAGTGTTGTTAGCGTCTCTGACAATGTGGCTTTTGTTTACATGCTCAATTGTTGGTTCAGCCAACTAGCTGACATTTCCATTTATATCCCATTTTCCAGGCCATTTCCATGCTAATTTAAGTACAAAACAAAATCACATGTACATCAGCAATAGTGATCCACTTGTGTCTGGGCCACAGAAAAAGCCGTGGGGGTAGGAGGGATATCAAAGTCTTAAAAACTGCCATGCTGAAGCAACTCATAGTTTCTGACTGTTACAATTTATAATATAATATGTCATATTATCAGTATGTCTTTTATATTGTCAGTCTCAAGGCAGTGGATCTCAACCTTTCTGACTCCTAAGCAATATTCAACAAAATCCAAAGGCCCCGTGACTTTTACAGTTGCATTGTTAAAATAAAAGCTCTTTATTGACATCTGTGAAGAACATTTAACATCTGTGGAAACTTTTCATTGCACTTTATTGTGGAAAAAGTTTATTTAGAATGTTGAAAAAAGTCTTCTTTTAAGAACTGTTCTCTGAACTGTTTCTATGTGGAGCCCAAAATCGTCTTTCGGAATGATTTAAATGATTATTAATCAATATGTGTGGGATTTACTGGATGAGGATTTTTACCCACAATTTCTATTAAATATCTATGTGACTGATAATAAGCCTGTGGAAATTGATTAAAATAAGAAATGCTTAATATTTTGGCTTATTTTAAACCATCTTCAAGTCTACCTTAGAAGTTTGCTAAGGCCCCATGGTTGAGAAGCACTGAGTGGCCATACTGACTCCATGAAGTGTGCTTATTTAGCTCAAATACTGCAAAAGAGCAAATTTTTTCTGGCTAGTTTATCTAATGCTAATAACAAGCACAAACAAACAGGTTACTGGCTCTTTTAACTTTTAACTATTAATTAATGTGCTGATTTCTCACATTCTGCCTTTTTATAGTCACAAAGTTAAGATTTGTTACGGGTATAAAGGAATAAATGATGGCCTGAGCTTTACATGTGGTTTGTGAATGAGATGTTAAGTGGGCCGCTGGAGTTTTGGCTCTGTTTGTAATCACTGAATAGCAATTTTCATCCATATTCTTTTTTTCCATGTTGAGTTTTCTAAAGGGATTACTGTAAAGTCAGTTCGATTTTGAGTTGTAATTAGTCTGCCTTCGTACAAACAGAGCAATATAAACAATGTCTCCAGATTTTCCTCTAAATGAACACAAGCCCATTTGGGAGTGCAAACAAAAAGGTTTGAGTGTTTAGTTTAGGCTTATCCGGTTTTGTGTTGCCTGATAACATTCAGCTTGACCACAGATGTATAACTTGACACCATCTTACAGCTGAGAAAATATCTGTTTCAGTGGGTTTCATTCAGTTTATAATTTATATCTCATAGTATTTATGTTCATATATGATATGCATGCATCAGGCTCAGAGTTGTTATTGAATTATTGAGTCCTAAAAATACTTGTGTATAGACTAATCCAATGTGTACTTGTTTTAAGGAGCTGGCATGAACTTTCTCCAAACCCTGTCAATCACAACAAAGGACATGCATGTGAAGAATGGTGTGAACATTTTACTATGTTAAACGCAGGCTTGCCTTGAGCTCTGGTCATGAAAGGCAGCTGGGATGGAACGTGGGATCTGTGCTCTAGTACAGTGGCATTTGTTTATGGGAGGCATTCAAGGCTAAAAATGCCTCCATATTTCTTGCAGTCCTCTGTAACAAAATGTGTCCACATAGACATGGCTCACACTCTCTGCAGAAACAGGTGACAGGTCAGTGTTTGACAGGAAAGAGTGATACATTTTAGATTTAAATCAACCAAGACGTGAACTTAGAAATAATGCAACCATACTTTAAAAAATGCTTGGTTAAATACAACCAAAGCCCAACAACTAGGCTGTTTTGATGCTGTTTTGTTTAACTCAACTATAGTTTAAAAATGGCTGGCTTAAAATTAATCCAAAATGGGTTGTAAATAATTAATAGAGGATTTATAATAGAAATTAATAGAATTAATAGCGATCAAAAGGCGATTTTTTTTAAATAAGCAGTTTAGAATACATATAATTATATAGAATTTTGTTTATAAAATGTATATAATTTAATTAATATTTATTTAACTTATTAATATAAAATATAGTATTTTTCCCCCAAGCTTCAAAGACAAGACTTAAGCCTAGTCCTAGACTAAAATATGAGCTGTTTAAAATGAAAGAAATTTGCACTTACTGATCTTAAAACTGTCAGGATCAGCTGGATGTGCCAGTCCGGATCAAGGGTTGGTACCCCAATGAACTCTTCGGGGCAGTTTCACGAACAGGGTTTAAGACTAGTCATAGATTAAAATAAATGTTAATAGCTGTCTTAACTAGAAAAGGCTTGCAGTGAGATATCTTAAAATACATTATTGTCAATGTTTGGTCTTAAAATGCTCACAGATAATGCATTTTTGTAAAACATGTTTCTAAAAATTGTTAAATGTCCTAAATTAGCAAAGGTCCAGTCCTGGCTTAATCTAATTCCTATCCGGGAAAACGGCCCTTCATGTTTTGTGTCTGTTTGCACTCATGTCTCCACCTACCTTGTATGTTGCCCTGGTGTTTGATTCATGTCTCCGCCCATCTCATCAGTTGTCATTGTTGGCTCCACCCATTGAGTGTATTGTTGTACTAGTTGTATGTGTATAAATCCCTGGATGTGTTTGTGTGTCCTCATGGTTCATTACACTGTCAACCCCGGGTCCGTTTTTCGTACGTCGCTTGATACATCCAAGATGAATTGAGACATCTAAGATGAGATCTTCGCGCTAACTATGAGCTCACTAATCCGGTTCTCCGAATACACCTGCTGTTGATGATTAGTATAGCTGGATTGAGTTGTCTAGGATTATTGCGCTTCTGTGCGTTGGTTTAAAAGGCGACATGTATTGATAGTAGAAACACTGATCACAACCCCTTTGATTGGTTGAATAAATGTCAAAAGAGCGAGCTGAATTTCGAGCTCAAGCAGAGCAAGAGCTTTTATTAGAGGGATGTGAAGAATTACTATGACGGCGTTTAGTACCACCCAAAAAAAAAAAAACTAGATTGAATTTAGATTAAATGAATTTAAGCATATTTGAATATTGTTGCGTCCGAGCGGCTGCCTCATCTTATTGAGATGAGATCTAAGGACTCATGGAAACCGCTTAATATCAAGAATATAATATTTATTTAAAGACTAAACAGGAAAAACTTTTAATATCAGCTCACACAGTCAGTCGATATTCATTTGGGGGGCGCTAGCTCTCTTATTTAACTCCTTTTTAATACACCACAAAGACATTTATGTAGGATTATTAGCAGAAATTATATCGAGTGAGTTGTTCTTTAATGATCAGATCGCTGTATTATATATACATATTCATTATTTGTAGCTGTCAGACACCCAGCAATCGCAATAATGTTCTGCTTTGTTGCTTTTGATATAAAACAGCTCAGCTTTCAAATGAATGTGTTTTTCCTCTTTGTTTGAAGTGTATAGCAAGATATAAAAGTGAAGGAACATTAGAAGGCATGGGAAAACAGCCTATAGACTATATAGACTACAATATAATTTATAATGAAGTATAATGGATTTGTTTTTCTTTTTTTTCCTGTTTTTGTGGCACTAAAACCCAGTCGTAAATTTCAAACTTTAATAAAGAAACACAGGAAACACAGTAAAGGCTGCGAAAGCCAGGAGAGAGGGCTGGCAAACAGTAGCCAACAAATTAAATGCATTAGTGCTGCCCATGTTGCGTTTTTTCCTTGACATGATATTTTATTTATATTTTTTATATATATAAAATATTTTTAAAAATTATATTAAATTTTTTATATATATATATATTGTGTGTGAATCATCGTAATTATTTTCTACACTTTCTTGCAAGATACTTTTCTTTTCCTACGTGAGTCAGTCCGCATCTTTAACCAATCAGGTGTGACTTCGCCATTTGAACCAATCATAACCTCCCAGCAGCGCAGCCTAAATCCTGTATACATGAAATAAACCTGCTCCCGAGTAGGTTCAAGCTCACAGACCTGTTGCTATGACAGCAAGTCCCGGATGAGCTTTGAAGAACCGAACGATCCAGGATCAGGACAAATCCAAAACAATCGAATCCAGCTAACTGAGTTAACAAGGTACGAAGAACGGACCCCCGGTCCTTGTGTTCCATTCGTGTTTGTATTTACCTGCCTTGTTATCTGGATTTCTCATTGCCGACCTTTGCTTCCTTTGGATTTACGTTTTTGTCTCACCCTATGGACTCTGTTTGCCGGTACGTCGACCTACGCTTTGTATATCGTTTACTCTTTTGTCTCACTCTGTTCCCGTTTGCCGGTACTCGACCCTGTTTGCCTTGACTCTGAGCTTAATAAAATCAGATCTGCATTTGAACCCGAACTCAATCGTGACAAAAACATGTCAGTGCTGTTCTTTTGTCTTAAGATACAAACCAGTAGTTTTTTTTAAGGCATGTTTCTAAAAGATGTATTTAAATGTCCTAATTGAACTATGGCTTAATCTTGGCTAAGGCTAAGCCAATACAGTCTCACAACCAATTTGTATGTATTCGTACGAGGTGGAAAATTCATGCTAATTTGTACCAATTCATACAACCTCACTTACGATTTGTCTAAACCCCAGTGACGAGTAGGTTTAGGAGCGGGATTAGGTGTAGGTAATTTGTACAAATTCATACTAATTGGCAACTTGTAAAATGCGTACGATTTAGCAAAAATCATATGAATTCGTACAGGTGAGGTTGTACGAATTAGCCACCTCGTAAAATATGTATGAATTGCCATTAAGACTGGGCTGGAACACTAAAAAGCCACAAAAATATCACAGTAGTTTAAATTTATGACTATGATTATGAATGGCAAAATTTTCAATGACATACAATAACAAAGGTATATTTTTTAGTAGTGGTAGGCTATGTAGTTTTTGCTACTATTAATATGTATTAGTAGCATTATTAATAATTTAGGTTTAAATGCATTATACTGTATAATATTATTATTACTAATAATTAATTAAAATAATCATTATAATTCTAAATTAAACTAAATACTTAAAGCATTTGTCACATTTTGCATTGCAGAGAGTTTCAAAAGCATGAGGTCTTCATGCAAAAACAAAAGGTTGATTTTGTGGTAATTTATCCTAATCTGAAAATGTTTTATTTTTTTAATTACTTATTTATAATACTACTACTAATAATAATAATTATTATACTAATCATTAGATTCGATTATATAGTTAAAAGGTCTACAAATCATTGTTGTCATTGCCATTCTTTAAGGTGGACCTATAGTCCTTTTAAGAAATAGCAAAACGTCTAGGTTACGAAAGTAACCCACATTCCCTGAAGGAACTAATGAATATTGGCGTGCAATAATTACAGCCAGGTGCACCTTATCACAGAGTGAGTATAAGAGGGCACGGCTGGATTGCACATGCAGGTTTTCGCTGAGGAGCAGAGTCTGCGTCAGCTCGACCCAGGGTCATGGCAGAAAGATGTAACATCTCCGTTCCCTCCTTCAGGGAACGTGGGTTACGTTTGTAACCTAGACGTTACCCTTTCAGTCGAATCACTTCGACGTTACATATGGGAACACCCACGGAAGAGGCCACGAACCTGAGCCACGATACGCGGAGACACCGGTGCCGGCAGGCTTACTGCAGCGTGTCGACAGGAGAGTCTGCACGTAACCACCCCAACGCCCTGGGGGCCACACTTGGGGCCCCGTCGGGATGCCAGCTTCAGTTTAAGATATTTTAGATTTAAAGCTCTACAGATATCTGCTAATGAAGTACCGTGCACCAGTGCAGAGGTGGAGGCAACACTCCTTGTGGAGTGAGCACTCAGACCTAAGGGGCACGGCTCTCCCTGGTATAAGTATAAGTAGGACAGGGAGACGGCTTCCACTACCCAATGGGCCAGCCTTTGTTTGGAGACAGCATCCCCTTTCTGCTGACCTCCAAAGCAGACAAAGAGCTGCTGAGAGCGTCTAAAGCTCAGAGTGCGGTCAATGTATGGGCACAAGGTGCGTACAGGACACCGCAACTGCAAGGCCGGGTCTGCCTCCTCCAGGGGCAGAGCTTGCAGGTTCACTACCTGACTTCGTAAAGGTGTGGCAGGAACCTTGGGCACGTAGCCGGGCCGAGGTCTCAGTGTTACGCGAGAGTCAGCCAGGCCGAATTCAAGGCACTCTTCGTCGACGGAGAAGGCATGAAGATCCCCGACCCTCTTGATAGAGGCCAAAGTCGTCAGGAGTGCTGCCTTTAATGACAGGTATTTAAACTCAGCTGAGGCTAGGGGCTCAAAAGGAGCTTGCCGCAGGCCAGTTAGGGCGACGGCAGGGTCCCAAGAGGGTACCGAGGGCAGTCTCGGGGGATTAACCCGACGCGCACCTCTAAGGAACCTAACGATGAGTTGGTGCTTACCTAGGGACTGGCATCCCTGGTATGCATAATAGTTGAAGGGGACAGACCGCGCTCCAACTTTTCCTTCAGGAAGGCAAGCACCATACAATCGTGCATCTCTGTGGGTCCTCTTGGCAGGGGGATTTTCTAAGGAGGGACTGCCACGAGGAGCATGAGGTTGGGAACTCGCGTTCGGGAGGATGTTCTCCTGTGAACCTGCTCCTCGACCTTCTTGAACTAGCACAGGTTCTGTGCAAGGAGGCTGACTGGGAAAAAGTCCACACCTAGCATGCAGCCCCCGAACCCATGAAGGCATTCGTGTGCATAATGAAATGCCGTAACTCTTAACTGATCGCGAAACCAGTGCTGAAGGGGTGTCATATAGAGGAGCCCCAGCGGCGTCACTGCTCCTGATGCTGCCATATGTCCCAGGAGCCTCTGTAAAGAATTGAGAGGAACCGCCACCTTGCATCTGAATGGGCTCAGACATGTCAGCATGCGAGGCGGGCAGTCATGATCGAATTCAGCTCCGTGTTGAGAAAAAAGATACTCTGCGGACAGAGTTTGCTCTTCCCTCTATTGACCTGAAGACCTATCTGGCTGAGGCACCGCAGCACCAGGTCCCTGTGTTGATGTGAGTGTCCATCGTGGACGGCCCCTGTCCCACACCAGCAAGTACTTAGCCACCTGACTCGCACTCTGATGGTGCGGAAGACATCTCAACCTCTTGGGATGTTCCGTGAGCGCTGCCTCAGCGTGCCTTTTTTTTTTATTCGAAGACGATTGGTCTCTCAAGCGAGATCCCACATGTAACGTCGAAGTGATTCGACTGAAAGGGTAACTGCTTTTTTCTTCTCTAAAGCATATGCTAAATGAAATAAACATCGCCCTCTGTGCCAGGAGTGCAGCAGGTAGCCTGTTACTGAGCTCAGACTGCTGTCTAATGTCAGTAAATGAAGTCAGTGGTATTTGAAGGCATGAGCTCATTTTTCCATTCATGCTGCACAGAGGGCCAGTGTAAAAGACACCTCCACTCAGAGTGAGTGAGAGAAGCTCATCTACTTCAATTTAGATCATTAGATGAGTGCACACCATCATGTTTACTCACCTTCCCGACACCTCACTCTACAGATATCACCGCTGGCACAGAGAGATTGACGCACACACTAACATACACCCATTCTTTTATTCATATACAATTTGATCCACTTCCCCGGTGTAATTTCACTATAATCTGATTGTAATTGAGGGATGCATATCGAATAGTGATGTATACAACATCAAAACGGTCTCCATCACCCTCCCTTTAACTCCACCTTATCCATCAAGCCATGACATCAGCCCTTGTCTCGGTTACACATCCTCCCCAGTGTCCTGATGGCTGAGATAACGCAGGAAAGTCACTGATTAGCTGGGAATCTCGTTACATGGCGTAAAAAGCAGCGACCAGTTGTACTCTGTACTCTGTACATTACAATGGTATTAGATGCGAAACCTTCCCGTGACCACTGTTAGAGCAAGGAAGTGAATTCATCTTGGGTTAAATGAGGAACAAAGTGCATGCCATCCAACTCTGAGCTCTCTGATGTTCAGAAGGTGATGATTCAGTTGAGTTATAGCAGTGAACATATAATGTCTACTGTATTTAGCCATTAAATATCAAACACAGCACCTGCTACTGTACATTCACCTGCTCTGTCCTGTCTGAGCAGCAAATTACTGGAACACTGGATACAATGTACTTTATTTATAATGCAAAATTAAATAAATTAAATAAAAGTCAAAATCTCTCTCTCTCCTTATATCTATCTATCAATATATATATCATATATATCAACTCATTCTATAATTGCGGGTACACTTGGTGTCTCCCTCTATCACCGTCAACTCTGTTACCTTGGTAGACTTACAATGGAGACAATAGTGTTTTTTAGTAATGGAGGGTTTTTTTCCCAAAAACTCCACCTATTGGCATAAATGCTAAGAAAACTTGACACTTTTGCATGATTAAACATAAACATGATTAAAAGAGCTTTAAATAATCCAATGTGAGATCAGTAATAAATTCAGTTTTCCTTTTGATATTGTGGTAACAGAGTTGACGTTTAAAAAAATATATATATATTTTAAAGTTTTTAGATTTAAATATTTTCTCAGAGAGAGCACAGATACTTTTCAGTGCTTAAGATCTTATAAGTGAGTGAAAGTGACGTAATTTCCACAGTTCTGAGAAATAATTCCACCAATTTAAAGGAAAAATATGATGTGGTAACAGAGTTGACAAGATTTGGGGACACACTTTTTTTCTAAGGAAAAAAAAGCTTTTTTAAAATAATTTGATGTTGTAGAATTAAGTAACTATTTAGGGCTTTAATAAATAAAATGAATAATCTTGTTTCAGATGGCTTTTTATATATATATTATTTAAAAAAGTTTAAAAGTTAAATGTTTCGGTTAAATGGCTTTAAACATTGCAAGGTGTAACCATTAAATTATACGGAAAGTAATAAAAAAAATGCTTTGTTAGGATTTAAAAAAAAAAAACTTTATGCTACAGTTTATAACAAGCTTGAGACAAGTAGGAGAACATAAAACACTAAATAATAAAACATTTATTATAAAAATACTACAAATGATTAGTTTCATTATCATAGAAATAGAAATAAATTCAAACTCAAATAAACTAATACACCTTTTAAAAATAATATTAAATACATAATATTAATAATTAATAAGCACATTTTAAGAGGCTTATCAGCCTTGATTAATCCCTTATTCTTTACTGTTTTGTTTATTTTATTATTTTTTATTTACATTTTACATTTTTGCTTTTTTTTGCTGCATGCTTGTTGCACAGATGACCATCTAAATATCACTAAGCAGTAAAGCAATTTGGTTCTTTTTTTTTTTCTAGTATATAATATTAAAATATTAATATTAAAACAACTTAATAAGGTTTCCTTTACCAGCCTTCTATTCTTTTTCCTTCATCGTGATTTACGTTCTTGACCCCCCAGTATTATTAAAAACAATGAAAACACGTTTATCATAAAGGATATGTATCATTTGGAAGGATTAATACGTAAATCTAGACAAAAATGAAAGGAGTGTTATGCCATTGACCCTCCAGCAAAAGATGTTTGTAGTGTGAATGGGTGGGTCTGCCCGGCTGTGTGTATATTTAGCTATTCAATTACACTTGCTATTGCATAATCACCGGAGATTCAAAACAAGTCACGTCGCTGCTTGTTATTTAAGCCCTTTGGAGAACCTGTTTGTGTAAAGCATCATAGTCCGTGGGAGAATATCTGTGGTAGGATTCATTTCACCTTTAGGTATTGCTACTGAGACTGCTGGCCCTGTTTCTTGGGACACTCAGATAACACATTCTGTTGTATCATCACAAACAGCCTTGCAAAATCTTTTGGTCTCATGTGATTTTAAGTGTGTGTGATTTTTTTTTAAATTTTTTATATTACAGTGTGGTGGGACAAAATACCAAGGTTAATCTCAGCTTTGTTACCCCTGCATGCTCTAAACAGAATAGCAGGGCACATCGTCTTTCATTGAGGCTATCATGTCTCATTCAGCCCAGGGCAATCTGGGAGTTAGGAGCATCTCCTGTTACCCATAACTGAGCCTCCTGCCACTGCCATGGTGAAAGTCAATCCAGCTTCTATAACGCTCAAAGGTGGCAAAATAGGCTTGTCTCATTGAACAAATATCAGACAGTGATGTACCCTCGTCATCATCATTCCAGGCCAGAGCGTTCTAACTCTTACAATTATATTTCATTGGGTGTCAGTAGGAACAGATGGGGTCATTCAGCAAAAGTGCTCGATAAGGTTTATGGCTCTATCGCTCAGCAACAGAATCCAACGAAATAAATCCAGAGGTCTGTCTGTTGGAGGTAAACATGAGCTCAGCTCTGTGGGTTTTCGGTAAAGCATCTGACATCCGCTATATACAGTTGAGCTGTGTACATTTATAAAACAGAGAGAAACACGTCAGTTTCTGTGCATTTGAGGAGGTGGGGATAAAGCTTACTTTATAGTTCCTCTAGACTTGCTCACCTGAAAGTGAGTATTTTAATTGCATTATATTGATGTGTTGTTTTGCTACAAAAGCAATACTATACCTATTAGACTGAGTCAGTTTGCACTGAGATCATTGTAATCTCACACCATTAATGTGAGTGCACTGACCTTTGGGTTTCTAACAGCGGTAGTTGTGGTAAGAGGCGCCACCATGTGGTGTTTTAACCTGGCCAAAAACGGCGGTTTACTTATTTACAAAACTGCTAAGCCTCGGAAATGGCTTCTATGTTTTATGTTCTACGGGTTTCTTTATCAGAACAGATTTAGAGCAATGAAGCATTACATCACCAAGCGAAAATAGCCCAAAATAGCTCTAAACAAGTAAGTTGATGGATGTGAGGGGACAACAAGATACTATTTCACTACAGAAAGCGTTACTATGGATTTTGGGTTATACTATTTTGGCCAGCTTTTCAGTTTTCACCAGTTATGTCAGAGTCATGTACGTAGAGAGCTTGTATATTATTTTTAGGTGTTTCTATCTCTTTTTCTTAAATGTGACGCAATGCTATATTTCTCCAAATCTTTTCCGATCAAAAAGCAAACTCATTTACATCTTGTATTGTCTGATTGCGATTACATTTTCAATACATTTTTATTTTTGAGTGAATTATTTTTTTTAAGGCTCAGTTATTTTACATATCTATTGCATGTATAAAGTCTAGGCTATGTACTAAATAATAGTTTTGTTGTTGTTTAATCAAGTCAACTATTTGCCTCAGTACTTTTACTGGTGTATGCTAGCACTCTCCAGCAGATGGCAGGACAACATGAGATGGCAGTATATCTTACGAAAATAATATTCTTGTTTTGTAATTTAAATATTTTTTAATAAATACGTAAATGTAGCTGGTATATCACACGGTCAAAATATTTTTATTATATTATAAAAAATATAATACTCACTTTAAACTTTATTAATGATAACTTCTATTTAGACAGTGTTAGAACATTAACAGGATGAAAGCAGAGAGCTAAAGTTAAGAGCTTACTTAGCTTTTCAGATATTGAACAGAAATCCTATAGGCCTACTGTAATTTATCGCTAGGTAACTTGTACGTGCTTCTGTTTTCCCTCTAAAATGATGTCATTTTCTGGGAGATGATGTCATTAAGCTCCTGGCGTTGTTTGTTAATGTGTTATTGCCCTGTATAAGGTTGCCTTAATATTTAGTGTATTTGGATTTACTTGTTAATATTTTTGTATGGCTCAATCTTTTTCTTGAGTAAAATGGAGGACATGAAAACAGATTGAAAATGAATTAGAAAAAATTATCTTCTCTCTTTAATCAAATTCATTTTCAAATCATTAATGACTCTAATGTTAATTCTGTATATTTTATTAAAAGATCTGAAATAAAAAGTTAAGATAAAATGAATTTGATTCATTAAGTTTTTTTTAATTGTAGGATTAATTGTTTATCCAATATATTAAGGAAAGAAACACGTGGAACTCCTTGTCATAATTTGAACATTTACATTTACATTCAGTAATTTAGCAAATGCTGTTATCTGAAGTAACTTACAAATGAAGACAATGGAAGCAATCAAACAAAAGTGCAATAATATGCACAACAAAAACATAATCTGCTTATCGTCTTACATTATTTTTGCTTGAACATCAATGTTGAAAGTATATTTGTGTGTCTGAGTAAGAAATAAGAAGAAAGCATGTGCACTAACCTCCTTACATCACTAATTTGTACCCGTGTTTGGGAGCAATCTACGGAAAACCGGTGATGTCTTTCCAGAACTTTCAAAACCAATTAGACTTTAACCTCTGAACGTACACAGACACATACATCCACGTATACCTTTACTGCATAATAATCCTGTATAAACATTAAAACCAATCTTACCTAAACATGGAAATTCAATATCTTTAACACATTCACCAGGTTGTAAACATTTAAACCCATCTGTCAGGCCTGTAGATCAGTCATTTGACTTTGAAAACATTTCATTTCTGTGCTCTGTTTCTCCCAGCATGCACCTACACTTATCATCTCCTCCTCTTGCTTTCATTTTCTCCATCTCTTTCCTTGGTGAAATATGGACAGGAAGATGAGTGAAAGCCAGCCTGGAGTGAACCACATGGGCCGAGCGAAAAGCCCACAAGGTCGGCAGGTAATAATGGCAGCCTTTTTGGAACGGATCAGGATTTCAGCAGCATTTTATTTTCTGTTGATGAGGAGAAGAGAAGACAGGAGAACATCTGGAAGTGTAGAATAACACCCGTTTGGCTGGACGTCTGCAGTGGATGACAGATTCTCTATTTTTTCCTCCGCCTGTTTGCTGATGCGTCTATGGAACATTCCTGTATTCAAATAATACTTCAAAATGAGTTTGTTCTGTGAAAGCCATTTTGCAACCATTTCCAAACATGATGAAGAAAATGTGGATACGATCAAACAAAAACTTCAAATAAATAAAACAAGTGATATATGTTGAGCTGAACTTTGCGTTCTTTAAATTTGAGAAATGAGCCGTTCCCACTGAATATCTCTGAAGAAGAGATTAATTTATCATGTTAGCGCTTGTGTTTTTCTGTCTTGTTTGTTGTCACAGGTGCAGATGTGGTCTCTTAGTTTTTGTTTACCTCAGAGCTGAATGTTTGCTCGTCCATTCATATGAACTCTAAATGTATTAACTTTTATTTTTAGCAGGATAAGATATATAAACTTCAAATAATTACATAGCTATAAAACAAATTAAGCACTTAGGTGGTAACTAGTATAAATGATAATGACATCTTTGTAGCCTTTTTGAGTTAAAGTATTAAGTATTATATAACTTTAATTTTAATATTCATAACACCATTTTAAATAGCTGTGCTATTTTGGAAGCTATTTTACAATGCATTGCTTTTATTTGTATGAGCATAATATTTTATTTTTTTATTTAAAAGCATATGTGGTATGTTTTAAAGTTATGATATTGCTTTTAAATAAGTTTATCTATTTATTATGCTTTTATTTATATACACCCTTTTGGTTTTGTTATGTGGTGTGATGTCACAATTAAGATCACCTGTAACTCCCATAAATATATGTAATGTATAATGGTGTGACATATTTATGATTATATATACGCTAGCATTAAGAAGCATAAGTAAGATTTTTAAAAGGAATACTTTTAGCATTAATTGCATTAAATTAATTAAAAGAATATCCTATTTGAAATATATACTGACTAGAAACTGGAACAATGACAATGAAAATTCAGCTGTGTCATTACATTAATAAATTACATTATAAAATATATTAAGTAGAAAACATGCATTTAAAATTGTTATATTATTTACGAATTGTACTGTTTATATCTTAATTTTGATCAGATAAATGAGCTTTGGAAGAGACCTAAAAAAAATCATACCTTCCACAAACTTTTGCACATATACAGTATTGTATTAAATATATATATATATATATATATATATTAAATTTGTAGACAAATACATAGTAAAAAAAATAAATATTATAATTTTTCTTGTCATTAAAATGTCTTAAATAGCTCATAAGACATATTTTCAGGCCTTACAAAGCTGTCCCGGACAACTCTACAGCAAGTGTTCAGACGTTCCCCCCTGCGGTGAGGACAGACCCCCACTCTAACCTGGAGCGTCAGCACCCCCACTGGGTCCTGGCTGTTTATCTCTTCCGAAGCGCCCGTGATTAATGAGGCCCTGAACACATCCTCTTTCCCCTGAACCAGCTGAATAAACAGGCCACGTTATTCCAGCCCAGCCTTGCCTGGGAGCTCAGCTACAGGTTGCCGAAATCCCCTGGTTGCCCCACACAACTCCCAGAGACCCCCTAGCTCTCTCCTGGGATGGTCCTGTCACACACAGGAGACAGCAGAGGGCGATGAGGGGCAGAACAGGAGGAGATTGCAGAAAATTAGCTGGAACCAAAATGACATGCATGTGCTCCATTTTTATAATGGGATAATTCATCCAAAAATCAACGCTTTGTCGATAAATTATTTACCCTTATGCTCAAACCATGACTTCTATTCCATGGAGCACACACACAAAAATCTTAGAATTATAACTAATAACAGAAGAAAAGGAAAACATGACCCAGGTGTTATTTACTACATATGCGGGTGTTTTACTGCATCCACAAAGTGACAATATTGTGTTCATGTAGAGTTCTTTCACATGAAATAACTATTTTAACATAAATGTCCACTCCTGTGCAGAGTATAATTTAAATTATACATTAAAAATTGTATAATTGTATACATTACATTACACATGTTTGAGTGTGTGTGTGCATTTTTGTCTCAGATGAGGACATTCATTTGTATAATGACATGGGTATGACATAGGTGTTATAAGCAGAAGGTGACTAAGTTATACAGAATAGAGTGTACTTAAAATCTGAAATAGCAGAAAGTTTCCTGTAAAAGATAGGGTTAGGTGTAGGGTTGATTTAGGGCGATATTACATATAGTTTGTAAAGAAAAAATATCATTACGCCTATGGAGATTCCCCTAAAGCACAAATACCAACATCTGTGTGTGTGTGTGTGTGTGTGTGTGTGTGTGTGTGTGTGTGTGCATTTCTGTCTGTCCTTGTGAATATAGCCAAAGCTGAATGGTATGACAGTAGGATTTTATAAAGGAAAATCAAAAGTGTCAAATACAATTAATAAAAATAATAATCCCGGAAACTATCGATCAGTTCATGCTAAAAGTGGAGGAAACATTGCTTTTTTTTGTAATAATACATTTCTGTATTTAGCATAGACTGATAATGTGCAGGATTATTATATTTTAAAGAAAGGAAATTTAAAAGAGGAAACAAGAAAAATTAGGGAGATTGCTGCTGAGTAAATAACAAGTAAACACACAATCCATATGAGTATTTTAAAATGTAATATCCACTAATTACAAGAACTTAATTTTTGGAATCTGATTATGAAATCCAAATTACATGTAATGTACACACACATATATATATACAAATATATACATAGAGTAGTCAACATTTGTGGATCAAAACCTTGAACTAAAGTTATCCTAAAACCAAAATGCGTTCTTGTCTTGAATTGAAAAAAAAAAGAATTTTTGATGAATATTATGTATATAATTGTATATATATTGTGTACATGTATATAATTAGATTATTTGAAAGTCCTTATTTTGTGAAAAAAAATGTATTGGAAATGTTTGGTTATTTTTGTAGTGAGCATCACCAAAGTATGTAATGGAAGGCATTTTTTAAGATGTAGGGCAGTGCAATGACAGAATTGAACTTTTTTGGTGAACTTTTCTTTTTAAAATGAGTTGTTTCCTTTTTCTGGTGCTTTTTTAGTTACTTTGTAAACCGCCATGACTGAAGTTTGACTGCTGTACCCATTTCATTTGGCACTGAGCTGGAAGACTGATTACTGCATTTCTGTGTCTCGACATACTGGTGAAGTAGATCGATATCAGAGAACAAAACCACTGCCTTTCCCACTCGATCCAACCACAGACGGCATTCCAGCTGGACCTGAGACTTTTGTTATTTTTTATTAGTATGGCCTATATTTAGAAAGAGGTTTTTAATACACTTTCTCATTTCTCCTTTTCTTTTCCTTAGAATGATCTGTTTTTATTAGAATCATCCAGATGACACAGAGAATCACGTCCACTTGCTCACTAGCTGTTGACTACATGAGGCTTTAGTTTATTTGTTTAGGGAGTACTGGGGTGCTAGAAGTTTGTTTCCTATACGCTGCTTCAGTGTCAAATGTTGTACTCTGCGCTTGGCGGGGGGCTTTCCGCAGTGATGGTATGAGCTTTACAGAGGCCATTCCCTCTCTGTGTTTCACCAGGGTTTTTATGTGTTTCTTGCTCCCTTCGCATTTAGGCCATTTGTCCATAAGCATTTCCTCCTCTGTCTGTTTATGTTTCTGCCTGTAGTGTCTGAACTCACACCTCCCAAACTGGAGCTGATCATCGTGTTTGACTGATGACCGGATCTTTTACAAGCCTCTTTCACCCAAATGTGTTGAGGAGCAATCGCAAAACCATTACACACAGCCAATTGCGCTCACTGTTAAGAGCAGTCTGGACTCAAAACAAACAAAAGCTTGACCCACAAAGGTGTTCTTTTTATAATGAACAAATGTTGAGCTGGGCAGCAGCACTTTAACACTTGTGTTTAAGTTTTTTTGCTCTATATTTTGTATAGCAGTGATCCCTGTGCAGAGAGTACTTGGAAAGGCATTGATTTTGAAATGATCACTTTATAATTGTAATTATTATCAATATATGTGGCTATATGTGTGTCTATTTGTGCTGTTAAAACAATTACAAAACTAAATTTTGCATTGTTTCTTTGGTAAATGATAAGCAAAACCATTATCAAACTAAATACAAACTACATTTTTAAAGCTGTGTCTTACCATGCTTGTACATGAATTGTCTTGACAGTAATTTTGTAATATTTTTACATTTTAAAAGAACCTAATTTCTAACTTTCAGTGTGTGTTAGCCCTTTTTAATCCAAACACTAAATAAGAGACTGTGAAGGAGGGAGAAATGTTCCAGAATTCAGTGGTCTTGGTCAGATTGCAATGCATGAGCAAGGCTGGATAGGAGACTACATCCTGGGCCTGTGTGGCGAGACAGAGAGGGAATGTGTGGAGGTGTGAGCTGAGCGATAGGGAGCAGGGGTGATTATTGTTGACAGGGACTGCAGACATCATCTCAGTGATACAAGCTTCCCTTTCCTCATAACCAGCTCCTCTTTGAGTCAGTTCCCAGTGGGACTGAGAGCCGACTGAGAAACATCTGGAGCATGGCGAGGTGCACGTTGCAAGGAGTGAGATTTTATGTTGAAAATATTCTGCGTCTAGGGACAATTGTTGATGTGAAATGGAAGCAATATGATATAACCATCAAATCATATAATTTGCAGGGAAAGTGCATTATCCATATATCAAATGTAGACTTACATTGGCAAAACTACTGTTTTAGCCCACAAACTCAAGTTAGCACATAGTAACCATGTTTGAGGTCATGTATGGAAACATAACTGTGGTCGAAGTCAAAAGGAAAGAACCACTATAAATGTTGTTTTGGAGTTAGTATGCATATTTGATTATGTTAAATATATGAAGTAACGTTATGTGGATTTGTTTTGCATCCCATGATGGAACTTCAGTTCAAAGGTCAAGTTCAAAAAAGTCACATTCTCTGAAAACAATAGAGGAATAGGTTAAAGTATCATGTGCTTTTGGAACTGAGCGTTTGTATTGTATTCAGTTAGAGCTTGTGAGTATGTGAGTTTTAGCACTGCCTCTGAAACTGTCCAGCAGTGTTTGTGTGTGTGTGTGTGAGGGGTGGAGGTCTATAGGTTGTGGCCTGCATGTCGCCGGTAGGTATTCTCCTGAGGCACCACACTCATACGTGGAAAAGCGCTTGACGCTCTTCCTTGCTAGAAGCGGAGCAGAGCGGTGGCCGAAGTGGAGCCAACCCAGAAGAACACAAACAGAGGTGCTGCGTGAGCCACAAATCCCTGCTTCCTCTGAAACTTCCAGCCTGCTTTTTTCCTGTCCAAATTCCATAGCCATTAAACTTTTCCTGGCAGCCGTTCAGAAAACAACAGAGCAAACCTCACCCAGAACCCCCCTCCTTCCCCTCAGCTCTGCACCAGCACTTGGGATATCGGAGATTGGCAGTCCAGCTCCTTAAATAAAAGTCTGACTACATAGTTGTTTTTGCCGTATATCAGATTTCCTCCAAAGTGTCTACTGGTCTTCAAAAGGGACAAAATGAGGTGTTGCTGAGAGTCCTTCTGTTTGGTCTCCACTGTGTCTCAAAAGTATGCAGAAATTGTGCAAAACATGGTTAGATTTATATAAAAATTTTAAAGATGTAAATACTTAAATATAAGTATAAATACTTACAGACTTATATATAATAAGATACAAATAAAGATATAAATACTTATAAACATTATATTCACCTAATTATGCATTAAATTGATTAAAAGTGACAGTAAAGGTAAAATATTTAAATTTAAATATATATATATATATATTTATTGATATTTAATGATAAGTTAATATATTTATGAAAATAATTATTAAAAGAAAAATAATTTGAAACTTCTTGTAAGATGTAAATTTAATAAGCTTTAATCAGTGACTCAGACTCTTCCTTTCTTAGTTCCTGTCTCTTACCTTGCCTCTTCTTTTACCTCTCTGGAACAATCCCATGAGAACACCAGGGCCAGGCCAGCTGCTGCGAGTTGTAAAAGGCAGAGAGAAAATGATTGAGAGGAGAGAGCAGTCTGCGCGGGTCAAGGGTCAGATCTTCACTGCTAAATGAGAACAATCTGGAGTTGCTTGTAAACTGTGAGTCAAACTATACAGATTAAAAATGGAGTAAAATCACTTCAGGACCAAGAGTAGAAGAAAATACAGATACAGTGATTTGGTAGATAGAAAGTAGGGTATTATCAAACAACTCATTTGTGAATAAACCCAGAATGCAGTGGGCCATGATAAAGCTAGGATGAGATGAGTGGTGTGAGTGTCATAATAACGCCAGGGTCTGCTCTGAAAACCGATCGCTTGGCAGAAGCTGGTTAGACTGCTGCTTAGACTTCCTCTTCAGACTCAGACAAATTTCACTGTAATCACTGCGAGGGTAGATTTCCTGTCTTTCGTTCATATGGTCATGGGGAAATGAAAGCAGGTGACTGGGGAGCACAGTCCTGATGGTGTGGTGGATGGAGACAAGTGGAAAAGGGTCTGCAGACAGCATGTAAGACCTTGTTCCCCTCTATACAGCTAATTTACAGCAGTGTTATGGAAATCAAAGGCTGGGTTTGTAGTGTATCAAAAGGCTGTTCCGTGAGGCAGGATTATGTCCAGCTGTCATGTGTCTTTACTGCTTACTAATCTGATAAAGTTTGAAAGGGAACAAATATATGTATATACTGTATAAAAGTGAACATCTGTGTTTCTTTGCTGCTACTTTACATAAAACTATTGGATTTTAAAGGGATACCCAAAAATAAAAATTCCATCATTAATTAATATAAATTACCCTGTGATCTCCCGATCGCTGTAGTGAATACGGGGAAGCAGGGGAGCAGGCCAGGTAAGTATCTCAGGTAATATCCTCAGTAGATTCCTTTATACTTAGTTGTCGATCTCCTGATCACTATGGTGCACTCTGGAACACTGAGAACAGGTGAGTTAACCAGGTCAGTATGTTTAGGAATATCACAAGTGGGTTTCTCACGTAGTGTGGGCGATCAGCCAATCGCTTTCCCTATGTCAAAAGGCAGCGCTCGCTAATGTAAGAGTAAGGTAAGGGTGAATTCTGGTGCCCGGTGCAGGTAAGTGCTGTGAGGATTAAAAAGCATGGCAAAGCATAACATCCATGATAACATGAGGAATCAGTTCAACCATATGGAAAAGTACAAGGTAAGTAAGGGTTGTTACCTCGTGCTCAGCCGTCTACTCTCGGGTTTGAGCAGCTTAAATACAGCGGGCTTGATTAGAATCAGGTGTATTCAATTAAAAGTCTGGTGACTGAGAGTGTGTGTAGATGGCTGAGCTGGGATCAGTAGACGCGCTGGCGTGACATCACCCTCCCCTCCAGGAGCGTCTCCTGGCTCCATGGTCGGCCACGCCCCCTGGGAGCAGGACGATTTGGATGGTTGCGATGAAATTCCTCAGTCAATGAAGGATCTAGTACATTGTCCTACCCAGCACCTTTCTTCTGGCCTGTATCCCTCCCAATCTATCATATACTGGACTCTGCCGCCCCACCTCCAGGAGTCATGGATCTCCCTGACCTGATAGACGGTTTCGGTGGTGTCAGTCTCTGGTGGCGGAGGAGGTTCTTGTTGTTCTGGATTGGGAGGAAATACAGGTTCAGTGTGAGGTTTTAATAAAGAGACATGAAAGGTGGGATTAATATGATAGCGAGGGGGCAGTTGGAGCTCATAGGTCACGTCATTTATTTGGCGTACAATGGTAAATGGGCTAATATATCGGGGACTTAGCTTTTTGCATGGTAGTTTGAGTCGGATATCTCTGGTGGATAACCAAACCCTTTCTCCAGGTTGGTATGTTGGAGGGTCAGACCGACAAGTATCCACCCAGGTTTTGTGTCTTTGGATAGCACGTTGCAGATGTGTTCACTGGTGCGGAACCAGTAGTCAACTGCTGGTACCAAAGAGGGTTCTTCGGACCATAGAAATAAAGGAGATTGGAAACCCAGTATACATTGAAAAGACGTCCGCCCGGTGGAGTTTGGGGCATATTCAGCCCAAGGCAAGAACTGATACCACTTTTCTTGATGGTCGTGACAATAAATTCGTAGATATCGCCCAATTTCCTGGATTTTCCGTTCTGTTTGACCATTAGTGTGGTAGCCAGAGGATAGACTGATGGTAACTCCCAATAGTCAGAAGAATCCTTGTCACACTTGTGAGGTAAATTGAAGTACTCTATCCGAGACAATATCCTCAGGCAATCCAAAGTGTCTAAAAACATGGGGAAATAGTGCTTTGGCAGAATCCAGTGCAGTGGGTATACCTGGTAATGGAATTAGCTTTCATCCTTTGGAGAATCAATCTACTACAACAAGTGTGGTAGTGTATCCTTCAGATGGAGGTAAGTCGGTGACAAAAAAGTGTGTTCACTTTTTTGTGTGCAGGACAAGTGGGTGATGCTGGTTCCTCTGTGGTGGCTTGACGGATTTGATCTTCTAATTCCCTCATGATGGGGGCTAGGAAGACAGTAGGAGGAAGAATGGGCTCAGGTACCTTGGGAATGTAATGGAATGTAAATGGTCATGTAAACGTGATAGGGTGTCAGCTTTGGTATTTTCACTGCCTGGACGGTAAGTAATTTTAAAAGAGAAACGGGTAAAAAATAAGGCCCATTAAACGTTTAGCCTCTCAAAGATATTGGAGATGTTATGTTTGGTTATGACTTCAAACCGGTGTTTGGCTCCCTCTAGCCAGTGCCGCCATTCTTTAAGGGCTAATTTTATGGCCAGTAACTTTCGGTTGCCTACATCATAATTATGTTCGGCTGTGAATAACTTTTTGGAGAAATATGCACAGGGATGCAATACAGGTGGTGAATCATGGTATTGGGATAATACGGCACCAACACTGAGGGTCGCAGTGTCAATCTTTACCACAAAAGGTAAGTCTGGATCAGGGTGACGAAGTATGCAAAAGGCGTGTTTGAGCTGTGAGAATGCAGTTTCAGCTTTAGAGTTCAATAGAAGCATCTTTTGTCCACCCTTGAGCAGTGACGTGAAAGAGGCAGCAATGATGCGATATCCTTGGATGAATCAATGGTAAAAATTGGCAAAGCCAAGAAACCTTTGAAGGGCCTTAATGTTTGTGGGAATGGGCCAGTCCTGCACAGCCTTAAACTTTCTCTCCTCCATGGAGGTTCCTGCAGGTGAAATCACATATCCTAGGAACTGGACCTAGAGAGATCGGGTGAGTATATTAGTATATAGTATGTAAACGATTACAAACTGATTCAACATGTCCCGAAACACCTTGTTCATGAAGTTTTGAAAGACTGCTGGTGAGATGGAGAGGCCATATGGCATCACTTGATATTCATAATGACAACCCTCATGTCGTTCCAAACCTGGTTTATCTTCAAAACACACATTAAGATATTTCTGATGAAATCTGTGAGCTTTCTGACCATGCATAAAATATGGTACTGTTATGAATGTGTGTGGTAGATTGACTCTTCTTCAGAAGAGAAGAAACTGTAAAAAAAACTGTTGTTTTCTTTGCGCACAAAAAAAGTGGTAGTCACATAGACTATTTTACAAAATGTCCTTACTAACTTTCTGAGTCTTGTAGAATGTAGTAGTTCTGTTGCTGTCAGGGTCAGAAAGCTCTCTGATTTTATCAATAAATTTCTGTGTTCAGAAGATAAACAAAGGTCTTATAGATTTAGAACAACACAAGGTTAAGTAATTTTGCGAATTATTTGTAAATCCATTATAAATGTTAGAAATGCATAGCTGAAACATGTTACGAAAACTGTGAATGATATGATACTTAATGTTATACCATTAAACAGTTTTTTAATATTTTCGTGAGCAGGATTTATTGTGCGGGTCTAAATTGGAAGCTGTCCCGTGAAACTATAAGAGCTGTGTTGGACTTGATGCAGCACTGACTGCACAGACTGTACAGTGAGCCTACTTTACTGTAAAGAACGTAATGTAAAACCCTGATCGTTCTGTGCAGTGCTGCTTCAAGTCCAACACACACATAATAACTAAAGCGCACCAGTGGTTTATCCGTTCTATCATGAGTTACTGTCATTACCATTAGATACTACAGACTACAGTTTGTTATGTAGCTCTGCCTTTATTACATTACGTGGTTGCTATAATTTACTAAACTGAGCTTGGATTTAAATCAAGCTGCTTCAGGGAGACGGTTTAGAGAGACGGCAGGTTTGCCGTGAGTGGGCGTGGTCTTTCAAATTGACTGAATACTGAATGGCTGTCTATGGTTTTATCACTCAGCAGCTGGAAAAAAGTGTTTTTTAATGTGATTCCAGTGATATCGTATCTTGTTACCACTATAGTTGTGGTTTGGACTTCCCTATACTCATTCAATTAAAGTGCAAAATGGAGTAATGAGTATAGGCAAATAGGTCCGTCATCTACTGTCAATCGTGTAGTGATGTATGAAGGCACTTTCAAACCAAACAGCTTTCTGCAGGTCAATGTGACAAAACATGTGAAGCCACTATGAAACCTGTATGAGCAAATCTTTGACTTTGACTGGTGATTTTCGTTTGTTTGTATTAAGAACTGCATATGTCAATGGAAAGTCCCATTTTAGATGTGAGGTAAACGTGTGTGTTCATCCTCCACGAAGCATGCATCATGTTCTCAGCGCCCCAGTGGGTTTGATTGGCTTTCCTCCGGCACACAATTCTCAGCGCGACTCATTCGATCCTTGAACTCTGCTCTGACCTCTGCCTGTTGTTTTCCCAAAAGTTCTCAAAGTTCTCAGATATCTCATTTCATACCAGAGGAGGCGCTGACCAGAGAACAAGGGTCTCCGACTGATGCCAGAGAAAGCAGCCGGCATAGTGTGCTCATGGGACAGGGCCAAATACTAATTAAATTTGTTCAGACGAGTTCCGAATGTTTTCCTCAAAGAGGAGAAATCTGAGGACAGTCCCGGCACAGTTGTCTTAAGTGAAACCGAGATGTTGCTTGTTGATCTTTTTACAACTTAAAGGCTAATTGTTTTGTCAGGCTTCTGTTGTTAATATCACTAATGAGAATCCATGTTGACATTTGCTGTGTGACCTCACAACTATTATTTCACATCTAGGAAATATCACACAAGTTGCTGTTGTACAGAATGTCATCAAGGTTTTATTGATTGTATGCAGCAGTTCTATAAACAAAATGTTAATATTGAGTAATTTGTGTTTCAAATTCGGCAAGTTAGATTATTTTTGTTTATATTCTCCACCAACAAAAATGTTGTTGCCTAGCAAAGTAAAGTGGATGCTCTTAATTTGACACCACTCCATTCCACTCCATTGAAGGTTTTTCCTAGCCTTCCTTGACGCTACATTCATTTCGCGAGCAAAGTTAATCTGGCCAAGCTGCCATTTTAGCTGCCCGCAGTATTCAAGTTTTGTCCTGCTCCCGCCTGCAAAAGCCCACAGGTAAACAAATAAGTAGTTTTATTTTCACCGCTTCTTCCCGCTACTCTATTATTTGTTTCACTTGCTTTTGAGTATAAATTAAAAGAAATGGAAAATAAACAAATATGTTTCGTTTTATTTGAGTTTAATTAAATGGAATGATGAACATGGACATGAACGAGGAGCTTTCAGAACATAGAAATACAGTTAGAAATAGGCTGATCATTTTGCAATGAAAAAATAATAATAATAAACGTTGATTTCTGATGTGGTCAAACAGAAAAGCATTTGGCCTAATACTGCTTCAGAATGTGCATTAGTCTTTTTTTCCTTCAGCAATATAGAAAAAACAAGTACAACTTAGTTTCCATCAGTGTCATGCTCTTCAGACATTGTGACTCGGTGTAGGTCTATTGACATGAACCACGCGAGAATTAGCTTCTGCACTTGCGCCTGTAAATTGTTTTTACATTATTCATTCTTGTTGCTTTTGTGCAGTAGATAAATAACAGGATATTTTTTTATTAAATGAATTTTAAGATAAATCCATTTTGTGGGAGTCCCGCGAATAATTATATTCTCCAGCAACCCGCACTAACATGAGGACCTTACCGCCCGCGCCCGCATTCACCCATCAGATCTTGTCCTGCAGGACTGCAGGTCTCTACTGTACGTCATCAGAATGAGTGGTCTGATTGGTTGTAGATTCGTCCAGTAGTATCCAGAGGCATATATATACAGCACAATAAATATTTATCATAAATCTGAATCCAATGCAGTGATTGTGTGCACAAGTCAGTGTTTACATTACCTAATGTACCTAAATATATTACCTAAATATATATATATGTGTGTGTGTGTGTGTGTGTGTGTGTGTGTGTATGTTTATTCATGAGATGGCAAAGCAAAATCTTAAGTAGTTAATACTCCAGTCTTTTACATAACTTAGAATCATTAATATTGAATACAGCTGTGAGGATTAATATATTTGATGTAATCAAGACATATTTTTACCATGATTCATTAAATGTAACGTGCAAAAGAACAGCATTTACTAAAATTCAGTTTAATGTTTCCTTGCTGAATAAAAGTAGTAGTTTCTTTTTACATAATAATAAATAATCTTACATTTGGTTTGCAAAGTAGTGTATGCATAGCATGATGCAAATGTTGTTTCAGCATTAAAGTCTGAATATCTGCCAAACAAAAATTCTAATGGAATAAAATAAAAAAAACATATGAAAAGCTCTTAGTCAAATCCTCATTAACAAGGTTAATTCTTTCATAAAAGAACTGAATTGTGGTTATGGCCAGCTTGTTGGCACGGTCAGTAAGTGGTAGGCAGCAGGCCAAGCAGGTTGCCTCCACAGGGACAGTTCCAGCCGCTCGTGTCTGAGACTTGAGCTGTGTTTGTCTGCTCCGAGCAGCTCAATATCCAACAGACGTGAGCGAAACACACAGACCTGGCATTACCACATAATCCTGCCCAGACCAAACAGCTTACCCTGGCCAGGGGGGAACATGCTCGTGAAAGCAGGTGTTAATTAGAGCCAGCTCAGTGCGGCGGTGCTGCTGGTGTATGCGTGTCTGATATTTAGCTGGTGAAGAATGGGTGGGCTCATGTGCTGTGACATCACACCCATACCATCCCAGTGAGGGAGTGCGAACTGACAGGACTTTCATTGTTCGGTGGGAACGGGATCCATGTGTTAGAAATCCTCCTCCCACGTGCCGCAGACACAGATTTGGACTGAAACCCAACTCCAGGCCCAGGAGCACCATGCTGATGAAAGACAGTGTTAAGGCTCCAGAAATCCCAGCCTGTCACGCCACAGCTCAGCCATCGCCACCCCCAGCCCCCCGCCCATGGCCTTATGGGAGATGGAGTCTGAGTGTGGGGGTGGTTAGAAGAGGGGAAAATAGGGGAGTGTGTTGAGCAGATGAAGTATGTAATTCACATTCTTTGATACTTCAAAAAGGCTAAAATCTCAGCCAACTCTTGAAAGCAGAAGAGGAAAGCTTTTTGAACAAGACAACAAGGAATAGTATAGTCTTCATGCAGTCAGACATAAAATCTGTAAATTAATGCACCTGCAAAGTCAGTTCTAGTATTTTGTTTTAGGAAATTGTTTTAGTATATGGATGATTTTCTATTTAGGGACCTAAGAATAACTTAAAAGTTATAAATAAACTTAAAATATAAAAGTTTTAATAGGATATGCACTCTCAGAAATAAAGGTAAAAAAGCTGTCACTGGGTGATACCTTTTCAAAAGGTACACATATGTAACTAAAGGGTCCATTTTGATACCCTAAAGGTACATATTTTGTACTTAAAGTGTCCATATTTGAACCTAATAGGTAAAAAATGTACGTTTTGAAAAGGTACCACCCCACAGACAGCTTTTATACCTTTGTTTCTGGAGAAATTTAGCAATGTGGATCATCTGCAGTGAATGGGTGCCATCAGAATGAGAGTCCAGTTAGCTGATACATACATCGCAATAGTCCACAAGACTCAAGTACTTGAATTACATATTACTTTTGAATGGCCTACAATGGAGATTTTTGGAATGGTACTTTCATCATCTTTCCAGTAGGGGTTAATTGGACCATGCTAACAGGACAAACCTTGACTTCTTGGTCTGTATTGCATGTGCTTAAAGCTCCTGTGGCTTTATTTTTAAATGGAGCTCTTGCATGAAGCTTACTTCCCCTACACAAAGTGTTCCCATGGTTTTAGCGAGCTGAGTGATGTTGAGTGAGCCGACCCTGAACAAGGTCCTCCAGTGCCCATTTACACACAAACACACACACACACATGCTCATAAGCATTTGGGGGTTTATCCAGTCACATAAAACAATTGATCTTCAAGACATTTTGGATAGATCATCTATTTAGAATGTACATCTGTAAATATCTGGAATATTCATCAAACAGACATTTAAATACATTTCTAATCTCTTAGATTCCAGTAATGAGACAAAAATATAATACATAATATAATGCAAATATTTGACATTGAAAAATTAAATCCAATAAATTAACGCTGAATAAATAATTTATAAATTGTATTAAAAAATAATAGAAATTTGAACTGAAAAAAAGTAATATTTTCGTATCTATTTGACCTAATAGGGTTTGTAAATTCAACAGCACCAGATGTAAAATAAAATAACAGTAATTTTTAAGGAGGAATCTGGGGAATGTTGAAACACATGTATACCACGTCTCTTAATCTATCAGCCTCTCAAAATATGTACCAGTTGATCCCTCGTCTTTTATTGCAGACGATAAAAAATGAGGTAATAACTTTTACTGATCATAAGCCTGTGCTAAGAGGGTCTTTTGTTCGGTGATGGTTGAGTCGAGGATCTCAAAGGGGCAGCACCTTCAGCTGCCAGGATCAATAGTATTGGGTATTAAACTGCTGTGGCAGATACCGGATCAGATGAAACTATCAGACAAGACTTCTTTTGTTTGGTAAGGGCTGTCTGGAGTCTGATACACCTCTGAGAGAGAGAGACAGGAGGAGGTAGACTGAAACAGTTCAACTGATGGATAGCTACTGTGGTACTCCACTATGTGCTGCCATGTGCACATGGTTATTTTTTACTGAATTAAAAGACATTTAAATAAATCATCTAAATTAAAAGAAATAAAAATAAATGTACAAATATTCGTATAATTTTTTCAGCATAGATTTTTGTGTGTAACCTGAAAACTGTTTTTTTCTTTTTTTGCCAGAGCTTACTTAGACTATGATGGTAGATGGCACTTACACATTTTCCGCTTTTAATGTAATGGTTTCCCTGTTTAACATTTTCTACATATGGGTCAACGGTAATTTTCATGTTCCATTTTAGATTTTCATGGGGCACTGTGGCCAGGTCTTGTCCTGTTTCTTTCCTGCTGTGAGGTAAACGGTCAGCCCAGGCAACAAAAGAGATTATTTTTAGTAGATTCAAATAAAATTTCCTCTCTACTTTGGGTTATAAGAGCTGTCAAAGAAACATGGCAGGAAGTCCTGCATAATTTAAAACTGCACTGCATGTCTCTGGCCCATCTTGAATGATTGTGCAATGAAACCATGAGATTTACTTCTCCTGAGGGGATCACTAATCATTACAGGGACTTTTGGGGGGCGCGGATCTTCGCTGACCACATCCTCTAAATAGAAGCTGTTTCAAAAGATTCTCACACACACATACGCACATGTACACACACCTGAACAGGCGATACACAAGCATTTTTCTTCTACTTTTTCCTCTCTAGTGGAAGTACTGTCTTGGGAGGATGTGCGGAAGCTATCACACATTTCCTCTGTTTCTTCCTCCCCTCCTTCCCAGCGGTTTCTTCCCGAGACAAGGGAGAAAATATCAGACAGTTCTGTAAAGACAGACACTAGAGTAAATTTGCAGGTTCTCTTAGGACGATAGTGTAGAGATGGCTGTCAGAGAAAAAAAGCAGACTAGTTTTATGATGTTACTTCATGGCTCAGTGGTTTGATACTCTGAGCCTCTGTACTGCTGTAATAAAAGCTCATAAAATTAAAGACGGTAATTGATCATTACTGGTTTTAAGAGCAAATTGGTTGGTTGATTTATTGACTGACTGATTAATGGACTGACCATACATTCATTGATTCATGCTTTCATTCATTAATTCCAAAAATTTTTAGTCCTAAATATTTGAGCAATTATACTACCCGATCTTATTAATTTGTGTATAAATAGTATAGAGTATATATAGTATATGGCACTTTTCCACTGCATAGTACGGTACGGTTCAGTACAGCTCACTTTTGGGGGGTTTTCCACTGGGAACAGTACCTGGTACTAGAGGTCTGTGCGGGATCGTTTTTTTTTTTTGTCCCGCTGCCCGCTTAGAATAATTTTCTACCCAACTGACCGTTCCCGCTAAATCAAGATCTGGTTTCCAAAATCTCACATTTAAACTGGGTACTACCAAAAGAGAGCGATAACAGATAAAACTGTAGGTTGTGCAAGGATTGTCTTGTCAAGATGCTTTTAACATTTATCTGTCATCATGGAAATTGTGTTGCAAAAATATAATAAAATAAATAAAAACAAATGTATATACAACATTTTAGCATATAATCACATCACGCAGAGTGGATTTTTTTTCCCAATTTGCGTCTATGACACATAAAAAAGACTCTTATACATTAGACTTGCCTGATGTGGGATTCCTACCATTATACTGACCGTTTTCTAATGTAAGCTGAACGTCCCTCAAGGACAGCGCATCTTTACACGTGTTGGTAAAGCCCGCTCTAATGCGCGCACAGACTGTGCAAATAAAATGCATGCGCCAAAACACTGGTCCATGCACTCAGCATGTGTAACAGTCATACTGCTCTATAAGAATGAGGAAATCACAGATATGCTCTTCCGAAAAAAAAAAACATCAGGAACGCTATATTGTTAGACATAGCTAAAATTACACCAGCGTTACCAACCGCTTCCGCGTTTTATTCGGAGATTTATTCCCGCGCCGCAAGAAGTCTGGCCGGGTCCCGCGGCTGACCTCTATGGAGACCTCTAGCTTGGTGCCGTGTATTCTCAGAGTTCAGCAAAGTTGCTACAGAACTTGGTCAAAATTAGGAGGCAGCAAAATTAAGTTTTGGAACAGAGTCAGAAGAATCAAACACCCACCAGCAATTTCCACACTCCATAGGCCCTTTGTGCTCCAACTTGCTTTCTGTAATGATATAAGGCAAAAAAAGAGATAGAAGAGTTATACCATCAGCCAGGACTACATGGGCAAATGGATTATAGTGAAATAAACTCATGATACCATAACTGAAGGAAAGAAAGAAAACCCCCCAATAATAATAATAATAATAATTATTATTATTATTATCATTATGTATATAATGTCTCATATTATTTAATATTTTAAATATATATATCTGTGCCAACAATATAATATAGCAATACATCAATAATAAAGTGCACAATGTCTTAGGCGAAAACTATATTATTGTTGTTGTCATTATTATTATTATTATTTCTATCAATTACTCTTATATTGTTATTACGAATATTATATATATGGCCATCTTACTATGCTTTACATGCTTAAATAATAATATAATACAATACAATTTAATTTAAAATATCAAGTGCATACATTATTATTATCATTATGTATCATTATTGAATATGATATATGCCTATGCTTTACAGGATTATATAATATAATAAATGCTTAGACTACGATCATTTTTATTATAATGCATGATGCTTTAGGGGCTTAAATTAACATACAAATAACATAGATAAATATTTTTTAATACATATTTAAAAGTAAAAGAAAAACACATAATATATATTTGTATACATACATATATACAAAAAAAAATATTTATTAAAAACAAAATGAAATAAATGTAAGGGCTACAGAGATTAAACGGTTGTGCTGTTTATATGTTATGATGTGCTGTAAACAGAATATTAATAAGTAAAATATGTACTTTGTCCGACTGTAAAGTGTTCCAGTAAACTGAAGCAGTATCTATTACTGGTATATTGGTGATGATTCAAAAAGCGATCAAACCACACCCATGGATGAGAGGAGAAGAGCAGCTGTACAGTATGGACCTCACCTGCCCCAGTGACCCACTAACCAGGAATAGTCCAGCGTGACCAGCACAAGGATGGGCATTTCCTCCCCTCATAACTACATAACCATGAAGCATTAATAAATACACATTCTGGACTAACAGATCAAACTAACTTCTGTGACTCAGTAAGTCATGTCTGTGTGTCCGGCATCAACCGCATGTGCACGAGTTGCTATTCTTTCCCATGCTTTCACATTGTTATCACGAGAACACCAAATGATTTATCTCAGTAATCACTGCCATAACAAAAGGTCTCAGCAGTTTCTGTACAGTCATTAGATTTTTCAAATACAGAACAACAGTTGTAAAAGTTAGAATCTCACATGGAGATTCTAAAAGAGGGGTACAGTTACTGTCCAATCATGCGTCTTGTTATTTAAAGGCAACCTAACAGCGGTTCTCGTTTAGTGCAGTCAGCTGGACACAAGCAGTTGTGTCAGATGCAGAGAACATTGCTTGACCAACAGGAACAATGTCTCATATCCATGGCAAGATTGACCAGTTTTTACACACAGCTAGGGGCTTACATAACTGAGTTATTCAGCACTTGGCAGTACTTCATTTTGGATGCAGTACTGTGCTGTTCTTATCACTGCTCCACCTTTACATGAAACAACACACTCGGGGGGATCAGCAATAATGAGGGCCTGGCAGAGTAGTTCAGTTTTCGGTGAGATCTAGCCTTGAATTTTGCTTGTCAACTTAGCATTTATATAAAATTATTGGGTAAGAGTTCCTTTCGAAATTGAAAGAATATGAGCGCCAATAAGAACGCCTTGGAAATTGCAATAATCAGGAATGTTTTGCAATGTGTGTCATCATTTTCCAGCAAAGGTGTAATTACTACCATGATTTCCAACAAGTTATTATTTTCTTTGTATAATAAGTAAACATTTCACAAAACATTTTGCTAAAATTTACTATTATATACTATTACTACTATAAAATTTTAAGCAGCATAAATGTTTTTAATATTGATATTTAAAAAAAAGCTTCATTTCTGAAAGATCATGTGACACTGAAGACTGGACTAATGGATGCTGAATTTCAGTTTTTACCATCAGGAATAAATTAAACTATTAAATATATCACAACTGAACATTTCCCAGTTTTACTGAATTGTTTTTAGCAAATAAATAAAGCCTGGGTGAGCCTAAGAAACATCTTTAACCTTACAAATGTTAAATATAAAAAATACAAAGTTAAAACAATATTATAAATGCAAATCTAAAAACTATTTATTACATTCATAAAGCTAAATTGAGTACAACTCATAGTGTACTTGCAGTCATTCGAATTTCCAATGGAAATTTTAGGTTTCAGAACAGTGTTCATAATAAACAGTCAATGCAGCATTACATCATCAAAGTGTGGACTCGGAGGAGGACTGCGAGGGCTCAGGCCAGCGTTTGAGACTGGGCCAACAATGTTTTCTTCTTTATATCACTTATTGTCTATCTGCATCACTGCTTTATGCAATACTTTTGTAAACCCCAATCTGTTTGAGCGAGCCCACTTGAGGATTGTGAGAGGAACAGATAGTGAGGATGAATCTGCATGAAATGAGGCAGTAGAAGCTCATGAAGCAAACACAAAACAGCTGTGGCCCACAATCATGTGCCGACGGCTGTTTACTTACTTCATAATCAAGCGAAAATACCAGCACACACGTACCAATGTTCTCCTGAAAGCGCAGCAGCACGGCGGTTCGAAATAATAGTAACAAGGTAACATAATTAAAGAATTCCTCATTAGTCAGTGATAACATTCACACGAACATAAATTGGCACATGCAAATTTGGTTACATCTTGTGTATTCCGTTTGTTGCGCTTTTGACCCAATTAGAGGCTCTTCTCGATCTCTAAACCAATCGGATGCATCCTTGAGTTAGGAATCCCCGTTGCCCTAGCAACTGTGAGGTCACTAAAACAGATGGGGGAGGGGGGTGCTTGGTCCTAAGGTTGTAAAACGCAGTTTCTCTCCCTTGACAGTACAGCAGCTGTGCAAGTGTTTGATGCATGCATGCATTCATTAGCGCAGGCATACAGGAAGGAACAGAGGGAGACAGGAATCCATTGAGGCAGATGTGCGTTGAAAAGGAATATCCCCCTCCCATCCTTGCACAGCCAGTCCCTCGCTACTGATGACCGAAATCAGGGCAGATCTGATAGCTTATGATTAAACTTCTCGGCCGTGAGTGATAACTGCAGCCTGCACACATCAAAAGAGAAAAGCAAAGCAAGGTGATGAAACTCCTCCATTCTCTCCTCCAGCCTGACCTATTATTATTCACTGAGAGAATTCGCTCTCATCCATGTTTTAAACTCCCATCTCTCTCCCACAAAGAAAAGCACTCGCTCAAGCTGAAATGTTAATGACGACGCCAACAAATGAATCGCAAAAACAGTCCTCGCACGGTTCTTGCGGTCTGAAGTCAGGTGACCAAGTTGAATAAAGGAGGACTGGATTATGGAACGAGAGCAGATGAAAGGGGAAAGGAAGAAAGCCGAGCAGAAGTGGAGACCAGGGCAGCGGAGTTGAAAAGCGAGCAGAGTGGGGGCGTATAGAGCTGTCATTTCATCTTAGATTTTGCTCTCTCCTTGTCTCCACTCGTCTTGCTTGGTGAAATGTTAATCTGGCATGGAGTGGAAAACAGCACAGAAGATCAAAAATAGGTCAGAGGGAAAGAAAAGAAAGGGGGAGGAACGCTCCGTCCTGTGATTCCACATGCACACCGAGAGAGAAAGAGGATGATCAAGCTTCAGAAGATGTTCAGAAGATATTTACTGAGCACAGGCTGACAGACACTGAAATGGATATTTCAGCTACTTTCTGTATAATAAAAAAACATACCCAGCTGCTATAAAATTCTGTAGTAGTTTCTGATGGGTTTCCACTCATAATGGGTCGCAGGTCTGTTCTGAGAGGGTCAAGAAGAGCTAGATGCAAATAATAAATAGGTAACTTATCGTATTGCAAATTTTTCAACTTTTAAAATGTGAGGGGAAAACGCTTCACAGTGCAAATTTGCAAAAAACGCAAATTCATCTGTCAAACCAGCCAAATTAGGCGAATGGTTGACGTGGCCTTATCCACAAAAACCTTGAACAAAATGACACAAGGTGAAAGAAAACATTGCATGCTACATTAAATATGGTTATGCTTTTCTGTGCTACGTCACCAACGTCAAACTGGTTACTGAAGCAAAACAGTTTTGCTATTTTCTTGTCTCTTTAAAAAAAGGAGCTTGAGTAAAAATATAGCTCAAAATTGCACATACATATGCATATATATATATATACATGTACACACACACACATATGTATGCAGGTATGTAAAGATCAATTCTCGTTATTCTGCTTCATAATACTATTGTATGGCTTCACATAGTAAGCACAAATTGCTTTCCTTTTCCACTTGTTTTGTTCCACTGCTCATTCTGAGCATCTTAGGATGTGCTCTGTGCGTAATCATAATTTCTTCTCCTCTCACTCTGTCTGTCCCTGACTGCAGAGCTAGTAGGACAGCAGGGGGTTGGGAGGCAGTCCTTAGACTGCATTGCTTACACATTGAGTGGAGGAGGGAAGCAAAAGAGGTTAAAGATAATAAGGAGTTACTTTGAACAACAAACCTGCTGAGACAGGAAGTATGGGCACACATGCATACACTCGTTACACACATGCAGAAACATCTCACACTACATCCCCGAAGAGTTCGGTCTCCTTCACAGAGCTCTTTAGTGCCCTCTGCTGGATGAGACGATCACTCAAAGATCTCCATCTGCCACTGCTGACTGAGAGACTGCTAAACGTCAGAATTCATGAAACAGCACCAACACCACTCAACTAATAAAAGCAGAGAGCTTCATACATGCACTTGAACCGTAAGTGTACTCCGTCTGCAGTCTGGTGAGGTAAAAACACTTAGCCTTATTTAAAGAGATAGTCCACCCAAATATTAAAATTCTGCCAACAATTAATCACCCCCATGTCATTACAAAAGTGTATGACTTATTTTCTTCCGTGGAAAATAACAGGTATTGTTAAGAATGTAGAATTTTTACACAAACACACTGTCTATATATCACAGGAGAAAAGACGCAAAGGTCAGTTTCTATTTTATGCAAACATAGTAGGAATAGTAGGAAGGGAAAGTAGGAATAGGTGTCATAATCAAAATTTCAAAATTTAGCTATTGGTTTATGAAATGTTCATACACATCTTTGCTAGCTGAGCTGGTCCCATTGAAATGAATGGAAATGCTAACTAACACACAAAAACAGCTAGCTAAATATGGGGATGCTTTTCTGGAATTCCAGAAAAAGCAAAGTGTAAAATGTTCTGTGTGCATTTTATTTTTATTTTACTAAATTTTTTATTTTATTTTACTATTTTACTACTTTTATTTTATTTTTTTTATTTACATTTTATTATGTAAAATTGCACATATTTCCATCCTCCACACAGTATTTTCTGTGTGCTCGTTTTTTTTTTCAATGTTCTGCCTTCCATCCTTCCATCAACATGCTATTTCATTAAAATGAACACTAATACCCAGAAACATCAGATGTGACCAAATGTTCTCTTAGCTCCCCTGTGACATCATAATCGCAAGTTGAACCATTTTATTATCTGAAAGCAATTTGCTATTCACCTATTTTTAATTTGTATTGCTCGCATGTATGTGTGCTGCAAAAGCCTGGCTCGTAATGCAGCGCTAATGTAATCCAACTCTTCTGCACTCACTGACCCCCATTATGAAACTGAAAATGTGTGAAGAGAAGCATTTCCTTCAAAGGAGGCCAGTCTCCTCCCCTGTTTCTCTGCTCCTGAGCTTCTTGTCCATCCAGCTTTATCTCAATCTCCTTCCCCAGCTTCCTTCTTCCCCATCACCAGCTGCTCATGCAATCCCCGGCTCTGTAGGCCCACTTGGAGGGGTCATACTCTTCCATCTCCTTAATCACACCCATCCACTGCAACCTCCAGCAGAGAGAAAGATGAATTTGTATTTTACTGTCACTCCCCTGTTCACACCGAAATGAGCAGCCGTGGCTTTCTCACCATTCCTGAAGGTAGAGAAATCTGAGCCTTTCCAAAGTTCAAGACAAAGTGACACGTCCAAGGCCACCTTTTCTCCCTCAACACTCACTCACACATACACACACACACCTCTCTCTGGTTTTAGCACTAATTATACTGAGAAGTAGGCTGCTGTTCTAGTTCAGAGCACCCAAGTGGGTGGCCTGATTCACCATCACTGGGCGTGGAGAGGACAGAAGGGGGTGAGAGAGAGAGAGAGAGAGAGAGAGAGAGAGAAAGGGAGAGCTCACGGCATAATGTGATGAGGGAGATGATAAGCATGGTCCTGCAGAGCAGTGGGGTGTGCTGGAAACTGTCTGCTTACTGCAGTGATCTTCTGAGATATGGGATTTGTGCAAATTTCTAAACTAAAAGGACCTTCAGTTTTATCAGCATAATATCGTACATTCAAGTGCAGCCTCCTCTAAAGAGTAACCAGGGCAGCCTAGTGTAAAGGAGGCCAGCTGGTGAGTAGGTAAACCTCACTCCCCTTATTTCTAGTGACTGACACTAGAGGCTTCTTGTTAGCACACCCACCTCCCGTGCCTGAAACGTCAGCTCGAATCCCACTTGAAGCAAGTGAGGCGAGTAGAAGCAGAGGGGTTGCGTTGGTGCCGTGACCCGGATGAGAGTGAGGTTTAGAAGGCGAGTGTAACGAATACCAGCTGATAAGAGTAGTGTGGGTAAATCTCACTCTCCTGGTCTTAAATGACTAAGTGACTCATGAGGGCGACTGCAGTCTATGTCGGAAACATCGGATCAATCCCATTCAGAACGAGTGAGGCGAGCAGTGATGGGAATAATGGCGTTACTAACTGCGTTACTTTTTTCAGTAACGAGTAATCAAACAAATGACTGTTTCCCCCGTTACAACGCCGTTACCATTACTGACAATAAAATGTGGCGTTAATTTATTATAATATTATTAGCATTTTTCAGTCCATCTCAATGGATGCGCAGTGTAGCTGTATTTGACATACCATAAACTCTGTGAAGACGCATGGGTTCTTTAGAAAGATGAAGAGCAAGAGTCTTTCATAACATGCAGACTTGACGCGCTACATGTGAACGATATTCTTTGTTGTGTTCTTCTGTCAAAATAACAGATTTCATTTGGAATTCCTCTACTTTTAAGAACTGCCGGTTTCTCTGGTAGAGGGCGGGACTAATGTGCTAATGGCGCTCACCTATTATTGTCCCTGTTTTGATTTCAGCAAATCAATTGGAGCGAAGGCATACTACGTGATTAATATTCATGAACCCTGCAGCTCATTAATACTTAGTGCGTTTTATATTGTTATTAGTAGTAGAATTCGTAGTAGTTTTGTTATCTTATAATTCTTTTTCCCCGGTCTTCATGGAAACATTACATGATAAACAAGCACCACCACCAGTTATTTTCATTAATTTAACATTTAATATTGGTAGCATCCAAGTTTGCCATTTGATTTTTACTTACTTTTTTGAGTTACTTTCCCTGGTATTTAGTTACTTTTATAAGGCTGTAACTCAGTTACTAACTCAGTTACTATTTGTGATAAGTAACTAGTAATTATAACTAATTACTTTTTTAAAGTAATGTGACCAACACTGGAGGCGAGTACAACACTAGCCAAAAAGTGGTTACAAGCAAGTACTTAGGACATCCTAACAATGTATTAGCCTATAATCTAGGTCTGGGAAACAAATGTAAATTTCCCAAATTCAATTGATTATCATTTTTTATTCAACAATATTGATTCTTAAATCTCAAGAATAAACACAGAACATTGTAGTCCGGCTCTCACCTAATAAACCTCAACAAGGCTTTGTGCATACTTTTGATATTAAACAGTCTGAGATTTTAAATTCTGTCCATTTTTTGCAACATTTAAACAATAAGCATTTTGTTGCTGTTTAATGTGGAGTAGTAGAAAGACATTCAGACTGAAGGTCTAGATGTGGCTTTCATTGACCAAGGCCCGCCCATGAGGCCGTTTGATAGACATGTCAAAAAACCAATCACAGTTAATTTTGTTTCAGCTTCACGGTACGGCAATATTGTGGCAATATTTCTATGTCCCGTACCGTGATGCTGAAACATTGCCACAATAACAGAATGGTGTGTAAAACTCTCTAACTTATTTTAAGATTATATGCCACAAATTTTTTTATATTTCCCAAATAAAAAAATGTCAACTTTGTCAGCTGTACAAATTGTCAGCTGTAAACAGCATTCTTCCTAAGAGTATAGAAGTACTTCTATACTCTTGATTCTTCTTCAGTGAGGGTGTTTGGCTCCACAGTATCTTTGTTTCATTTACATTTTACATTTACATTTATTCATTTAGCAGACGCTTTTATCCAAAG
>JAUMHI010000008.1:1756931-1775874 GCA_032359435.1 Enteromius unitaeniatus | reverse complement strand
AAATCAAAAACAATACCTATTCTTGTTTTAGGACAACTTTGATGAAAGGTTTTGATCCACTTCGAATGTTGACTACTGTGTATTATTTATATATAGTTAAATGTTAAAATGTTATTTAAACATTTTGTGATGCATGAAAAATTTAAGCACATAAATTTACGCCCCCCCGTATAATTACACCACCCTATGTTGTTGAACGCAGAATACATTAAAAATCCTTAACTATTCCAAGAAACATTTATTAATGCTGTATTGTGTTAGAAGCATAACTAAATCATTATTTTCATGATTATTAACAAAGACAGAATTAAGAGGCAGAGGACACAACATTTGAGTTTTCAACAAATAATCACGTACAGTAAAAATAAAAAAATCAATTTTAGCTTCACAAAGTTTAAAGGGTTTGAAACCACAGGAGGCTCAGTAATCAATGACAAAGTTTGCATTTGTGGGTGAAATCCTGCTTTGAACCAAACACCACACACAGCAGATGTTATAAATGAGGGCAAATGTTCTTTGTCTTTGAGAATAGTTGTTGAACGGACGATTAAGTAATCACATGGTTTAGTATTATCAGCTGACCCTGATGAACAAAGCCTGACATGGACAAATCCCTCAAATGCCCAGTGTACTGTATGTCCTTTTAAGCTCATATATGTATGTGCATGGTTAAGCCACTGTGTGTCTGGAACCTGACTTTGAGGAGCATCAGGATTATTCTCATTGAACAGTTAGTGTTTAAATTAGTTGTTAAAACCTTGGTTGTTGACCAAGACCATTAACTATGTGGCGACTCAGAAGAGCAGCCCAATATACATGACAAGCTACAGGTTTATAATTCACACAGACTAACATGTTTATTGTTGTTGTTGATCTCAATGATGATCTGGTGCTTATACAGCCCATTGGACCAAAATGTCTCAATGTGCATCTTTCAATCTCTTTTTCACATATACAAACAAAAAACAGGGGCAACAACATGATCTAGCCAGATATGACCTACTTTCTATTCTCCCACAATCCCCTTTGTTCCCCAGCAGCACCCTCTTTTAGAGAAACAGAGAGAAATGGGGGAGGAGGATAGTAACAAAGACTAAACACCCAATTCCACATGATGCACCCTAGGACACTCAAAAAGCAAGCTCAAGAACTCAAAAACTACTTAGTACACATTACTGTGGCTGGCCAAAGCTGACATCTAATTAGTAGCGGATTAAACATATTGCATTTATTTCATGCTTCACTTTGTTAAAAAATAAAATAGAAACCGTCTTTAATAGCTTTAATTTTAATTTAATTTAAATTTTATTATTATTACAATTTGTTTAAATATTTATATAGGAATTAACTTGTATCACACAATATTTACTAATAGTTAATATAAAATATTTAATAAATGTACTTTATTTTTATTACCTTAAATTAAATAAAAAATGATAAATTTATATAAAATTATATCTTATATTATTAAATACAACAAATATAATGATATTTTGATTTTATATATATATATATATATATATATATATATACACACACACACACGCATACACACAGTATTTAATAATATATAATAATAAATATTAGTGCTGTCAAACAATTAATCTCATTCAAAATAAAGGTTTTGTTTACACAATATAGTGTGTTCTGTTTACATTTATTATGTATATGTAAATACAAACACATGCATATTAGGGGTGTAACGGTTCACAAAAATCATGGTTCCGTTCGATACAACACAGTGGTGTCACGGTTCGGTATGTTTTCGATACAGCAAATTTCTTAGATTTTTTTCACATTTTTATTTATTAAAACTAACATAAAAGTATGATCTTGGATTTTTTCTTTTACTTTGAACAACAATGGAGCTATACTTCACATATCTTCTGGGGTTTCTTAGCAGCAAATAAAACAAAACCTCCTTTATAACCAAAACCAAATGCTCCTTATAAATTTATATATATTTTATAATAATATATTATTAAATGTAATATTGTAGTAGTTATAAACTAATAGAAAGAAAATAAAAAAATTGTTTAAATGTTTTTTTTTTTATATGTTCAGAAAGATGAGTGTGTCCACATTTTCTTCAGACAGCACAGATCGTGTCTTCAACACACAGCCCGCTGTTGTGCTTCAGCTAAAGAAGGTCACAATCTTTCTGTTCTTTGCTAGGAGTGCTAGGAGGGCTCAATAACATTTAGCATTTTCTTAAAACGCGCCATAAATTAAAATAAATGTACCAATCACTGTTACCGATTGATGGTTTTGCCCTGTTTGAATCTGTTGGAAACGCCTACCTAAATGCCACGGGTATAGTTTCTAATGTGCGTGTAGGGGCAGTCAGCACGTTGTTGAGCTTAGGACTGAAAACATTATATTTTACACACTTTATTCTCTCTTTTTTTTTTTTCCCCAAATATAAACGTATTAGCCTGAATCGTTCGGTTTGTAATGCGTACCGAACCGAAAGCCGAAATCGTTACACCCCTAATATATATATATATAACCAAAAAAAAATCATGTATTGCATTTATTTATATATAAATAAAATAATAATGAAAATATGTAAATCATTTTCTAAATGTATACAGTTGAGATATACAAGTGTTTATTTAGATATACAAATAGATAAATACAGCACACATATATTATGTAAACAAAAACCTTTATTTTGGATGCGATTAATCCTGATTAACTGTTTATAAATAACCACTATATTATAACCACTAATAAATATATATTAAAAAGCTGCAATATTTAAAGAAACTGTATACTAATGCCAGCAGTTAAAAATTATGTATTATATATATATATATATATATATATATATATATACACACACACACACACATACATTTTGAAAAATGGTATTTGTTATTTCACTGAAGTCTCTATCGTTGCCTATGAATCTAATCTTGTGAGGTGGCCACAATTTTCACCTCCACAGCAGAGAACAGACTACATCTCCTGCTGAACAAGTGTCATGCAGCAGGAAAAAAGGGATGTAAGAGGAGAGGAAAACATAGCTGAATCCAATTTAACCTGACAGAAAAGACAATGCGCCACTGTAAATGTCAGAGGCAAAACCGAGGGAGGGATAAAGGGAAAGGCGTGAGGAAGAAATGTTAGATTAGTCTCGTAGTAATTGTCGGAACAATGCCTTACAGAAATAGATAATGACAGTCACAGGATGAAAAAGAGATGAGAGCATTTCTGGTAAAGATAAGTGCTGGAAATGCAGAGAATGAAAGCCAAAGATGACATTGAAAAAGATAAAGGGAGAACATGAGTAAGTTTGGGAGTGAGGGAGAATGAGAGAGAACAAATAAGCTTGAGAGCGTGGGAGAAGAACGAGGAGGAGGGAGAACATCGGTCATTCTTACCTGCATGTGTTCAGTAGAGCTGCTGCTAAGCTCATCTCCAGATTCAGAGTCATTTCTCATTTTGTCCAAACCACCTCCCGGTGACACGCTTCCATCCGTGTCCACCGACAACCCGCTTGGAAGCTTCCCCAGGCAACTGTGCTCTCGCGGAGGGGATTCGGCTCGTCCGTGTGGAAGTGTGGGGATGCCGTGATGATAGTTATGATGGTTGTTGTTATTAAGCAGAGTAAGCTCGGCAACAACGCTCTTCATCCCCGAGTTCTGATTGGTGTCCCGCAACAACAAAGGCGGAGTCAGCTGACCTGGCAATGGAGAAGGCGTCGTGGAGGGAGGTGGCCTGCCGAAGCTGGACCGTTCCGTAGGAGCACGTTGGTTGAGATTTTCGTTCGATGACCGGCACTGTGCGATTTCAAGAACGTTAGGGGGCTTCGCTCGAGGTTTGGGAGGCGGCATAAGGGCTCGTCGGACCTCTCGGACGTACTGGGCGGGGACGTAAAAAGCCTTAGTGCCTTCCTCCCGACGAACTTGCCACCAGTCCTCGTTAGTTTTGCGAACCAGCATGTAGCATTCACCCTGCCGTATGGAGATGAGTCTATCTTTCGCCTTGTACTCATAATCGTACTCCACCTCGATATACACCTGCCCTGGGGCGATGGACAAATCACAGCGGCCATCCCGTTCTGTCATAGCTCAATCTGTCCGTGAGTTATTCAGAAGAAAGGCTGCAGGTGGATCCACATCTCTTTCTGTGTCCACACGACTGCAAAAAGAGAGAATGAGATTGTTAGCACATACTTTTAAAAAGAGTTGAGAGTAGTTCACAACTAAATATTTTCTAGTAATTTACTCACATCATCCAAGATATTTATGTCTTTCTTTATTCAGATGAAAAGAAATTAAGATTTTTCAAAAACCGTCCAGGATGATTGTATCTCCAATGCAGCTTTGAAGGGCTTCACTTGATCCCAGCTGAGGTAAAAAAAAAAAAAAAAAAAAAAGATCTTATCTAGCTAAGCGATTGTTCATTTTCTAAAAAAAGCTTGTTTTGCTAGATAAGACCTTTATTCCTTGGCTGGGATCATCTAGAACTCTTTGAAACCTCAATTTGTACCTTCAACCCATTGACCACCACTGAAGTCCAATATCCTGGAATGTTTTCATCAAAATTAATTTACGAGTAAAGAAAGAAAGAAAGACATGAACATTTTAAAATGACATTGGGGTGAGTAAATTATCAGGAAATGTCCATTCTGAAAGTGATCTACTTCTCCAATTAATACCAACCATGACAGATCTGATTACAAACAAATCATACTTACACATAAAAAAACAAACAAATAATGTACTTTTTCAACATTGAGGGCAGCCGCATGGTAACCTAATCATGCGTGAGGACACCATGGCAACCAACATATCAGTAATCCAATGATCAAATTACAATGACAGGTCTCAAGGAACACAACCACGCTCACGCACAGATCACTGAATGAACCGAGTGATATGTTCCAGAGTATGGCCTGCAGATCCCTTCCTACTGTCAACATGCATCTGTTTGGCCCCAGATCCCTCTCTCACATGTACACAATCCCCCTCAAGCATTCTTAGGTTAAATATACACTGTCATGTTCACATATGGTGCTTAAAGATGATGGATTGTGACAGCCTTAAGCCGGATATAAAGAGAGGCTGGATTCACTCTTCCTTTTATTTCCCCTTTGTTCTTTCAGCCCTTCGGTATACAAAAAAGGCACATTTTGACAGTCTAATACTTTGCACAAAAATGGCAAGCGCTTTAAGATCTGGTCAGCTGTAATGGGATGGTATTTGAAGCATACCATTTCAGATTTTAGTCTATTAAAAAGTTTGGGGTGTATGTGTAAGATTTATTTATTTATTTGAATGGATTTAATTGATCAAATGTGACTTTATACATACATACACACCTATATGGTATCTTGAACCTGATATATATTTATTTATTTACTTACATTTCGAAAGAACTACAACTAAAATGCATCAATGTTTCTTGAGTTCCATATCAGCATATTAGATTAATTCCTGAAGGATCATGTAAAAAGACTGAAGGAAAGCCTGACTAACCTCAACTGTAGTGCATTTCAGAATATTGATTTGAACTTTAGTGTTTTGCTTATTAAGTTAAGACTAAATTAAACTGAATTTTAAATACTGACGCAACATGACTTTTTGCCAGTAGTGACGCTTGGTTATAGGAGACATGATTTTGCTCAACATTTTGAACACACCCAAAAAAGCAGCACACAGTCTTAGTTAAGCCATGGCACCCTCCCTACTTATAGCTAGTTAATCCACATGGTCTGTCCTTAAACGGTTAGTCTTTGAAGCTGAAGGGTTTACTGAACATTTCAAAATAGCAACAAATATTATACAACCTGCTCAGTGAGTGGGAAGCCATGCGGTGCTGTCAAAATTTAGATGTGGATTTGATGTGACATAAGGCACCTCTCAAAATAGCCATGGAGGAGAGCGACTGATAGAGGTTACTAAGACTGAATGAAACTGAATACTGAAACCAGACACAAACTACACTGATCCCTCCACTGAGAAAACCTTGCCCTGTTGAGTCAAGCACACAGCCACATTCAAACAATTCACCAGCAACACCGTTTTTGTGATATTGTTTTGCTCATCTTTTCTAAAATATTAGCTATTATCTTCCTGCCCATATGCAGCACGACACAGCTGGAGTTCATCAAAAAGCTTGAGCTTCGTAAAAAAAATTGAATTTATGAACTTGGGTCTCATCTTCGCAGGTCAACTTTTCTCCCTCTCTCTCCATCTGTTGCAAACCCTTTATAAAGCTATCAAACCGATGATGTACATCAACACTGAGCCAGTGAAAGGAACGAGATGTTCTAAAACACCATTAGAGTCCTGAATCTCATGAGAAGGATGCATAAAACTGCTGCTTAAAACAAATACGCATCCCTTCATTCCAGCTTGTCAGCAACCACACTTCTCTTTCGCAGACATTACAGTTGGCCCAGCACTGATTTAACTAGTATGGAGCTGAGGGCAATCTACTCTCCCTCTGTCTTCACATTCTGCACTAAAGACTTGTGCCAGCCTTGGCAGCAACTTCAAACTCTCCCATCTTTTCATACATACTTTATCAAGCCCTCCAAAGTACAAACTGCAAGACCTAGAAGAGAAATGTTTGATTAAAATAAACACCAAATGCCAAACAAAAAGAACAAAAGACTTTAATTATATTGTCTGCATCACATGTTTTAAGTGCAAAAATCTCCTATGTGAACTACTCCAGTACTGAACTACTAAACTTACTCCGTAAGTGACAGAGAGGGTAGGTAAAACAGCTATTAAAGTGCCCCTATTATGCCTTTTTAAATATGATCTTTCGTGCAGTGTGTCACGTAGCTGTATGTGAACATAAACTATCTGCAAAGATGTGACGCCAAAAGTGCACCAAAAAAAAAAAAAAAAAAAAAAAAAAGAGGCTCATATTCGTATACTCATATTCTTTTTCCTGTTACGGATCCACGTCACTAAGTAACATATTTGCATAATGTCCACCCACGTACTACATCGCAAACAACTTGCCCCGCCCACAAACAGTACAATTTCCATGTGAAGAAGACACTCTATCCTGTGAGAGTTAATTTGTTTTACATGCCTTTCTGAAAGATGAACCTACAAAGAATGAGCAGTTAAAATTATTTTTTCAACAACACCTCAGCAGTACAGTCTCTTGTTGTGTTTGCCTTATTTTACTGATGACTGCTTTTCCAATCTCGGAGTACAACGCGATATTCACCAAATGCTTGGTCTTAAAAGATGGATCAGAGCCCAGTTTATTTGGACTGGCTTGCTCCTCTGAACTTCTGCCTGCAAGTATGATTAATAATTGATGACTGTATTTTCTAGCGTGTGTAACAACCCTGCACATGTCTTGGTAACCGGCTAACTTACGTTTCTGTAGTTCTGTTGTGTAGCTGTGGGCCTAATGTAGTCAATATATACAATGCTGAAGTTCACAAAGTAGAGGTGTGTCCGATTCGCTTACAAAAGCAAATTGTCAGCACTTTCCACAGTAGCCCTTGCCAACTACAGTAGTTGATGTTTTCTCTCAGTAATGTCAGAAAGTATAGTTTTGGTACAAGCTCTGTGGACCGCTGTAGCGGTAGATCAATCATAAAGGACTGCTCCATCTGACCAATCACAGCAGTGAGGGCTCACGGGAGGGAGGTGTTTAAACAGACTGATTCTTCAAACTGCTTCACACGAGTCGTTTACGAATCATTTAGAAATGGGGTAAAAATAAATCTATTTTTGGAGAAAACTAAAGTGTTTTTTGACCTTGCATACATGAAAACCTGTTTTAAGAGACTCATAAAGCAATATGAGTGGCAAATAAATGGCATAATAGGGACAATAAACAATTGGCTTTCTTAACAAATAAATCTCTACAGCTCAAACATTTGAGGTTGGTAAGGTGTTTTAATGCAACAAGGCTACATTTACATTTACAAAACACAGTATTGATAATATTGATAAATTATTTTACAAATTTAATAATAATGTTCTGTTTGAATAAATTCTAAAATGCATTTTATTGCTGTGATGACAAAGCTGAATTTCAGCATCATTACTTCAGTTTTTGGTGTCACATGATGCATCAGAATTCCTTCTAATATGCAAGTGTATTATTATCTTTATTTAAATATAGATAATATTTATATTTAAATAAATATATCTATATTCAATATTTATATATTTTTTTAAAAGGTACTGCTTGATATTTTTTTTTATTTAAATAGTATCCCACCACCCACATACCAAAGTTTACAATAATCCAGTCTGCTTACTAAAAATATAATCTAGACACCACAAACCATACCCTAAGCTAAACATAGTCTAACTTCTCCTACTTCCAATAACATCCACATTTACTCCACTGGAGTCATTCATATTTAAAGGTTGGTTTGCAGAGTTATCACATGACTAAAGGCCTTTAATGATTTCTGATGGGTAAGGGAAATGATGGCATTTGAAAAAGAATAATTATTTAGGCCTACACACCACAGAGAGGATGATCACAGGAATAAACTGTCTTCCACTGACAATAAAACCGTTTCAGGCAACTCTTATCAACACTTTTTAAAGAGCAAAGCAGATCTTCATTAAAGCGAGTAAACAGACTAATTTAATCAAAAAAGCAGCACACAAGGATTTCAAATCTACCACGTGGTTCCCATTTGGGGACTTGACTGTGAACCAAAGCGGAGCTTCTATAAACAAGTAGCAGATGGAAGGTCTCCTCTGGGTGTCACTGCGGCCAACATGCAAAAGAAATTACAACCAACTTTTCTGCAAGATAAGTGAGACTGTCACTCCAGCAGAAATCCCTTATTGTTTTGCTGGGGGAACTTCTCGTTTGACTGAATCTTATAGTGAATCAAAGAACAATGGAAGAAACTGTCTTGAGTTTCACTTCGTCAAACAACTTACAGTAAAACCCAGAGCATCAAGGAGATGTACTATCAAGACCACCACATTAGCACCCATTACAAATGCAAATATTCATGCTGAAGCAGTGCGAAGACGCATTAAATGCAGCATTGTAGCGATTCAAATGCAAAGCAGAAATAACACCTGATACCAGTTCTTTTTTAAACGCATTTACTAATTTTAGGATTCCATACTAAAGTTGGAAAAAAAGGGAATCAAATATTAGACTGGAACAAACTAGAATAAGATAAACACAGAGATTAATTTAATTCATGATAGCCCCCCCCCCCCCACCCCAAACACAACTACCTGTGTTTTAATTTGAAACCGGGGAGGAAAAACCCTGAGATTTTCAATGGTGTTTATATATGGACATCTGGTCTAGACACAAAAAAAAGGTCAAAGCTTCACAAACATTCGGAATCTCACAATCTGCACTTGAGGGATCTTAAAACTGGCTAGGATTACACTCGCAAACTTCACAAAATGTGCAAAGTAAGTGTTCTGGATCAGTTTGTCCAGGTTTTCAGGTGATTTGCAAAAGCAAAATAAATTCTTCAGAAGTGCAAACCCTTTCATGCCACTTGAATGAAAGTGAATGGCTTAGATGTACCATCAGAAGAAAAAAAACGTATATGATCTCAGCAGAAACAATTCATTTAGTCCAGTTACCCGATACAAGAACCTGACACTACTAAATGCAACAGTGTACATCATTAATGGATCAGACATAAGACATGGTCTCTCATTCCATGACATGACTTTCACCCACATTCAAACTACATCTTGATTTGAAAGTGATTCGGTTAATTCTGTGTTGACTAATCATTGGCGTTCTTTGACGTTTGAATATTTATTTGCAACTTTAATATGTTATTGTGTTTATTTTATTTTTTAAATCTGTCAGGTCTCACACAACACCACCACCACATGATTTTTGAACCGCTGTTCAAAGAGTCTCTTGCATGCAAGCGCCTTGTAATGGAAATGGTTCTTTATCATTCATCTTGATGACTTAAACCAGACTGGCTCCCGTTCTGATTAAAATGTCTTCTCCTTTTGACAAATAAACACCAAGGGTGGACAAAGCCAGTCTGAATAAAACGGGTTTGTTTGTCTAATCTACTGAGCCACTTAGCCGCCGTGAACACAAAGTGACCTTGCAGCCTGGATAGCCGCGTTATCGACATTTCTTGTGAAGTGATTTTCAGCCGGCAGGTTCTCACACGTCAAACAATATTTGTCTTTGTTCCAGCGGTCCATTCAGGACTGATGCAGATGAGCCGACACTATTCCCCCAGAGACCCAGTCCAGAAGTAGAGAACCCAGTTTCCCCTGGTAACCCGCCTTTGTTTGGGTAGCGGCTGGTCACTCATCACGGTCACCGGTGCGGTCCCTCCCCGGAGGAAGGCGACAGCGAGGCCGGGAGGAGAAAGAGGGAAGGGTCGGCTCGGCCCATAAACTTCCAAACAAAATACAGAAGTACAAACCAACAGACCTGCCCAAGAAATGTTTACGGTGCTTAATTGTTTGTTACAGCTCGCTGAAACAAACTAATGCTGTGCCATCACCACAACGCGTACACATTGTTTCCAAAGGGAAAAATAAACAATATGCCAGATGCAGATACTATTTTTCCCTACCCATAATAACTTTGATGGTGCGCCGTTGACAGCTTATTACTCAAACGCCAACGTTTAATCAAAACAAAGCACACAAGTCTAAGTCTTAACCATCTAAATCACATCATAAATAGATACAAAAATGAGCGTTGGTCTCAATGCGAGGGAGCTGCGTGTTGAAACACATGGCTGTAATTTAAAAACCCGAGAGGAGCATTTTGCCGCAGCGCGATAGCAGGTTCCCCGACCACGGATCCCCAAAGCGGCTTTCGTGGTTGGCCACAAGGTAGCAAACCGCTGTGCAACAATCAGCGCCAACGGTCCCAACAATGCAACTCTTTATATCTGCAACAATGCGCCTTTGAAGCATAGGAATGAACGCAGAATCCGCTCATACTGACCTGGCGTTCAGGGGGACCTGGGAGCGGCCATGCCCGTTAGTTGGAGTCTCTGAAATCAACTTTTCCCCCCTTGCAGTCCTCGTGAAAAGATACTGTGCAGCAGCAACACGAAACACAAGGTCTGACCGCCTCGCGCTTGCAATCGCAGTCTGTGTCCTGCGGAGCTCTTTTGGACTGCTGATGCTGTGCTGTGTTACTGCATCGAGCCCCCTCGTGGTGCTGCAAGGCTCTTGATCCTCCTTCTGTTCAGAGGAAAGCACGCAGAGGCGTTTTGCGTCGTTCTGCACAACCCTTGGTCGCAGATTTTGTACAGACTTCAAGTAGTGCTGCTTTCTATTTATCGTATCATACGTTGTATATCTAATACAGGCAATGTCCTTTACCTTTTATTATTTATTTAGGTTCACTAGTCATCTAAAGACAGTATAGGAAAATATAATTAGGAAAAGATAATGATGATAATAATAACTTTATTATTATTTAGGCTATTTGCTGACATTCAACAAGCCATTATGACGACACACGTTGTGGCATTTAAGCAGTTTGTATTATTAAATGTCTGTGAAATGTAAGTAACCTCAGAGGGGTTTACAGTTCTTGATGATTAGAAGAACCTACATATTTTAACCACTACCCTGTTACCAATGAAATTTTAGAAGGTCAATATTATCAGCACTGTACATTAAAACTTTGTCCACTAGAGAGTGACATTTGCTACATTTACCCCTTTTAAATTATGTTGCTTAAATAAATATGCTCTTACAGTGTAAATATATCATTAAAGTTAAAATCTTATAAAAAATTATTAGTACTTTAGATTTTTATCATTTTAAGTTTCGAATTAAAATATAGACTAAAAAATTCAAATCATTGTTCATTTAGATTTTGGCTATAAGCTGACTTTTTTATATTTCTGTATTAATTTAGCTAAATACTACCTTTAGATTTAGATTTTGAATAGATTTTAAGATAAACAATTAAATTAATTTACGCTTTTATTTTAAAATAACATCCCAGCAGAGCGACTGTTCTAAACTTCCGGTCCTGAGCGGAAAAACAAGTGCTTGTAGTCCTACATTTGCATTGCTATTGGTTTAAAATTGCGCAAAAAACTACAATGCCCGTCGTGCCTTTCAGGAACAACGTAGTCACGTTGGTGGGCGTGCGCTTGTCAGCGTACGGTAATGTAAACAGAGGTTTTTTCTCATGCTTTGCTTCATTTATGCTTAGCTTCATCACATTTATGAGTTTAAAGTGTATATTTGAAAAGCAACCAGGCTGATTAAGAAATACATGACAACTTCCAGTTACTGTATCAGCATTTAAATTACATTAACTGACAAAATACCATTAACTCCGTGATTTAGATATCCGGTATGAGTTAAGACGCTGATAGATTTGTTATTGAACAGTACCTGATATGGACCAGTCATTGCGCAGCTGCAAAAAATTCGTGCATTTGGACTTGAAAGGGGCGCCTCCTAGAATTGGCTACTTAATTGAGGTACAACTTATCTTACTCTTTCATGACTGTTTAAATAAAACTTTAAATAAAAAATTAACCACAAAAATGTTTCTACAGCTGATCCCGTTATTTGCTGATCTTGGTGCCAATGGCTTGCTCATCGAATATGAGGACATGTTTCCCTATGAAGGAGAGCTAAAGGTTCTTCGGTCTACAATACAGCCCCCATACAGGTGAGTGTTTATTTATTTTTATGTTGTTGTTGATAATTTGACACATAAAAATGCCTTATATATATCCAAACAGCCCTGAGGAGATTGTGTCTATCCAGGATGCTGCCAACAGTAGAGGGCTGGAGATCATTCCCCTGGTTCAGACATTTGGACATTTGGAAGTAACTATAAAAACCTATTTTTGTCATTTACAGAGAGGAAGGATTATGCACGTTCAAACTCCTAACTGTTTTAATGTCCTTAATCAGTTTGTCCTGAAGCATGAGGTGTTTAGAGATCTGCGGGAGGTGGACTACTGTCTGGGCACCCTGAACCCACACCGTGATGCAGGAGCTAGACTGGTGCAAGAGATGCTCCAACAAGTCATGAAGCTCCACCCTAAAAGTAGCAGCCTGCACATCGGGGCCGATGAGGTTCAGCCAATCCCTCTGTCAATAAAAAAACACATGCTTGGTTACAACATAATAATTTCTACAAGTGAACTGCTGGCTGTTCAAAGATGTTTGACATTTAAGCTTAGGGTGCTAGTTTTATATTAGTCTGTTGATCAAATATCATTTTTTTAATAGGTGTACATGCTCGGTCATGGAGATGAGTCTAAACATTGGTTAGAGATTTCAGGAAGGAGCGTTCACCAGCTGTTCCTCAGTCATGTCATTAAGGTGGCAAAGGGCATTCAGGAGAGTTCGCCCAACCTCAATTTGATCATATGGGATGATATGCTCCGGTCCATGACTCCTGAGACCATTAAAGGCAAGCAGTTAACATATTTATCACCCATTTTTGCATATAAGAGACAAGGATTGTTCCATATGTCTAAATGCATGCTTAAAGGGATAGTTCACCCAAACAGAATAATTCTACTCAAAAAACAGTGAACCCCATAGACTGAACAAAACAAAAACACTTTGTTCAAACTTTTTTTTTTTTTAAATAATTTTAGAAATGCAAAGTCTTCTTTTGAATGATACATAAAAATAAGCTTTTTTTTATACAATACAAGTTTGAAACGTTAAACAAATTTTAAAAGCTTGTTCACAGAGTGTTTTTTTTCTTGTCAGACACACCAGACACTTCCCTTCAGCTACTTTTTACATGCTTATGATACTTTTACCTCCTTCCCCTTGATATGATAAAAGGTCAACACCTCTATCTTCACTTGCCTTAAATAACTTACTTAAATGTTCCACATCCTCCACACTGACTCAACGTGAAATGAAATGAATCAACTGGAAAAAAAGTACATTATGTGATAATTACCAAATTTAACTAACGTCTATGCCTAAAGATTTATACTGCATTTCTGTTATACTGTATAGACACTTTTTTTGCATCATACTAATAACAATTTGTATCCAATTTCTGGTTTATTTTAGACAGTGGTCTTGTTGGATTAGTGCAACCAATGTTGTGGGATTACAGCCCTACTCTAGATGTGGAAAACACCGGCAAGTTGGGTCAAAACTCACTTTACTGTGAAATGTTGTTTGGTCAAAAAAAAAAAAGCCTGATTATTTTACATTTCCTTTTCCAGTCAGGCTAATGGAGCAATATAAGTCTGCTGGTATGTCAAAGCAGTGGGCTGCCAGCTCTTTTAAAGGCTCGACCACTGTGCACACCTCTGTGACCAGCACTCAGAGACACCTGGACAACCATTTACAGTGGATCAAAGTGGCATCCAGTCTGTCGGCTGGCATTGAGCTACAGGGAATTTCTCTAACTGGATGGCAAAGGTTAGATGGCATCATGACTATCACTAGAATCGTAGCTGTCTTACGGGCCAAGGCAACAACATCTGTTTTTTTGTTTCCTCTTAAGATATGACCACTTGTCTGTTTTGTGTGAGCTGATGCCTGTGGGTTTGCCCTCTCTGGCTTCCTGTTTGCAAACTCTTCTGCATGGTCAGTCACTTTAATCTTCACATTTATTTATTTACTTTTTTTGATGGTAAATTGATGGATGAGTATGTAAATATTAACTTGCTTAACTGTGATTCAGGTGGCTTTACTAAAGAGGCTCAAAAGAAGGTGGTTGAGACACTTGGTACTGTGGATGTAGAAGACACAGACAGGTACCGCATAAACATATCCATGCCCTAAAAGATAAAAAGCATGCATGAGTGTAATACTAAGAAACCTCAAGGGTTACTTTAAAATAGACTCATACTCTTTGGCTTGCGTGTCCCAGATTGTCTTCCTCTTTTGCTGGGGCAAAACTAGCTGAACTCATAGTGAAGCTGGCGTCTTTGCTGGAGTCTGCAGAACTGAGACATTTTCAGAACAATATGTGAGTTTTTAGGGCCTCTTACGTTTTACGATGGTTGTGAAGCTGAGGCTAACTTTTCATTTAACATTTGTATAACAGGTTTGTGAGGGGCTGGTTCACACCCTACCACAGGCAAAAAAAGACTGTTAACCCACTTATTGCACAACAGATTAAAACACAAGCAAAAACGTAAGTTTTTAAAATGTGTATGCTAGTATTGACACTACTTTGCAAATGTTTTTGGTTGCTGGTTACACCATGTGTCTTTTTCATTTTTAACAAGGTCCTCATATGTCATATTTTTCCTCCAACAGTATTCTTGATGCTGTAGAGAGCCAGGTGCATGAGGTGAGGAGAGAGATGTGTCTGCTGTACTCAGACTCTACAGTTCAGGAATGGGTGGACCAACATGTCACTCCAGTGCTGGAGCCTCTGCACAACCTACTGAGAGACACGGAAACTGTTTTATATGAAATGGGACTTTGTACCAAATCCATATTTTAAAGTCAATAAGTTTCTTTGCTTCCATTCAAGCAAGACTGCACTTGCAGTACAATGTAAAACCAAATGAAACGACTAAGAAAGCTTGTGTTTATGAATCACTGTTGTATTATTTTAGTACAGAAATTCTGTTTGTTTGTTTGTCTTATAAAGGCAATCGAATATAACATTATTGTAACTTAAAAAAAAAAGTACCAACCAATATGCACATTAAATTTAACTTTAACTTTCTGTGCTGAATAAACCATTTAAAAAAAAAAAGTTTTTATTTCTGTGTTTCTGTGTTCTGTGAATTAATCCATCCACAAATTCTAAAGTGTTTTTAGTAGTATTGATTGATCACTACAGTATTTATTAATATTTTTTGTTAGTAATTGATGTGGTTTTTTATGTTTATTAATTTTTATTTATTTCAGTTATAAGCAACATTTTTAACTAATTAATTTGCAATTGTTTACGTTTTAAGTATAATATTCATATTTTGCTTCATTTCAGTCACCGGCTATTATGTTAATTATTGTTTTAAATAATAATAACGAGATGACAAAGAAAAATTCTCACATTATCTTTGACAAAAAAAAAAACCTTTAAAAACCCCTAAAAATTTCCAGACTTTTATTTTGTCTCACATGGATTTACTTGACCGGGAAGTGATATGTTGAGTCTCACCCATAATATTTGTAGCTTACATGGGTCGTTCGTATAAACAAAACGGGTCAGTGTAGCGGTTTTGGGGAATTGTAAGCTATGTCGCCTCGCGTGCGCGTTACTAACACACCGCAACGCGTTTGTCGTCATTATCAGCGCGAATAAACCCGCTCCGTTTAGCGTAACGGCGCCGTGCGGAGCGCTGAATAAAGGCATTTAGTGTCTGATCAAGACGGAACGGACTGTTAGTGCTGCGAAAACATGGCAGAGTTGCACGTTGAGCCCAACGCGACCAGCATCATCGAGCAGACCGAGCATTGTGAGCTCAGAGGCTCAGTGAACGTGAGGCTCCCGTCGCCGACGCTGGTGATTCCGCCCCGGAGCGGCTTGTCCAGTCCAGGGGTCTCCGGCTCCAGAGCAGTGTTTGGGTTCCCAATGAAGAGCAACCCCACTTCCCCATCGCCAGAAGCCACAGAGAAACCAGGATCTCGGTGGGTTCGGCTCAATGTCGGAGGAACCTACTTCGTAACAACCAAACAGACCCTGTGCAGGGATCCTAAATCGTTTCTGTATCGATTATGTCAGGAAGATCCAGATCTGGATTCGGATAAGGTAAGCCTCGGTTTACACCAGTGGAGCATGCATTATAAATCATTTCATTTCATTTAAATACTTTTTAAATCAAGCGTCTAGAACATTAACATTATAGTGCAGGAGTGTGTTTGTATAGGTCCAGTTTAATCCCGTATAAAATGTATAGTTCAAAGAAATAGTTCTGATATGCATGTGATTATTTTCTCAGTCTCGTGTCATTTAAAACCTGTGTGACATTCATTATTATGTGGAACACAAAAGGAGTTATTCTGAAGAATTGTCTTTTACGGACAAAAACACTGAAAATATCTTCTTTTATGTTCAACAGAAGAAAGCAAATGGGTGATTAAATGATAATAGAATCGTACTATTTGGGGGAATGATTGTAGATGGGTTTCTGGAGCTGGTTTCTAGATGGTCTTTTTTTCCTCATTATATACTGCAGCTTTAGTCATCCGATTAACCAGTTACCTTTCAATCCAATAACCACCAAGAAGGCCACCAGGGGCCTGTTGCATAAAACGGGTTTACCAAATAAGCCATGTTTATTTCAGTAAGTCTGAACTGTTGTCAATTGATTTGGGTCAAAACAAGTCTAACGGAAATAAGCCTGTTTTATAAAACATGCCCCTGGTAGCTGATTTGTTGCTTTTTCTGAGACGTTCTACCAGGTCGAACCAGCTAATGTCCATTTTAGAGCAGATAGAAACAAGTTAGAATCTCCTTGGTCACCTTTGCTTTTGATAAATTGGTTGCTGTTCCAAGATTATCTCGCATCAACAGGATCTATAAACTGCGTGCTCCTAAACGCAGCTATCAAGCTAAAATGCATATTTATAGCAGGGCATTCAAGTGTTGCTTACAGTACTGCAGAGGATTTCCTCTCCAAAGTGTTAATTTATGTAAAAATGGCACAGTCAAAGTCACCAGAGCATCTCATTTGAGTGTGCTATTTTGGTAAAATCATTCAGTATACTTCTGAAGAGTGAGTGGACTCACTTACATGGTTCTCTATATTCTCTCTCACTAATCAGGCATTAGTTGACCTGCCGCTTGAGTGACGTTAATAAATGGTTTTTCAAGGGGATTTCACAAATGCTTCAGCATTATAACTACAGTGACCACAACAGTAATGATGATTGCAAATTGTAATTGCCACAAGAGATGTTCACACGGTCGGTTGTCTTTTCTTGCAGGATGAGACAGGGGCATATTTGATTGACAGGGATCCCACATATTTCGGACCCATCTTAAACTACTTGAGGCATGGGAAGTTGATCATCAACAAGAACCTCGCTGAGGAGGGTGAGATGATCTGGGCATGCTGCCCTCAAAAACTTCATAATGGAACAGTAATGACCTAGTTTCATTTAGAAACATCATTTTTTGTGTGGAAAGGGACCTCAGTGTACTCGTGTAACTGATCATTTCCTGCAGGACTGGTGAGATCTTGAAAGGCTTGTAGTCTGTGTCCAAAATTGTGTGTGTTTTTTATTATTATTTTTTTTATGTGTGTCATTGCTTCAAATTGTGATGATGGCAATTATTGTGTAATGTGTTTTATTATTATTTATCAGTTTGGTATTATAGAGGTGAATAATTCTTGGCATAAGTGTAGTGTTAAAGGAATAGCCCTGAGGGCTTCTTTTTAAACAAGTTTACCAAAAAGCCTGGCTTATTTCAGTTAGTCTGACTTATTATCAGTTGATTTGGTTCTACATAAATCTGACTAAATGAACTGACTTACTTGGTAAACTTGTTTTACAAAACAGGCCCCTGACATATCTTACTCACCTCATGCGCCAAACATTTTATACACAAAATAAGATGTTTTGAAAAATGCCAGTGTTTTTCTGTCCATACAGAGAAAGTCAGTGGAATCCAAAGTTTTTAGACCCCAGTGATTTTTTTTATGGACAAAACTATGCTTTTAAGATTATGGATGTTTATTTACTATTGAGCAATACCCACATGCTGGATTTTTACTGATTCTCTGACCACTGCAGGTGTTCTGGAGGAAGCAGAGTTTTACAACATTGCGTCACTTGTGAGGCTGGTGAAGGAGAGAATACGAGACAATGAGAACAGAACGTCTCAGGTATGTGGGAAAACAACAGAATATGTTGTGGGCTTGTTTTTTGGAACGCAGCTATGCAGCAGACTTGCTAGAATTATTTGGATTTCTCAAAGGAAGTGTTTCATTGTCTACCTTCAAACACTCTGGGGCAGTTTCCCGAAAAGGCTTTAAGACTAGTCCTAGATTAAAATAAATGTTAAGAGCTGTCTAAACTGGAAAAAGCTTGCACTGAGATATCTTAAA
>JAUMHI010000008.1:1745347-1756831 GCA_032359435.1 Enteromius unitaeniatus | reverse complement strand
TTAGACTGATTTGTGAACAATGTTTGAGAGAAATGCTAATATTGTGTATCTGGAATGAATTTTAGATCTTTAAGTCCGTCTCACGAAAAATCAGAGCAGAAACTAAAGTGTTGCATTTATATTTTTGTTGAGTGTATATATACACAATATTTTTTTATATTTAAATATACAAGATATTTATAAATAAATTATATGAACATATACATGTAAATGTTTTCTCTCTATATATATTTATTTTGGGTTTTTTTTGTATGCGTGTGCTTTTATTTATACATAAATACACACAGTACACAAACCTATATTATGTAGACAAAAACTTCTCTTTTTGATGCAACTAATCATGATTAATCATTTGACAGCACTAATATTTACATAAAAGCCGGACCACATTTATTAAAAAAATAAGCTTTTATTTTTCCAAATATTCTTACATGTATAAATTGTCCAGGAACAAATCCGTTCAAAGTCAAGTGTTCAGTCCTTTGGCAGCGGAATCCCGACCGCCGACTGGCTTAGTCCCTGCATTTCCGCTCGGGCTCTGTCCACTTGTTGCTGTGTGCAGCAGTCCTGCAGGAAGACAGAGGCCAGGTTCCTGAGGCGTGGGTTCTGTGTGAGGGAGAAGCGCAGCATGCACTGCAGCACAGCACTCTCAGTGGTCTCAGCGCGTGAAGCTGCTGTGGTCAGGTTTATTAATGTGGTGATGGCCGAGAGAACGGTCTCATCTCGGTTACTCGACAGGCAGGATATCACTAATGGGACTCCGCCGCTTTGCAGAATCTGATCCCGGGACTCCCGCTCCATGCTGAGGTTACACAAACCACCTGTAGCATTTCAAACAGTTGGTTGGTTTATGCGAAACAATGATAACAGCGGTTATAACAGCTACACTAACCAATTCCAAACTCCACAAAGTTCTCATTCTCTTCTGTCAGCATGTCCAGGAAGAGCTCGGTGACCTGGAGCAATCGCAGCGCCTCCATGTTAGACGGATCGTAGGCAAAGTTGGCCAGGTTTGCCAGCACTTGCTCTTTGGCCTCTGCCAGGAAGTGAAAAGACAGTTTTCAAACACCTTTTATTATAAATACAGCTGTAAACAGTTACTGCATGTACTGATTAAAGTCTGTCAAGTGCTTCAAACACATCTGCAAACAGTGACATACCCTCACTGTCGGTGTCCTGAAACTCTGTCACCAGACCCTGGAGGTACTCAAACCGGTCATGACTCTTTCCTGCCATCACAGATGAATCATGGGTAACATGGTAACCTGCAGACAGACAGACCATACGCCTGTAACATTGATAGACAGACCAACATGTCGAAAAGGCAGTTGTTTTTTACACACCGTTAGATGGATGGATGGAGAACAATAAAGTAAGTAATTCTGATAAACAGAAAGGTACATACTACATTACGACGATTCGTTATAATGTTTTATTACACCGTATAAAACTAAAAGTTTGTGATAGTGATCTAATTAGATTCACAATACCGATAAATGACAATAATAACCGCAATAAAGACGCAAAAGTGACTCACTTGTGCAGAACAACGCGGATGAAAGTCGTTCGTGCTTCTGGTAAAAACTTCAAACTTTCAAATGAATTTCTGCAGAAACGGACTGTAAATAAACACTCATTTTATTCATAATATCATGATGTGTGGAGTTTGGCATCACTGGAGCTGCTCTGCACGCTCGGTCCGTCAGTAAACGGTTCCCCTGTCATTTGTAGTTCCTTTTGATTTTACGTTCCTCTCTCTTAAATGTGCATATAAGTAAAATATAATAACGTAACATTTCCCCGGGTAAAATATTCAGGACGGTTCTGCTGCTTCGTAAGACAATGTCACAAATAAATTATATAACGCATTAGCCGGAAGTAATGGTTGGGGTTAATATGCGCGCAGTATATATTCATCCGTGTGGAGGCGAGAAGTTGTTACTTGCTGTTTTTTCTGCTTGCACGAAGTTTTTACATTTTCAGCATGAAACAGTACAAACTATCGAGTGGAAAGCGTCTTACAAAACCGATTCTTTTCGGGACACTGTTTGTAGGTTTGGCCACAGCATTTCTGAATAGGTGAGGTAACACAACCCCTTGACATTGACACAACGTGCAAATAACAGGATTATTGCTTAGACTGTAAAACTATACAGGTGTGTGTGTTGTACAAACAATATTGTGCAGTTTGGAAATTATGTGGTTTGAAATTATGGACTAAACAATAATGTGTACCAAGTGGTCTGATCTAAATTTCACAAAATTAAACACCAAATTACAAATATTCTGAATTAGTTGCAGAATAAATGCATGCACTGTAATATTTGTAATGATTATCATTATAGTGCTGTCTACAAGCATTCTTTGCTGTGGGGTCTAATCATTCATATCATTATTCTGCCTTAAGGCATTTGTTCATGGAGGACCTGGCAGATCTCAGGGAGCAGGAACGTTCTCGCAGTGAGGCCAAACGGCTGGAGGTACTGGAGAGGAGGAGGAAACAAATAGATGAAGTTGAAGAGAAGATAGCAGGGGACAGGTGAGATGACTGAAAGGAAACCTGGAGGAAACCAACACTGAAGAAAACATGGGACAATTTTTTTTTTTGCCAATCAGAATCAAGTGTTCTAAAACGTTTATCCCTTGATTGTTCTGATATTGCTGTAATGGGACAGAAGTTGCATGGAAAGTCTGTGAGTGATGTAAGCAGGGCTTGCCTTGATCAGATTTAGCAGTAACAGCTGGATTTGCAAGAATATTTGTATAGTAAATATGAATGAGCCAAACAAATATGTATGTGCCTCATTCCTGCCACTGACAAAAAGCTAGGGCTGGGCGATATATATCGAGTTATAGTGATGTACGGCTCTGTTCATAAACTGGCGCTGCATTTAATGCAAATGCAGCTGATGAAAAATAGCTTTTGTTAATATTAATAATGCCAAAATAACAGATAAACTCAAATTAGATTTCTCAAATAGAAGCATTTTGTTTTAAATAAGCTAATAAAATCAAGACCAATAAAAAGGACAAATACAAAAACTTAAATGACTAAATGTACTAATTACTTAAATTAGAAAACAAACAGTAAAAATATTTAAGAATATTAATAGATACTAAAATTACACCAGCTGACATAAAATCCCTTTTCTGATTTTTCAGCTGTAACACCATAGTGATCTTTTTTGTGTTTGATACAATAACACACACTCATGAGAACACTAATATTTATTTGAGCACGCAAAAGTAACAAAAAGTGCTTTTGGAACACATTGCACTAACCAAAATGAAGAAGATTTGTAATTCACAGCAAGGAGAAAAATAAAGTATGGATATTTAACAAATCCTATGAGGCTGGGAAAACCAACCTGAGACTCGGTAGCAAATGCGCCGTACAGTATTTCTACAGCAGTCGATTGTCAATATAACCAAACCAGTGTTTAAAATGCAAACCTGCCGGAGCCCAAACAAAGCTTTCATGTGCAACTCCAAATACGTGTCACACTTACACCAGGCCACATTTCAGGGGACAAAAATAGGGGAGGTTTATCCATCTGAGGCACACATTAGCACTACCTATAGATCCTACCGAAATAAAATGACCTTGTGAACTAATACAAAAAATTGGGGATAAAAATGGAAAGCAGTTTCCATGATGCATAAGTGCACGTGTAAGTCTAGATAGTCAAATCTCCACCCTTTATCTTCTTTTCTCCTTCAATATACAATATATCATAGACCATATCGGGTCTACCTTTTCATACACAAACACTGCGTGTGTTGCACAACATATATTAATAATAATGTAAATTCCTTTTGTTTTTAGCCTTCACATACATTGCCGTCCAACACTATAGCAATAAATACATATTTGGACTGTGGTAAAAGACATCACATTTACAAAAGAGAACAGAGAATACTAAATTAAATATGTACATTTATGCTTATACCTAAATAGCAGTAAATATATTAAATGGGTTTATACAATTTTAAGAACTATTAACAAGTACTTCAGCAGTAAAATGTAGGATATTGCAACATAGAGACTGGTATGAGATGTTGCTACAGTTGGGCTACCGTTACTAACCAGATTGTAACCCACTGTAATCTCAGTAGTGAACTGTTATATTGCTGTATAGTGGTTGTAATGGAGTTTGTGTGTGTTTGAGGGTCACACGCTGAGCACCAGGCTGGATGGAGAGTTTGAGCGCTGCGGAGCTGTGATGTTCGTCACGCCGCCGGGGTCCAAACCGTTCACTGTCCTGCTGTGCTCAGAGAAACATGAGACTGTGGTTAATACAGTGTACAATGCAAGCCATCGGACTATTCAAACTACTGTTAGAATCGTTGCTAGCATTTATTTCAGTCCGCACCAACTGGATAAACTAGACAGGATTTGGCACCAAATAGCTCTACGAGACAGAAACAGGCTTTTCCCGAAACCAAATGCACAGTTAATATGTGTAGAAAAGCTCACACGTGAGTGAATTGGAGGATAAGCAAGCAGAACAATGTCAGAAGCTCTGAAACATTAGATTTTCTCAGGCCAGACCACTCAATACGGCCCCCGGAGACACACCACACACAAACGCACTACTGTCCATCAGTACTAAGGTAATTCGATGACGTCCATCAGCTACCTTGAAACACACAAATATGCTATGTGTGCTTCACAAAATCAAATCACTAAAGGGTACTAGAGACTGCAGAGGCCTGATATCCTGATCTGAACTCTCTGTCTTCTTTGATAGCTCGTGTATAGATCTGTTCTCATGCAGCAGAAACACAAGCTCTGGGCGTGCTCTCCGTGGCCTTTAAGTATCTCCTGATACTCAAGCTACAGGACACACTGATTAAGCACTGCAGTGAGCTGAGTAATACTGCGGATCCTCAAGAAATCCTGCCTTCCTCACGCATACTTGAGATGACTCTAGAATTGATTAAATAAATCAATAAAGCTTCTTATTTTTAGGAACATGCTTAAAGTCAACATGAAATAAAAATTGATTCTCTTTATTTTATAGTACGGGCTGCTGGTGTTATTATGCATAATTTGATTCACATAAAAAAAATATATATATTTTTTCACATTTTTTGATCCCTCATGTTTATCTACTGTGGCTCCAGTGGTTTGTTTTGGTACATTAAAAACATGAAACTTGCTATCCATTAAATTAAGCAAACTTAATTTAATTTAAACTTAATAATAATGTAAAAAATGATTTCTTTTTCAAATAAATGGTTTTTAAACTTTCTGTTCAATCAAATAATGGTGAAAAAAAATGTAGCAGTTTCCATGAAAATATAAAGCAGCACAACTATTTTCAACATTGTTAATAAAAATCTTTCTTTAGCCTCAAATCAGCGTGTTGGAATAATTTGCGAAGTATATTTGACAGTGAAAACTAAATATTGATATTTTTTCAATATTTAAATACGAAGCAATTATTTGAAGTATATATTCATAATACTGTTTTTTGATCAAATAAATGCAGCCTTGAATATCTTGTCTCACTCAGAAATGTGTAACTGAGTTGCAAATTTAATTTCATGTTGACTTTAATAAGAAAAATTAACGTGATAATAATGAATAACTGTCTTATCCTGTAATTCAGTTCATACCGACAGACAGACGAAGAGAGAAACTCTTCGTTTAGCAGTCAGGGTGAACTCCATACATTTTTAAAGTTCTTTTAGAGAACGTTTTATGTTTCGAATCTTTTGCTAAGATTCAAACACTGGCCCAAGTTCTCTCACATTTAGTTAAATAAACCACATTTAAGCAAACCTATGGAGTGCACCTTCATAGACAATTTGAGCCACCACCAAGATGTTAGTGGAGATGATATGATCTTAACCTAGTGGATTATTGTACTCTAAGTCATATGTGGGGGGTTGTTAACCAGCATGCATGGATCCCCCCCCACATAAAACTGCTAGTCGGATCATTTACCCAGAAGCAACGCAGGGAAAATGACCCTCTCTCTTCTGCTGAGGAGAGAAACACACAAGGTCTGAGAAAATGTTATCTCCCGTATCATTTAGACTCATTATTACGGTCAATCACACTTTCTTTTCAGTCCTAGCATTAAATTTACACTACACAAGAAAATTAACAGTGGTTTCTTCCTGTGAATTGTTTTCAATAGAAATCAGGAAGATTACTAGAACACAAAGTAATTATAGCTGATATAGATCAAATAAGTTAACTGCTCATCATCAACGTCTAAAGGTTTATTGATTGGGTTTTCTGAACTGTGGCAGAACAAAATGGCTGACTCACGCTTTGTCGAAGTAGGATGTGTGGAGAGAGTGCGAGTAATTGGAAAGGTCTCCATTAATAAGATTTCCGTTGACGTTTGTGACATAGTTCTTCCTGGCTGCTTGGTCCTTGGCAAAATTTCGACAGGCTGCGAGCTTGGACTCTAAAGCCTATGAAACAGTACGAACGCTTAGATTAGGCACCAAAGTCATTTACGCAAACGGTGATCCATGAATAAAACTGGGAACAATTATGTCTGAATAGCTATCAAAAGTTTACACACCCCAACTTTGCGCAGTAAATCGCCGACAATATTGAGCGCTGATATTCTGGCAGATGGAGTGAGGGCTGCATTAGTGGAGCTGTTGACCAGAGCTGGGAAATACAAGAACTATGTAAGTCATGCACAAGTCTGACATTGTAAACATCGCAGTGAAATTTAGCCGTCTACCTGTCTGGCTGGTGAATGCATTGTCCAGGCTCTTGCTGAGCGGTGTAGCCGGTAGAGACAAGGAGGCCTGGACTGCCGAGTCTGTTTTGTCATTGTCTGGACTAGGAGAGCTGGGAGCCGACATCCGGGTCACCTCTGGCCGGCTTTCTCGCACTGCAAGCTCTTGCCGCAGATCTACAAAACATTACACTAAAGTCTAAAATATCGATCTGAAACATGCAGACCATAATGTTCATCTGAGTTTGTAACACATTACACAAGCGGGCAGGAAAGTTTTTTTAGTGGCAGAACAGGATCTGTAAACATCACTTAAGCAGCATGGAATGAGGAACTAGCTGTAATTTCAAGATTTCAAGAGAGGAGAGTCAATACCTCTGGCTTCATCTTTTAGTCTCTGCACAGAAACCAGGAGAGACTCCTTCTCATCCAGTTCACTCTCAAGAAAGGCGTTCCTCTCGATGGCCTGGTTCAGCCTCTGCTCAAAGTCCTCCAGAGATGTAATCGTGGCTCTGTGGAATCAAACCATAACAGAATAAAACTATAAATTATAGCAGAATAGTGGAAAGGCATACAACCTACCAGGGCAGAATTCTTTAAAGAAATATACAATCAAAACAGACCCAATTGTAATTTCTTACTGCGTCATTGTGCACATTTCATTAGTGAATGTTATTAAAAAAAAATGTGTTTAATCAGAATACTGTATATTGTTTCACTTTACATGAAACTATTTTCATGGCATTTCAAATTTGTAGTTAATATTTAAATCAGCAATAAGTTAATGCTTCTGTTCAGCAAGGATGCATGAAATTGGTCAAAAGTAAAGACATTTATAATATTACAAAAGATTTGGTTACACTTTATTTCATCCATTTAGACTTTCTACTAATGTAACTACTACTTTGTAACTACATATCTAATTACTGTTAATTAATAGTTAATAGTTTGGAATGCAGTGCTAGATGAACGAAACTGACTTTCACGCACGCTTCGTGTTTGTCCTGAAGTGGCTGATCGTGGCTGTGGTTAAATGCACTTAAGTAATAATCAAACAGCAATAATGCAGAGGAACTATTGTCTCTAAATTTTCTGAATACTCAAAGAACACTTATTTTAAATAAGCAATTGTTTTATAAATGAATGTGATATTTTTCCGGTTTCTCAGATAAGGGTCAAGCTAGTCACAGACTAAAATGCATGTTTGGGGTGTCTCGTGAAACCAAGATTCACACCCATACTTTTAAGATGGCATATTTAACTATATTTAAACAAAAAGTATAGAAACTACAATTTTGGTTGTAAAGTTGTAAAGATGCATTTGCACAGCAGAAAAATTAATTTGGGAAAAATGTAGATCTAGAATAATTTTGGAATCAGATCATGCGATAGCAATATTGAATCACAATACTTGTAGCACCAAAATTAGTAAAAAAAACAAAAACAAAACAAAACATAAAAATACAATGACAAAGTAATACATAATAAAGTGTTAGAAGATATTAAGCAGACAGTCTTAACACTCTAATGACTGCTAGTTGACATGTAGTTGCAAAGTTACTTCCTGTAAGTCAAATGTCTAAAGTGGACCATCGACATAAAGTGTTACCAAAGATTTCTATTTCAAATAAGTCCTTATGCTTCTCCTATTCATCAAAAGAATCCCAAAATATCCCTAAAATATTAAATAGTCCTACTGTTTTCAACATTGATGATAAAAATGTTTCTCAGCATAATGATTAATGAAAGATCATGTAAAACTGAAAACTATATTAATGAAAATTCAGCTTTGCCATCATAGGAATAAATTACATATTAAATAAAATTAAATTAAATAGAAAACAGTTACTTGTGTAATCAATTAAATGCATCTTTTAGAATTATTTACAAAAGTCTTACTGACCCAAAAACTTGGTGAATGCTGTCATTTTTAGGGAAGCATTCTGGCTGTGATACATTTATAGTGAAATGTTTGAAGTATAAGCTGAAGCCCTCTGACCTCTTAGTTCTCTCCAGGTCGTCATTGGCCTGCTCTAGCTCTCTGACATATTTATGCAGCTGCTCCTTGATGCCTCGAGTCTGGCTGAGGTCGTCCTCCAGCACGGAGATCTGTTTATAGCTCTGAGCATACTGATACTCTAGCTTCTCCTACAGGAAAGAGTAAGCACAGACACACACTCATTAGACCTGTCCTCACACACAGCCAGTCTGTGTTCAGCTCACACTCTCACCTTGAGCGAGTCGAGCTCATGCTGCAGTCTCTGGTTGTCCGCCTGCAGATCTCTGATGCGATGCTCTGCCTGGCCCAGTTGTGTCTCCAGCTCTGTCTCCAGCTCTCTGCTCCCCTCTTGGAACTCCAGCAACTCCTCCTGTCCCTCCTTATAGCTGAACAAGATACCGTATATCACCAATGGCACGTGCATAAAATCTGATATTCTATTTCTTCAAAAGAGCTTGCCTTGAACTATAGCCTACTCAACACCTTGTATAAAACATGCTTTGGCAAACAATATACTTAGGGTTAGCTATCTGGACTCTCAAAACTTTGGACAACCTAGGATTATACCATTATTTAGTCAATATGATTCACAGAGTGAATGGGGCACGTTCGATGTGTCCCTAGGTCAACCTATTTTTTGGACCCTGGAGCAACATTTTAATGCAAAAATATAGTCTTGACCATATCTCTACACCTAAACCTAACCTCAGCCATGAGTAATGCCTAAAATCAGATTTAATTATAGATGACTGATACTGCTGTACAAACACCAAACCCGGATTGTAATCCTGAACTTCACAAAAACTCTAAACTGTTTCTTTAAATCTGATTGGTTAATCACAGCGCGTTTCCAGGGTCAACAAAGATGTTGGTTAGCGATGGGGCCAGACTATATGTGCTGTAAATAACCAGTTTTGTTTACAGTGTACCGGTGACCGAGGAGAGCACTGCCATGGGCCTCTTTATGTAATCACCAGCCAGCATTATGGTGTGGAAGGATCTAAAAATGGCATCAGGGCAATATTTCCCTGCTCTGCAATGCTACAGCCACGTGAGCCAGGTGATAGGGCCAGACAGCCTGTTTATCCAGGGACAAGGAGAGCACAAAAACTGTGCAGAAAGTACATATTGCCACAGAGAGAATCTGAATTCACATCCCTGATTCATTTTTGCATAGTCTCTGAAGTGCTGAATAGGTTTTTTACTAGCAGGTCAGAACAGGATATAGATAGTCAGTAAAATGCAAAAGAGCCTGGGCTTCAAATGCAAGTCTTAAGTCATGATGGACATACTGTAAGTGGTACTCTTGTGAATTTGTGGCACGAAAGGGAAGAAATCATTGTCCTTATTGTTGTTTTTTTTGTGCAAAAAAGTATTCTTGTAACTTCATAAAATTAAAGTTGAACCTTACTACTTTTAGCATTTAGCCTTTGTTTTTAAATTGGGTTGAAGTTACGTAAAACTGGTCTTAAACGAAAACATGAACTCTAACCTTGTAAAATTGAAGGCAACAACTACAATTAGGGCTGAAACGATTCCTCAAGTAACTCGAATAACTCGATTACAAAAAATTATCGAGGCAAAATCCTCTGCCTCGAAGGCTCCATTAATTAATTTTAAAGTTCATGTCACGTTTTTTCACAATGATTTTTGCATTACTGTGACAATGCATCAAAAAGGCCAGAATTAATTCCTTGTAAATGTTAGCTGGTGGCGAGAGGCGGCGCGGCGTGTCATGGACAGCGAGAGTGTCGAGGAGAGTTGAAATCAGGTTAACTTTATGGCAATGACCTATGACACAGTTCGGTGGCAACCAGTCAGAATGCAGAAGTCCACCGCTTGGCAGGGCGGCAAGAGCGAATTTTGACGCTCTCGCCGGCGGCGGTGTAACACTATACCGAAATATTATCAGCTTATACCACGGCTACTTATCAGAGTAATGTAAATGTAATGTAAACTCATAAGTAATGAGTTTACTGTCAAAAAAGTTGTGCATGGCTTTTACAATTAAACATACGTAATACTTTTTCAATACCATGGCTTGGATTAGGGGTGGGCGATATAACCAAAATCTTATATCACAGTAGAAGCAACTTTCTACCTCAATAACGATATAGCAATTTGTATCTGAAAATGCACAAATAAAAATTCAAACACAAAGAAACTGTTTCATATAATGTAGCCTAAAGTGGGCGGAGCTGACCTCCGCCATCTTGGCAATTTGTCACCGCACGTCACTCCCGGGTGATCCAAAATGGGCAATGAGGCGGGACGTGGGCGGAACTGAGGTGCTTGGTTGTTGAAACTACGCCCGTCTACCTCGTTGACGTATTGGCGGTTGATTTTTCAACCTGTCACTCAAGTGGCCACACCCTTAATTATGCAGAATTTTAAGTCTTAATTTAATTTAAATGGATTAGTTATAAAAAAAAATAAAAATCACCAGTTGTCAAATTAGCTATATAGACCAAAAAACAATTGTACCAGGCTGTAAACATGTTTTTTTCTACTGTAAATGTAGGCATTTAAAAATGGAGAGTCAATGTGATTGACTCCCTTTTGGAGCCAGCCTCCAGCGGCTAGTCAGTCGATGAATTGCAGTTTTAATCACTTCCGTGTTGGTTTCACTAGAGGGAACGGGAGGTTGCTGCTTGAAGCGAATTCAACGCTGCTACACCGAGGGTTGGGCACGCATTGGGCACGTACGTGGCAGTACCAGAGACTCGCTGAGGTTTGTCCAAGAAGTCACTTGGAAAAATGTCACCAAGGGGGTCT
>JAUMHI010000008.1:1647038-1736319 GCA_032359435.1 Enteromius unitaeniatus | reverse complement strand
ACACATCCCTCAAGATCAACAAGGAACGCCACAAAATGGATGCCGCCCCACGGATGTGCTGAAAATACAAGTGTTCTAGGTTTTTCGCTTTTCAGTTCTCCCTCGCGGTTATGATTAGCTGTTTTGTTGCGTTGAATTTTCGCATTCAGAAAAACGACTTCTCACTCGCTTCACACAACGGAGACATTATTTCTAGATCGTACAGCAGAAAAATAAAAACAATGAATTTGTGAGAAATGATGCCATTTGGTATTTTAAAACTATTTTTATAAGTGCATTTGGTAAAATGTCAAATCTAGTGAGGGTTTCAACTCAAAATTATAGTGTGAACACGCTACGCGGAAAATGGATTTGCGTTCTTGTAACTTGTACTGTAGTCAAATAATCTTTCATGGAGTGATTTCAAACAGAATGATGGAAAAATGGCAAAGAACAAGTGGACAGTAATAATATAAAAGAAAGATGACTAACCTAACCCACCTGAACTTGGGTCGCAAGGGTCGATGTCCTCATCGTCGCTGGGACATTCTGCCGACGCTACCAGAAGATCATCCTGTAACAGAGAGAGACAGAAGAGATGAAGGGTTAGTCAAAAACACCTAGTGGCATCATTACAGTTTTATAGGGCTGCTGTGTCATCTAAGGCCTCACGCTGCGAAAGAGAGAGAGGAGCGAAAAAGGAAATGTCCTTTCCACTGACATCTCTCACAGGTCCTCTGAGCTTTGACTCACAGGCATGATCAAAGGTGTCCTAACCGTCAAAGGTCACAACATTTCCTCAAAAACGACCGTGTCTGTGGACTATAACACACCAAATCGCCTTATAGTACAGTCTGGAGAGACTTCCACATCAAGGCAGTTGGAAAAATCGATCAGAGCAGCACAAACACATACACAAAGATTTCACAAATCCTTTGACGAATACAATTTAGCTGGCAGTTGCTTTATAAATACAGTCACGCAGGAACATGTGGTGTAAGGAGCTTCAAATCTCCTCACATGCTTCCGTCCCGCTGGAAAACAATCTCTTCAAACGTGTCTTTTTAATCTGAAATAAAACCACAGCAAGCAAATCTAAAGACAAGCCCTATCAATGACAACACACGGCGCGCACAACACCACATACTGAAGGAAATCTTGCCTCTGCTCCAGTGATGGTTCCGAAGGGAAAGAAAGCCATGTTGAGATTTCACGCTTTGAATTCCAAAGATGGTATCCGACTGCGGTTTAATAGCTCAGAACGTCTCTCCGTGCAGGAATTCTCCATCAACTATGTAAAAAGGTAGCGAGCTCGATGTTCCTCTCAGTGCTACAGCAGAAAATTCCATCTGACGACGTCGCTTTGGTGGCATCCATTTAGTGCCAGTCTTCACACTTCTCTCTCTCTCTTCCTCTCTCTGCAATTAGCCAGAGTGTGTATACATTTGCCAGCTGGCCAAACGTGTACATGCATGTGTGTTTGTCCCAATAGAAATGCAGGACTGGCTAAGTGTGTGCGTGCGTGCGTGCAGGGAGGAAAGACATCGATTTGTCTCTCTGAGCTCACACAGTCTGCCCACAGGCTGCGGGGCAATGCCCACGCCAATCGGGACCTTTCACCATCATCACAGCCACGCGGACCACACGAAACAACACGGGAAGAGAAAGAGACTGAGAAGAAAGGGAGAGGAAAGTGGGAGTGGGAGGGCACCTTGCACGCTTGTTTCAAAGTGGTTGCTATAACCACATGGTTGCCATTTTCCTTGCAGCAATATCTGTTCAACTCCCAGCTCTCAAACACCCTGCAAGTAGGTCAGTGCGGGTGAATAATTTAGATGCCTGACGTTACAGTGCTGGTTTGTGTGCTGCTGGAATGCTGGGAGACATGGAGGTAATGTGTTGCAGCAGGAGTGCACAACAGAGCCCTCGATAAAGGCCGGCAGCACCATGTGTCTGCCTGACTCGAGAGAGAGAATAATAACACAGAGGTCCTGGGAGCCACAGGCTGATGGGTGAAGTCATCCATACCACTCCATCTCTCGTTCTGCAAGCTGACATGTAAAGGCATAAAAGACCACAACTATCATAGACATTGAGATTAGTAGTCAACCGGAATGTGGTAATGCTCTTGAAATAAAACGGATGGGGGAAAGGTATACAGTCTTAATAATGCATATGCTTCAGTGAGAGACAACTTAAACCCACTGTTCCTTTTCTTGACATGACCATGGAGGGAAAAAGGGAGTTCTAGAAAAGGGATGAAGGTGTGGGGTTGCGGTTAAAGATGTAAAGAGGAAACTGACAACACAAGTGGAGATCCGTGAGGTATCACCATTGTGCTCAAACAACCATTTCAAGCTGCAACATATATTGAATTTTCACAACATGTACTACTATTCAAAGTCTTGGGATTGGAAAGATTTAATATTTTTGAAAGGAATACCTTATATGCTCACCCATGCTGTTTTTATTTCTAACATTTTAAAACGTAATGTTTCTTTCTCTGATGGAATTTTCAGCAGCCACAATTTTAGTCTACAGTGTTACATCATCCTTCTGATGTCATACTAATGTTCTCAAGTAATCAATGTGGAAAACAGTTGCTGCTTAAAAAAAAAAAAGTTAAAAGACATAAAAATCTTTAATAATGTTATGAATGTCTTAACTGTCACTTTTGATTAATTTAGTGCCTCTTTGCTGAATGTTAAAAAAATTCATACTGAACCCATACTATTAAAAAAAAAGTGTAGTCTGTTTTTTTTTTTTTTTCCATATTTGTCCTCACTCGAAAATTATCAAGGACATACTCGAGTGGAATTTTTTATATATTAAAAGACATTTAATAGAAAACATGCCTTGACTATTTTTAAAAAAAAAATTTTTGTTTTGAATTTGTAGATCTTGCATTGGAAAGTTTCTAATCTTTCACACCTAACACTTCGGTTGCAATAATGGTATAAAATGGTATGGAATGATGTAGCCAAATCGATCAAAAGCATTGTAACGTATTTATATAAAATGATCAAAAGTAATTAACTGATAGAGCAGACAGGAACCTGCTGAATGACTACATGCCATGAAAATTCTCCACCCAAACGTTTGTTAGGATCTGTATTTGAATTCCTCTCACACAGCTGAACGCCTGAAACCATCCTTCTCTTGGAAACGCTGCCCCTCAGCAAAGTGTCAAAACTCGAATCTAAGTCCTCAGATGTGGCGTTACACAAGCACTTGAGCGTGAGGCTGTTTTCTGCAGAAAAGTCACGTATGACTAAGACAGAGCCTTCAGCATCCATCTGCCTGAGATCGCCGTTCTCCTCCATCCACTGCCCACTCAACAGCTGTGCTGAGGCGTATGAAGGGGACAGAAGCGGCCTACATTATAACTGTCCATTTTCCTCCTGCTGAATAACTACGGTGTAGCATGATAGCATTGGTTACATGCACACACAGACAGCACAGGCACAGTATCAGACTCCCTGTTTTGCTTGCTCTTAATTACTGCACTGCCAACAGGCACAATAAGGGATGTGACACGGAGCCAAAATGGGCGGGAGAGCAGAGGGAGAGGGACAGAAGATGGTGCTCGGTTCACCTGTGCACGCAGTGGGGGAACCAGCTGTGCCCTAATGAGAAAGGAGTTACCTCAACACACACACAAGCTCTCACAAAACACACAGTTTTCAAGCTCCACCTCCAGCCTATTCCAATTACCTCACAGCTGCCAGACTCCTCTACAGAGACTAAAAGTAGGAGCCAACTGTACAAGCCCTGGATATGACAGGAGCCAAACGCGGTTGGATCTAAACCACTGACACCACCCCCCCCCCCCCACCTCCCACCTAGTGTAAAGACATTTTATGTGTATCATATATTGTCTAGACGTTCCAGCCAACTGCTCCATAACACTCCTATTCGCTCTCACTCTTAATTTTGCAGTAACTACTGACCCTCTAATGGTTCCCTCAATTTCCCTCTAAAATATATCGCATTTCTCAAGGCCTTGTTCTGTAATCATTTGCACTCAAAAAACAATATCAATTTTATAGGCGGTCTGAGATGGCCAGGCTCAGATGCTCGAATTCACCTCTATCTCTCCATCTCTATTTCTTTCAGTCATGAAGATGCTAGTACTCCACCACGAATACGAATATCTCAGAACAGTGCACCGTCTGTTGTTGTTGCCATGGTGACATGAAGATTCAGCCTGTTCAAAATGATAGAAAATAAAAAGCATATCGCCTCGGTGGCTCAGCTGGGACCTGCAAAGCAAACCATTGATTTCTCGCTATCTGCTTTTCCTTTTCCCTCCATATTCCTTTCCCCCAGCCAGTGTGAGAGAAGGAAAGAGTGAGAGAAAGCACAAGAACATCAAAGTCTGCCAGCTAACTTAGCAGCACTGCTAATGAAGTGTGAATATTCATAGAGAGGTCCTGGTGCTAAATGCAGCCTCAGTTCGCTGAGAGCTGTGTGTTTAAAATACAGAGAGCTCATACAATGAATAAAAAATGGCCACTGATGCACTGCAGTATTCTCTAACAAGAACAGTAGCAAAAAGAAAACAAATTATAGCTGCAAGCAGCAATTACCAGGGTTTGAGCATTTTTAAGGCCTTTGAGTTTAAATAGGGACACCTGTATGGCTGACACATTGAAAATGGACAATAGGCTCAGAGACACACTCACAGAAATGAAATGGTTAAAATTTTTATAGTAATACAAACACACAGACAGTTGCTCATTATGAGGAGATCTATCAAATGATATGCATATTGTGTGAAACACCACATGATTACAGAACCAAAAAAAACCTTAGTGCCAACTAGTGGCCGATTTTCTTTCACAATTTTTACAGACCTTTAGGACTATGACTCAAACGTGTCTACCGAGTTTTGTTCCGATTAACCTAAACTTGTCTAATAAGTGCTCAAACTTCATTGGCGGCCATGTTTTTTGAGAAACACCAATGTCCACATAGAGACTTATGCCAGACTTTTTCTGCCTCATAGCACCACTAAGTGGCAGAGCTGCACAATGTTTTTCATTTGACTAAAGTTTGTGACTAACTTTGAGCTTACTGTATACACGTGTTTGGTGAAGATACCTCATTCCGGTCCAGAGATATAGACCGAATAACATTTGGCTAACGTTAGCGTAGACGCTAAATGGCATACTGTTTTGTGCCAAAATCTAATTTTCAACTTTTTTGGATAATTATTAATATTCAATATCCACAGATTATTTCTGCAGTGGTTTGGTTCTGATCGGGCGAAAAACCTAGGACTAATTTGCAAAAGTAGGTTTCGCATATAAGTCAATTTCGCGGGAAAACTCTGTGTCATAGAGCAAAACTATACTTTTATTCGGGCTATTCCAGGGATTGCAACGATGTGACATTCTTGAGTCTACACCAAACGGTTTACAAGCTACAAACAAAAATGTCTAAAATTTTTGGTTTTGCACTGTAGCGCCTCCTTTGTGCACTACCCCCAGAAAATTGCAGGAAACACAATGGCGATACGCCTGCTTGTGTAACGCTAGCATGTACAGGAATATATAAAGCTGGCCCACAGGGCCTCTGTATACGCTCACTCACGTGTTTCAACTTGTGAAAGATTTAAAAGTGCTAAAAAAAAAACACGCAATGTGAGAACAGGTTGAATCTCTCAGTTTCTCATCTCTTAATGCCATACTGCGAAGAATAATAGAGAATCTGGACCTTTCATAGAAGATGCAAATTAAGTTAGCTTCCTGTGCAAGTCTTCACAAATCAAATCAGGAATCATTTGGGTAAATTATTTTAGCACATTCAAATGCTTCACAGTGCCTTGGTTATTTTTAACAGCTCATTAATATTCTCTTAGTGAAGGCAACATAAAATCAAAATTAACCCAGTTACTTCCTGTTTCATTGCTGCTTGTATTGTGGATGATACATTTGGTGCATTTTATTCCAGTTTTGTCTTCATAAATATTGATTGATCAATCACTTTAACCATTAGCCAAATAGCTGTTTTCAGTCTGGTTTCTATTTTGGTTTGTGACACTTTGCTTTTGTTGTCCAATCAATTCCAGATGAATAAAATCTAGTTCAGTTTTATTAAAAATTGTGAATTTGAATACTTAAATAACACAAGTCTTCTGTATTATCTGCATACATAAAAAATTAAAAAAGCAAATGCATCAAGGCTGACCGTAAAAGTACTCAAACAACTCTTGACTCACTCTGAGAAGACATGTGAGTCACAAGTAGCCATTACAAGTAACTCCCAGAGGTCATCCAAGTGGGCATAAATAAATCTGATCATACACGCTGCCCACAGACAGAACACACTGTGACAGACTGAAGCTCTAGATTTTATACAAAGAGAGAGAGAGAGAGCGGGCAACCTGCAGACTTCAAGCAACACAATGCACCCTTCACAGCACACCGAGTTCAACTTTACTGGAGGACAGCACTTAATCTTCAGACACTTTTAATGAGGGGCAGAATAAAATGAGATGCAGATCAAAAAAGGATGGCACAAATGACAGTGTAAGTGGGCGGTGGAGAGGACCGAAGGAAGCGTCTCGTTAAGGATGAGAAGAATCGTGAATGCCGTGACTCGCTGCAACAGATGTGGACATCGGCGACTAACGATGCCGACCTCATGCACACTCACAAAAGCACTGCAACTTTTCTCCCTTAACTCTCTCCCTGCTGCCCCAATTGCTGCTTCTCTCTCTCTTTCTCTCTCTCTCACACGCTTGCTCTTCGTGCAGAGCGCTGCAGACAAATGGTGCATGCCTCTTTCGCTGCATGGATATGACAACATCAAAGACTCTGCATGCGATGATGGCTGGATGGAGAAGGACCGTGAGAAAGAGAGACTACCTGGGATGAGGAACAATGCCACCTCGCATCCATGATGGCAGCCTGGCTACACTGTCTGCTTCCTCTACACAGCTTTGCTTTTCTGTTTAGGTGAGAGTTTGTCCTCTCCCCCTCTCTGATCTCCCCGTCCCTGCTCCTAGAGCAATAAAAAAAGCCCCACACCAGTAAAATAAAGTCCGCTTTGTCAGATCAAAAGTGATGACTGGAGAAGTCCTACTTTGGTAAGCAGATAGGGATGATAAATTGTCTGTGCATCAGGAGAGACTATGAGTGCCTTCTACAGACTAGAAGAGAGAGAGAGAGAGAGAGAGGGAGGGAAGGCGTAAGCGAGGGAGAAAAGAAAACGAGAAAGATACACACGGATAGAGGCGGGAGAGAGAGAGGGAAAATACGGTACGACTGCAAGCTTATCACCTGACTTGGCTCAGCCAATCCTCATCGCCGCTCGGCTTGAGGTTGCTAAGGGTTTCTCAGTTGGAGACATTTTATTATAGCGTTTTTTTTACAAAGAGATGGATGTGTGTATATGGAGAGAAGCGAAAGATGGGGGGGTGCACACACCTTCTGCCCTGCCATGAAACTCCACAGAGGCACAACCTACAATCTAACATCAAACGCGCATGCACACTCTTAAAATACATTCGAGAAAGCGAAACGTTACAAAACGGATGGCAAAAGCTCCGTGTTTTCATCTCAACCGGCTCTCATGATCCTCTGGGACCTAGGGTTATTCAGCTCCATCTAAATGCCTCCGCCAGTTAAACTAACCAGCATGAATGCTTGTTTAACTCGCATTTAAATTTGTGCTTTGGGCACATACACGCCTACTGAGAAAGCAGGGGCGGAACAGATAAAGACAGATATTTTTTATTCGCACCGTGGTCAGTCTCGCGTGACTCGATTTGTCCCCTGCGTCGGCACAATCTGCGCATGGGCACCGAACGCTACCATACATTATGAATGTGACAATTCATAAAAAGGGACAATAAAAACAAGCCACGGTCTTGACGGCGACGTACATTAGATATGATGGGTCGGAATACAAATATCTGCTTCATCATGAAGACTACACAAGCCTTTTGTGAATTAGCAGGGTTGTCATTACCCAGAAGCACACTGATTAATAACTGTTTGCAATATCTACCACCTCTGGAGGGAGGGAGAGAGAGAGAGAGAGGGTGGGGGAAAAAAAGAAACCCATGAAAAGTAGCTGAGCAGCAGTCTATTTTATTACTCGCTTTGTGCCAGCTCAAACAATCGTATTGATTGAGTGATTTAAGCGGTCAGTGTAAATGAGCACTGGGACAACAGTGCATGCAGGGCAAGTCACCGGATCCATTAATTGGACAGAAGTGGGAAAAAAGGCACAGGAATCTAGACCAGTTTAAATCTATCTGTGCTGAACATTGTCCTGCCTCATGATGCAACACAATGAAATGAGTGGGTGCCTCATTAGAGTACATGTGATGCTGGACTGTTGTATTTTAGGAGTTGGGACACGCGCACATCTAATTGAGGTCAATTTACAGCACTTAAAATAAGAGTAAAATACATATGATTTTCTGGCAATATAAAATGAAGCAACATCAGGAATTTGGCCCTTTGCCCAAAATGTGTTAATAGACAAATTTTGTAATTACTTGATACATTTTTGTGAATTAGTAAAAAAATATATTTTCAGAGATATTTCAGAGATGCTGTACATTTGTGTTTTAATTAATACATGTGTATATATACATACAGTAGTGCTGTCAAATGATTAATCGTGATTAATTGTATCTATAATAAAAAGTTTTGGTTTACATACAGTAATATATATGTGTGTGTGTTTGTGCTGTGTATATTGTGTATATATGTAAATACACACATATGCAGTAGCGTGTCAGTATCCTGATGTATATATTTATATTAATGTAATTTGTATTATATATAAATATATTTAGTAAATAAACATGGTAGAAAAATGTTATTTGTTTTGTGTATGTGTGTGTGTTTATATATTCATCATAATAAATAGACACAGCATATATTATGTAAATAAAAACTTTTATTTTGTTAATCGCGATTAATCACTTGACAGCACTAATAGAGCATTTTATTTGAAAAGAATGAATCATACATCAGCTACATCCTAGAGACAATTTTCATATTCATTTCATCCCCAAAGTGTGGCTAGGTTAGACAGACACATTCATACACACACGTAGCTGAGTGCATCATTTCAAATCACAAAAACAAAACTAAATAAACTTTAAACAGTTTCCACATGCAATTTCCATATATATTCCCACGATGCCAGAACTGATTTGTAATGACACCAGGACCACACACTGTAAACACATTACAGTATTTCTCAGTAAATTTTCCACCAAGAGAAAAAAAAAAACCATGACCTATTTTGCATCTGATGGAATCGAATCCACTCGGCGCCAACACAGGGCATCTATAAATGCATGACTCTCACGTGGCACACGCCCACGCTGCCATTTTCTAGGCAGAGAAGTGGTGCTTCACTGCCCTCTGCCCATCTCTAGATCTAAAAGATACCCTGGGGTGTTTAATGACATGCACAGCTCACACAGGAAATGCTAATTTATTATTTAAAGCCCAGCACATAGCCTGATGGCCCACTGCAGCAAGATCAGAACAAACGCACAGGTCCCTGGCCTGCCAAATCCCATCGAGCGGAACACCACAGCTGCAGATGTTAGAACACCGGCATCATAAACTAGACAGACCAGCTACATATCCATAAACGTGGTGCTGTAACAGGTAAAATGCAGAGAAAGTATACTTCAGAGAACAAAAACCAAAGAGAGGGAGTGGGACAGAGGATAAAGAAGATAATGAAAAAGCTGTCACTTCTGAACATCAGTCGTGCGGGTGGTAGTCACAAAGGAAATCAACTTCTGATAGAAATATTAAACATCTCATCTGTCAGTCACAAGCAGACGGTGCATGCATGTGTTTTTCTAAGTATGTTGGGCTCCTTTGAGACGACCTCAGTTGTTTGTTTGTTGTGGCGGCTGTTTGAACAGAAACGAGTAAAACACAACGCTTCTCCTTTTACTGGCTTTCGATCATTAACGTTACTTTATGAAGCTTATATGCTCTGAGCCACTGTCAGACAATAGCAAAACCAGTTTATCTGAGGATAATCCAAGCTCCACGCGTCGTTTCAAGATTAAGTATGCTCACAGAGCAGATCTGAAGCCATTAAACAAAAATAAAATCTGGTCATGCATAGTATGCAAAATAATTCCAAAGACTACAGACCTCATTTACACTATGCACAAATGTGCTGTATTACAAGCAAATCAATTGATCTGCACAAAATACTATTTCCTTCTGAGCATTTGTAAAACATTTGTGCAATAAAATCATCTCTATTATCTACAGTGCCTTTATCTACAAAGGCCAAGCTGACAATCTGGGAATCAAAATCCTTTTTAAAGCTGGAAACAAATCGAAAGTTTTAGGATTTTTACATCTAAAACAAAGCAATTTTATGAAATAAAATAGATTCAGAATATTATACTTGAGCTCGCTAATCAAACATTAATTATTTGGGTCAGTGGTCTGACGACTCTGTCTATTAAAAATTCATATAGAAAATGATTCAAATTCACATGATGAGCATGTTTTTTGATTTCAAATAAAATTCGCTTTAATATTTTTGGTTAACTAAGACTCCCCAAAAAATTAGAATGATTAAATATCTAAAAACCCATAAATTATAGTTATTTCATTATTATTTTTTTAAGTACAGGTGTTTTAAACTAGATTATTTCTTTTAGACATTTCTTGGTGTGTTTCTTAATTGCGAGCACCATTATACATCACTGACCCATATAATTTCATATAATCAAACTATAATCAGTTAATTTTCCAGTTCCTCCAATCAACAACCTTTAATACAGATTGAGCATTTAGGTATTTATGCAGCTCACTGTTCTTTACCATAATGCACAGCAATTTTCTCACTCTCGAGCACCACTTAAATTCCTTCAGCCTGTTTACTTCCAGATCTTGGCTAATTCGAGGATGTTTAAGGGGAAGACCTCGACGGACACTCTGGAAAAGTGTTAGGAAGATGGAGAGCCCAAGAAGTTCCATTAGCTCTTATTACAGAGAGCTCTCCGGTCTAATGGCCGCTCCAGTCTAATGGGCATCACAAAGGCCTGTAATCAAAGAACCACAAACTCCTCTTTCATTTCGCATCCCTCTCCATCCAGCTTTTATCATTAATTAGATATTAAAAATCCATCTTAAAAAAAATGAAGCCGTTGATTTGAACAGCGCAGCTGTGCTGAGAGAGAGAGAAAGAGAATGTAATGGATGATAATGGAGCGCAGATGGCGCAAACTTAGAGAGCGGTGTAGACACTGCTGTGCCGAGAAGAGAGGAGTCTCAGATTTCCATGGCAACATTTACCATCAACGACGGTGTGCGGAGGGCGGCGAGCCCACCATTTTGTAATGCAATCCACACACGAGGCCATGATAAGCCAACATCACGATTGGGCGCTAATAGATCGAAATATCTGTTATTGCACAACTATCACTTTCACACGACGTGCCTGGAGTGCCCTTGAGCAGGGAGGTAATTTAATATGCAGTGCCAGAATCAGTTTTAACCATATCAAATTACGATTTTATTGTTGTGGAGGCTAAATCACAGTGCGTGAAGTCACGCACGAGGAGACGAGACTGAACTGGCCTTGGCAAACCTGTCAATCACCCCGCTCAGCCTCCTGCTCTGACATGTAATTACAGCGCCACCGTAATTAGAGCTCACTGTCAGGGCCCTGAATGATGCCTCGTGCTCCACTCGGAGAGAGAAAACCTGCGAGTTGTAAAGGAGAAAGCATGTCCACCTACACGCCACTCATCTTCCCTGCTGATTTCTCCCCTTTATGGCCCCGTTCCATTTGCCTGTGGGTTCTCTCTGTTCATACAGACTTATTGACTGACTCTAGTCTCCCGGCACACTCTCTCTCATCCTGAGCCACAGCACATCCCCAAAAGAAACAGGCCAATCACTTTATGTCTGAAAGCAATTGAATTGTGCTGGGCCGAAACCCTTTGCCTGGTTCGATAATGTGCGATCCAGCCACGGGCTTGTCTTTAAGTGCCCTGGTCTTAGTCTTGAGGCCTCTTTTGCTTGAGAGAGCACGGAGTTCAGTCTAAACCGGCCTCATTGCTGTCTGGGTCACTTATTGAAACACCACTTATAATGTTTTGGATGGTAAAAGAGAAACTGAGCGAGTGTACGCGAGAGGAATAAAGAGCGAATCCGAGAGTAATGATGTAGACGGCCAGTAACAGCACAGAGATAAAACACAACACACTGACCCAGACAAAACACGGCCTGTCTGTTGCAATCTAAATGCACCGATCGATTCAGAATCTCTTTGTGACTTCTTCATGACCTTTTTATGGTAACTGGACAAAACCTATTCAACTGAATTATTTAGTCCAATTTGCAATTCAGAAATCAGACATCACTATGATATGCAAGTTCATTTTTTCTCTTACCAAAAAGCAACACCCAGCATATTAATTACAGAACTAGCACAACATGCTTAATGGCATGAGAAATTTTCAAAACCACATTTTAAAGGTGCGCTCAGGAATTTTTTACCCATAATCAAACCATGTTACTTTGGGAAAAAGTTTATGTAAACCTCAATAATAACATCATGTGCACTCACATGGGATCAAGACACAATAATGTTAATAATACAAGTAGCCTAATAAAAGCTGCTATATTTAAAATGAAGCAGGCAGCCTCATGGGGGTGGACTTATTTTGCTTATGGAGTAAATGAAACATGTCTGACAGTATGCTTTCATACCGACAGCGTTAATGCTACATTTCGGTCATTACGTGATAAATCCAAAATATCCACCAAAAGGTACAACGATCACTGAGTGCATCAGAAAAATGAAGGCAAAACCATAGCGTTTTCCAATTGATGTCACATTCCGAACTCCAGCACCAGCTTTCACAAAATAGCAAATTAGAATAAATTGGCCGCTGACCTGTGGAGTTGTCGTCTGCTTGCCTTGGCGGTTGGATGCGGTCGTAGTGGTGATGTCGGTGATGGAGGGCGACGTTTCTGAGCGGTTGCCTGTGGCGGAGGCGCTGGACTGGGGCGTAATGGAAGAGGAGGGCATATCTCCCACCAGTCGGGCGCTACCCTCCACACGTACGTTGGGGTCGCCCTCAGCGGCCATGTTGAGCACTTTTAGGCCATTGTAGTAAAGCCCTGAGAGCTGGCCCTGGAAGGGCCGACTGCCCTTCTCCCAGCCTCCGATCTTTATGGTGGTCTGACTGTTGAAGATGGTGAGCTGCCGACCTGCCGGGGAAGAACGTTACAGAAAATACAAGAGTGTTCAACGGCCCGCTCCCCCACGCCATAGAGACGCACACATACACATGCACACGCTAACAAACATAGACACGCACACACACACACACACACACACACGAGAAAACAGAACTGATGGAAGTCCTGATGGTAAAACACACAACAACCGTAACCTTATTTTCCCTGGGGATCATGAAGCAATAAATTACACTAATGCTAACAGCAACACTGGTAATTTATCGACTGTAATTTAATGGCTGCTGTTGGCACAAAGTAAATAAATGAAGGGGATGAGAAAGCTGGGTCCCAAAAAAAAATCAATGGGACTTTGCTAAAAGGACAATCAAATATATACTAAGATGAGAGACAAAAATATTCTTCATCTGTACAAAGTACAAATTTCCCTCTTTTTCGTGTGAGCAAATTACCGTTAATCTGTAAATACAGCAGTTTATTGCAAATTACTGTACAAAGCCTGTATGCACAGGTCTAGTAAATTTGATTGAGATTGCCTTTCAGCAAGGGCAATGGCAATTAAAATTAATTAGACTGAAATAAGGTTTATGTGAGAATGGCTTTACAGCTACATGACACAGTACAAATGATTCATCATGGTTAAAATTCCATTGAAAAGGAAAAGCAAGAAAACAAGCAAACTTGAAAACAAATCACTTTGAACGATTTAATTTGTTACATACATTGCAGCATGCATTCAAGTCTTTTCCCTTCTTGTGTGTTTAACTTGCTTGTTAAAGGGACTTCATATCTGATGCCAATAATCATTGAAGCTATTTAAGAGACATTTGCTTTGAGATTTTAACTGTGCACTTTAGCAGTTTCCAAAAGAAATATGTTTAGCATGACAAGAAGATATGCACATATAAATTAAATAGTGTGTGTACATCACTATGAATTCAAATAATTTCCACTAAGGGCATGTACTTTAATTAGTCATTTATATTATTACAGCTGCAAAATAACATTATTTAAATAGGTATTTTAATGATGTAAACATATTTTGTTAATGATTGAACTAACTTCAGTTATCAGTATATTACCAGTCCCTTTAACCTCTGACAGGTTTACAAGTACAGTATAACAACACATTATTGAACTGTACAGTGCATATATTACAAACTACATTTGTTTAATTTTTAAACTTGGTTATACAGGGGATTTATGTTTTAGATGGTTTATTTGCTGTGCAAAATATCACTTGCTTATGATCAAATTATCTTTTATTTAAAGTTTTAATCAGTGTTTTTACCTTTGTCGAGTAGCCATTCGTCAACTACTCGACCAAGCCGATATGGGATTCGCTGTCTAGCAATCGCCAGGCGTTCGTTATCAATGTTGCCTTTAAAGTTTAAAGAGACATTTCATTGTTAAAAATCTGAAAGGTCAAAGATTAAAACCTACAGTGAAACATATGCCTTAACTCTCTGTTTTTTTCTTCTTTTTTTTCCTCTTATTTTCTTTCTTTCATTTTTTTTTTATTTGGAACACCAAGGTTGCATACATAAGAATGATGAAGCTTTTCATTCAATTAAAATTTAAGCAAACAAATTAACCCTATTTTAATAGAAGCATTATGTTAAATATGCACCTACTCTTCTCGTGTTAAGAGAAACCAACCAAACTCAATCACGTTTATACACAATATCACTCCTTTACATAATACATTTACAAAATAGTAATCTTTTAAATCTTTTTAGCAGATTTTTCATCTAGTTATACATGAAAACTAGCTCATTTTAATCTAAATATTGACATTACAGTACATTCCAGCGTTTTGCAACCAATTTGATTTTAGCTTCACATTTGCTATCTAATCTAAGGTATTTTCAGTCATTTTTGATATGATAAATCTCACATTATCAGATCACAATACATTTAAAAACATCAAAGTAGCAGAAAAAACACTCAAAGGATTAAAGCAACAGGAGGATTATCAGTTCATCAGTAATGCATGTAAGATCAGTTCATGTTTCCCATGTGAATTTGAAATTGCTCTGACAAAAGCTTTGACCTGAGAGATGTCTGTGTGCAAACATTCAGGCGCCCGTTCCCTACGGTGGGCTTAGAAGAAGCTGTGGTTAAATGCAGATATTTATGCAACATGTCCAGGTTGAGCCAGCTACGATAGCTCTATTCAATTGAGATTATTTGAAAACATTTACTTCACTCCCATTACAACCCAGACATAATTACCACTCCTGACTTTGCTGGAAAATTCAACATGAACCTGACTTGCCCAGATTTCCAAAGAGTATAATTACGCCTCACAATTTTTACTCTATGAGCCATTAACTTGTTATTTGTCAGTCAAAAATGAGTCTCGCTCTCTCTATATGCGATTAAAGTATGATTAAAATATGAATGAATGAAAATGTTTCCTCAACGAGACGTAACAAGAGTAAAGAGTCAGCCTGAAGGCTATGATGTGAGAAATTCAGAGTGAGAATTACTAGCAAATTTCCATTCTAATGTCTCCTCATTTCCTTTATGCAGTATATATATGAAAAAATACTGAAAATTCTATCATCAAACGTACGACTTTCTTTTCTTTCTATGAACATAAAGGACATTTTTGTAAATATACTCTTTTTCAAGAAAAGAAAGTGAATATGAAACAGTTTTGGTCATCTGAGCTAGATCTTTATTCACTTTAATTATGTGGAAAATATCCGCAAAGACATTATTCAAACTATTTCTTTTGTGTTCTACAGAAGAATGAATGTCATACAGGTTTGAAATGACAAAGGTGAGACATTTTTGCAAACGATCCCTTTAAAATACCAAATTTAATCGTATACCACCTCACATGAGTATGGCTGCTCTAGTCGACTGCACTTTTGAGGTGAAGCTCTTTATTCTGTATCCGACACTGAAATGACACGACTAAATTGCTTCTCAAACAGAGTACAATACTGTTTTTGATAGGTGATTGCAGAAGAAGAACACCCACGGATGAGGAAATAAGGCTTCCGCAGGGCTGCGCGTAAGGACAGATGAAGTGATTGACTCTGGACTTGAGTTTGAGAACACCTATATTCTGCTGTGAGAGCTGAAAGAACTTTGAAACTCCATTACAATGGGTCCACCTTTCCTTTAACTTTCATTCATTTGTATTTTTCCCCCCCTTCTTTAATTCTGTAATTTTCTCCCTCCTACCATGTGCAGTCAAGTCTAACTGTGATTTATGTCCACTTGTGCACTTTACCTAGAGTAATCAAAGGTGAAAGGAGTAATTTGTCTCAAATCATAGCTTAAAAGAAACAAGACAGGAAGGGCAAAAAAGCAATAGGAGCTCTTGGAGCAGGATGTACCGGATGACTAAGGGCAAGTTGTGCGCATGATTGCTTGAATGCACATAAACACCCACTCACTCGCACACATACACACGCAGTGGTCATGTTCTGTTTAAATGAGTGGGCAGTTGCCCGAGGGCCTCTCAGTAAAGTGAAAATGACTGGCTTGTTAGCTTAGCATGCTAACAGTCTGAGCACTCTTCCTTTTGTAAATATTAGATACATTCCTGTTTCAACAAAGACTTCTAAATAATCAAAAGACAACATTTGTGTGCTTTTATATCTGTTCTGCATCCATTTGTAATGTTAGGCAGTGATTTTCAAGGACAGCAACAACACCTCAATTTATCCCTCCGCCAGTCCAAACCTCATGCTGTGGCCATTTTGTGCCCAGCAGTAGCTGTGTGACGGTAATTCTGTCAGGAACATTGCATTTATTACTATTTCTTTTTTATCTTTTATGAAAAAGGTCTACATAAGTGCTTGGGTCTATTTAAAATGTCTACAGATGGTCAGGTGATTTTAAATGCTATATAGGGGGTTTCGCCCCTCACCTTTCATCAAAGTGCTTTTAAAAATCTTTGATTACCTGAGCTGTCAGAACTCTTACAAATCTTTCCATCACATTGGCTGAAAACAGCAACTGCAATTTGTTTCAATGTCAATCCTTGCCTTAACAGTCACTAAGAATTATTGTTACGTTAAAGGGATAATTTACCTAAAAATGAATATTGTGTTATCATTTATTCACCCTCATATCGTCCCAAACCTGTATGACTATTTTTGTACAATGAAAGTAATGAGTCAAGTAGAGTTGTTTTGGTTTGCATTTAATATATAAACAGCCAAATTCATAAAAAAGTTAATAAATAAGAGAGAGAAATTCTGCAGAAGAAAAAATAAGCTAGATGCCATTATTATATTTTTTTGGTGAAATATTGCTTCAGGTATCACCCATCCTGCCAGTCAGTGTCAGAACAAAAAGCTCCCTGTTTTACTAAAATAACAATATAAACACAAATACGAAACTCTCCTGATATACATTCAGTGATATTTAGGTGCTATTTTGAATAAAGTTTAAATTTAATTTGATTCACTTTTTTTTTTTGGTCTCACACACCTCATATAAGGTGGGCTTAACTACTGTGTACTTGCATTTAAATTAATAATTTCATACAATGCACTTATTGTGAACATACTGTACATGTTGTTACATTGTACTTATATATATATATATATATATATATAAAACCTATATGTAGATACGTCAGTAATGAATTTCTGCAGTTACACTGTTGACCCATCCCTTACACCGTAACCCACCCTTAAACCTACCCAAACCTGTCCCTAACCTTACCCGTATCCCACTTCAATAGCAGCAGTGTTTTGCAATACAATAGGACCACAATAAGTACATTGTACTTATTTTTTATGCAAGTACAGTACATAGTGTGTAAAACAGACAAGACTTCAGGGAGATGAATTGATGAGTAAGGAGTTAAATATTGAAAATTAAATGTTATTACAATACAATCAGTGAGGTGAAAGAATGACAGCACAGGTTAAGAGCGGGAGGAAAATAGGCATGATTTCTTTGTATGCTAAAGCTATACTAGTTACAGAACTAATTGCTCGAGATAAACAAGCTTCCCATTTTGTTCTCCCTCGTTGTCAATTTAAATTCAATGCATTTATTATCTCGTCTAAGGCAGAGCAGAGTCAATCAAGCGCTGATTAAAATGAAGCGGTCATGACTAATTTTCTTTTTTTTTTTTTAATATTTCAGTGGAAAAGTTTCTTTCATTCTTCCACATACATAAGATGCATTAGTATTCAGGCAATCACAAGCGCACCGCTCGCTAAATCCACAGACACAATGGAAACAGGAAGCTGAGAGAAAATGGCACATTACAATGGCTCCATTTTAACAAGCAATTGTCTTCCACTCCAAATGAAAGTCGCTGCTGGTATTTGGGTTTGTTTGTTTACACTAAAACAATGAGAGGGTCTCGACGAGGAAAAACAGTACCTCTCTCTCTCTCTGTGCCTGTTTCTATTTTCATCCCTCTGTATTCTTTATAGTCCTGTTTCCAAGAACTTATGTCTATTTCTATGATATTTTGTTTCAGCGTATGTCCTAGTTTGCCTAAGCTGTTGTAAATACAAAATGTCAACTCTTGGATTTGGATAATCCTGTTAAGATTCTTACTCTTCTCCAAATTAAATAACACAAAATGCAATTCTAGGTAACCGGTGTATCTACAGCTGCGTCTCACGAGTATATTTGCATTTTCCCAGCACATTTCGAATTTAATGACAGGCCGTATTGAACTCAACGATGAGCAACGGACGACAACGTAGCACTTATGGGAAGCATGAGATTTTCTGAGCTTCATTACCACTTCAGTCATCGAACGCTCAACATTTACCGTCAACAATCTATCACGTCTGCTCCCAAGAAGAAAGAAGCTTGCGTAGATCGAGAGCAAATAATCTCTGTAATGGAAGAGATGGTTTAAGAAGAGCTTGAAGTAAAATACAAATTAAAAGACTAATACAGCCGCCTCCTTTTCATCATGATTGACAAACGAGAGCAATGGGATTATTTCTCATCTCTGATCTCTTGTCAAGCTTTTGTCAGGGCTTTTCAGGCGACTGAGAGGCTGGTGAATTTGATAACCCTGGCTCTGACATTTTCAGCCTTCTAAAGCCCCAAGAGCAATCATCTCTGCTGACATTTGGAAAGGATACCAGGGTTACCTTTTTAACTGTGAGAAACCACAATCACAGACAAAAGGCATTTTGTCCTTAACCCTGTGATTCAGACTCTTTTTCCTGAGCTCTGCCAGCCTTTTATTGTTCCCATTGTGCATAGCTGCATGGCTGAGATTGTATGTGAGTGTGTGTGTGTGTGTGTGTGTGTGTGAACATGCGTATAAAGGCTGAGGGCTCTTACCTGTTGGGTAGCGCTCAATGACTGGCAGATCATCCACCTGCAAGGTGGCGTTACCACCACTTCTCGTAAAGCGAACTATGTGGTACTTTCCATCATTTACAAACTTTGAGGTTTCTTCAATGTTTATGTCATCGGTGCCCACATTGAACACCACTTTGATATTGCCTCTTTCCTGTAAAGACAGAGAGAGAGAAAAAAAGAAAAGAAAAAAGAAAAAGGAAGAGGACTTTAAGATTATATCATAGATTAATTCTGTTCTGATTCACTCCGCCAACATAAAGTGGTCAGGTTATATGCACTGGCTTATTTTAGCACATGAACATCACATTTCATGATCATCACTCTGTCTTAGCAACCTTGCGGAAGACAATTTTTGATTATTAATAAAGGCTCTCATAGAGAGGCAGCTATACTCCATCTGAACTGGCAGAATAACAGATGTACCGAATTTATTGAGGACCAAACAAGGTGATAGTTTATCAGCTCGTGCACAATTTCTCCTGACAGCACAATGCATCAGAAAGATTTACCACTGCTTTAATTTGCCAGCAAAAGGCGGCATTCATATTTAATAACAAAAATATCTATAATTTATGTTTTTAATGAACCTATTACATGAAGGAAATGGATAGTAATGAAGAAACTGGCAAGCATTTTTCTCCATTTAAGCAGTTTCGCAATGTTCTTTCGATAATAATTAGCAGGATATATTTGTTATGTCTGTGTATATAGAGAAAATTTTAGTTCTGACATTTAGTAAATATTACAATTCAGTGGGTATTATTGCAGTTGCAATGTGATATGTAAGTGATAATGTACAGTCAGCTAGTCATTATGACAAAATAAATCCTGACAGGTTGATCAGGACACCGTCATGCAGCGGGAGGTCATCTTAAAGTAGTTTATTTTGGATTAATGACCGATTGACTGTACACCATCCTGCTCATTACATGATTACTCACCAATTAAAGACATAAATGGACATGAAATATTGATTGCAGCTGAACTTATTCAATTACAAGAAAGGTAATGCTGAGTGATATGAGAGACATACTATAGCTGATACTTTGTACAATGTTAAATTAAACAACCCAGTGCTGATTATACAAAAACATTATACCGCTTTGTAAAATACTGTGGTACAAATTTTAATAAATGAACATGATACTGTATTACTGATATCCTGCATGGCTGTGTGCAAGTGTCATGTCTCTCTTATGACCTTGTGTCCTCTTCCTTCTCATTTTGTAAAATAATTTCAACTCAATCCCCTTTGAATCAATCCTGCAGAGTGATACAAAACCCCTCAGCTTTGTGAGGGCTTCTGATTTCTAATATATATATAACGCAGATGGTAAGACATAAACTCACATGCTAAATTTATGGCAAAACAATATTACCAGCAGCGATCCATAATTTTAAAGGGGGTGGCACGACTGCTGCAGATGTCAAAATAAAATTTACTGTGTCACACATTAAGCCTTGTAAACTAAATAATACTACTTTTTCATTCCCGCTCATGTTCAAAAGTTTCTCAACAAGCCTGCAGGCAGATAACATAATCGAATCACAGGAAATCACAGGAAAAAAAATAACCTTATAAGATTTTTCCCCTTGAAATCAGTGCCTCAAGGCAATATGCTGGTCATACAGAATAATGTGTGACAGTCTCAGTGAAATGGAATCTAATCTGTATTCTGATGCGCCGCTTGTCATTTTCAGTGTAAATTCTCATCAGTGCATGTTTCTGTCTTATTAATGCGAGCAGCAAGAGTGAAAATACTCTGTGTGCTTCACATCCACACCACTAGATGGCCTCAATCCTTAATGGTTTTCTATTTGATGCAGCTCAGTGGGTGGGATTGTCTTTGTCTGCTAATTACAATAAAGCATATTCGTGTGCAAACAATCTGTTCTCATGAAAGCACATGCTAATAATACTCACTCGATCCACTTGCTGCTCGTCTTATATAAAACGATAACCATGCCCACACTATGCTCTCCTTGATGACCTGCGTGCCCACATGCACAACTTAGTTAACTAAAAACTTGTTGCAAACTTGTTAGAACGCTACAAGCCTGCACATGAGTGCAAGCAATTGTGAAAATTGTTATCTGACAAATTTACGACAGATGGAGCCCATTCTTTAAAAAAAAAAACCCACCGTAATAAGCTGCTGTGGGAACGTGTGGTCCTTTCGATTGATTTGTTGCAGATTGCAAAAGCTACATGAGGCATTTCAAAATAATGAAACGAGGTGGGTATGAGAAGATCCCTTTGTGAATTCCCCTAATTCACACCTGTCTGCAGGAAGAGAGCAAGCAGAGGACAAATCGCAACACCAGACTTCATTATACCCTCCCAGGAGATGTGTGTTTTTGTCTGGGTACTCACAAGCTCACTCACACACACACACACACACACACACACACACACACGCTCCCCATGTTGTCATCTCCAGCTGGGCCGAAGCTGGATGTTTCTTCCGCCTCTCACACCCCATAATGAAGACAGACTCTGCCCGTTAGCACTATCCTCTTTCCATCACTGGGAACAATGGGGCAACGTCTCCTTCACCCTCCTCTGCGCTCTCTAACAACATTTCTCCAGGGCCAATCTCTCACTCCCTGCACATCTTTTCAGCTTTGTGGTCAGAGAAGTGATGTGAGAGCTTGACCTGCGCTCCAGCGGGCCGTGACACGCCACGCCCTCCTCTAATTGGAGAACGACCTCTCTTTCACCCTTCCATCCAGGCCGTCCCTTCGGGTAGCTGACCTCATCCTTCATTTTGGGTTTGGGCGACTGGGACCAACACCAAGGGTGGCAGGGCCTTTTGAAATCTCGGAAATGACAGCGTTGAATCAAGCACATCCTAGCTTGGGGGAATGTGGACATGGAATGTAGACAAGTCTGCAGAGCTGGGTACATTACTTACAAATTGCAATCCATTACTGATTCCAATTTACATTACCAAAATGAATCTATTACATTACACATTTTAGGTAATGTAATCAGGCTACATTTAAATTACTTTTGACCTATCTTGTTGTTCATATTGATTTAAATAGGATAATCTTATACCACATTTATATACAAATAAAAAAGAGTAAGAACATATATTCCTGTTGGTGTTATCAAAAACGCAAAGAGCATTAAACTTTACATTATGGGGTTTTAAAGTGTAATAAAAAGCTAATAATCAATTAAATGTGACCCTTGACCCCAAAACCGATCATTAGGGTCCATTTTTTGGAAATTGAGATTTATTCACTCAGAAAGCTGAATAAATAAGCTTTCAATTGTTGAATTGGAATCTAAGAGTGCTCCAAGTATTGAAGAAATCACTTTTAAAGTTGTCCAAATATAATTCTTAACACTGCATATTACTAATTAAAAGGTTTTGACATATTTACAGTAAAACATTTACAAAATATCTTCATGGAACATGATTAATATCCTAATGATTTGACTTATGAATGCTTTTGTGATGCAGGGTATGGATTTTTTTTTTAAATCCATAAAACACTTAAATATATATATATATTTCATCTGTTTATCTGCACGTCATGTGACACTTTGCAGAAGCTTGAACATGCAAATGTGATACTTCATAATTGAAATATGCTTAAGAAAAAAATCTCAGTATTAGTACAGTAGTAAATATAAAAATATATGTGAATTTGTGTATTTTAATGTGTTTGAAAGACAAATACCTACCAAAGTAATACATGGTAAAATAACTGACTAATCAATAATTCAGATAAAATTAGTGAGTTTATCACTAGTGATATAATGTTGAAATGCTTGTTAAACCTGAAATGACTTTTGTAAATCCAAATGCTGCGTCGCCACCAGACCACTGACAGATGTAACCGTCCATTAAACTAGAAGGATAGAAATTAAAGATATAAAAAAGAGGAATAAGGAGAATCAATAAAAAAATAAATCAATTATTGTTATTGTGTAAATACTATGTAATCATGTAATCCATAAACAAGTAACTAGCCTGATTACAAGTCTTTTAAAAGTTTGGAATCTAAATATGTAATCCAGATTACATGCAATCAGCTCCATTTCTGAAGTTGGATGAGGGGACTCAGACTTTCACAGGGGGCTTCTTCCAGTGACTTAAAGTGGGCATAGTTTTAAGAGAGACACCCTACGTCCTACATTCAGTCCCGGGTGTGACAATGTCCCAGTTTCGCAGAATTTTCTGTTAAAAAAAGAGAAGGCGGCTCTATTATGAATGCCTCAGGGGCTAAACATACGGGAGAGGAGAGCAAAATTGAGCCGTGACACCAAATCCCAGATTATCACAGAATAACAAATGTTTTGGGTGCTGTGCTTATGGATTCGGTGTTCGTTAAATGATCCCTAAAGCGAGCGAAGGATGGGGTGTCAGTTTAAAAGGAGGGCTTGGTTCCACACGGCTGCGTCTCGGCTGTTCCTGTCCATCTCAAGCTTCATGTCACCTCTCCACCGAGGCCTGCAGTGCTGCTCTAAATATAAAGAACTAATACAACTGGATTCTCATTAAACTCAATGGGGGTTGTTATAGCAACACTGTTCTCTAGGGTTCTCTCGTTTCTTGTAGGCAATTAGATGACAACTACGGTGCCATCCTGATTGACAGAACATTTCATCTACTCTGGAACTGCAACGACCTCCTCTTGCCAGACACAAAAATAATTCATCTCCTCTGAACTTCAGAATATGTAGCTTAGAGCTGTAGGTTTCATGTGCTAAGAAATATACTTGTTACCAAATATTTATTACTTAAGACACTACAGGTGGGGGGGGGGGAAGCTTGTAATCATCACCATGCCCCAATTTGCATATTCATAGTACATTAAGTGAATACATTTTGTATTACAAGTTTACTAAAATGTTGTTTAAATATGCAAATGAGGCATTACCTAATTAAAAGCACACTCATTTGCATATGTTTTTCAGGAAATCTGAATATTGGATAAAGCCTTTTTCAGAATTCTTGTTTTGTTGATATATTAGAGGGGATTCAGAATATTCTCAGCACTCTGAAAATACTGTCAACAGAGAGAAAAAGTATCTTTTTGACCAGGAATAAAAGATGATAGAAATCATGCAAATGTTATATGAACAAACAACACTGTAAAAACTTTCATAATATAGATAAAGTAGGTTTGTAAACACCAAACATTTCCATAAAATGGTGTATGTAAGCGCTACAAAAGTGAAGATTTCTGACTGTGTTTGAGAAAAAAACAACAAACTGTAATATGTATTGATATTGAAATATATATTGGAATAAAAACAAGTTTTTCCAGTGGAATCTTGGCTGTTGTGGTGGTGGTTTACCAAAAAATGTCAGCTCTTTTTTTATTGAAGACTTTTCCCTCTGTGAAAAATAAGATATTTTGGAGAGGTCCAAAACCACCCAACTGACTTCCAAAATACCATCTTTTGTGTTCCACAAAGAAAACGGCACAATCTGGAACAACATGAGGATGAGCAAACGATGACAGATTTTTCATTTCTGGGTGAACTATCCCTTTAAGCTCTAAATAAATCGATGGAATAATTGTGAAATTAGTAACAGTCAGAACATTCCATCAAGAGGAGCCAAACACACACACAAAGGGCTGGGACGGTTGCTCCGGAAACCTGGAGGACAGAAGAGCCACTAATGATGTGTCTTATTTAGGAAAAGGTGCAGGCAGAAGCTTATGGAGTATGACGGAGTGTGTGTGCCACAGCGGGGATGCTGATCTGCCATGGCATTCAGCTTAAATGAGCTGGTGCATCCAGGAAACCTCAACCACTTTACATAAAGAGCCTCTCAGTAACGCTCAAGCTAATACCAAGGGAATGTGCTTAATTGGATAGAACACCCAGACATGCTATATACGCTCTCATAAATAACTTGTGTTTGATATTAGATCAAAATATCACACCGTGTGTGACACGCTCCAGAGTGCGTGTGCCCTTCCTTATGTTTGAGCACTGCAGGTTTGGTGAAACAGATAAATTTGTTGTGTCCGCAGAATAATTCCACTTTGGCAAGCAGTTCTTGTTGTTTCACCCCCTCCTTCTCCTCTCTTTCTTTGTGTGTCTCTCTCTCTCCCTTCCCTTGCTCTCGCAATCTCTCTTTATCTTCTGGTAAGGACTGGATCTGGTGAGATCATGAATCTTTTTGGCAGCAGAAAGTTCTTTTCCAAGTTTCTAAAAACTGAAAATAGCACTCTGTCCTAGTTCCTTCTCGAACCTGAAAACCACACGCATTCCATGGGCGTTGTCTACAGACAATACCCAAGAAGTCATGCACATCGTCTCCCTACTGCTGAGAAAAAAAAAAAAAAGGCAAACAATTACAAACGCCGGCCTGGATGCAATATCTCTCGCAGACAATATCATTTCATATTACAATCGACAAATCCAAGGCAGACTGGAGCGCTGCTATTTTTGTAGTGATCCTTGTCAACCCGTCACTGGGCTTCAATAGTAACACGTTCTTTCATGCATTGACTCTAATCTGAAGAAAAAAGCGTGGTAAACATTAAAAAAAAAAAAACGCAAAGGAACGAGTGGGCTGAGTTTGTCACAAAGAGAGCATTTAAAAGAACACCTGTCTCTTTTATTTTGATGAATAAATTTAAATATTCGGCTTTTACTTCTGCTGCCATCTGTCTGCTTATCCTTTCAGATACTAAAGATAGCAAAGGCACGGTTTGCCATATGCCGCACTTATTCAGGGAAAAATGGCTGACGAAGACCAAACATTAAATCGTCTGTGGCCAGTCAGACTGTTCTCCATGCCACTCGTAATTGTATAATGACCTGGCTTATAGTTTGACGGTATGTAAAAATGACGGGGCGCATGAATGACTTGTACTCAAATTATGCGGGTAAGTGGATAGAGGAAGTGAGTGTTGCTGAGTTTCGACTGAGAGAAATAAAATGGCATTTTTCCAAAGCACTGGCTGTTTTTATCTAAGCTGCTGGGTGGAGACAGGCTTAGTCCGCACTGACGGTATGAGGTCAGCAGACACTTTGCTGTCACTCAGAGCCATGTCACACGTCACTCATGTCTGACCAGGTATGTCCTGCCCACTCAGACACAAGTGAAGCAGAAAATCAGCATCTGTCACTCTCTTTCACTTTCACCTCCATCCAAATGTGAGTGAGTGTGCGTGCATGTGTGAGCATATGAGTCTCTTGGGCTGCCCTGACTCACTTTGACTGGAGACATCCAAAATATATACAACAAAATACAGGGAAAAGGGATTTTTATATATATGGATCCATTTTCAATTTCCTTTTTTTAAAAGAACAGTTTCTCAGAAAATGGAAATGATCTTTTTTCAGTGGAACACAAAGGATGATTTTTTTCTATTTTGGCCGTTCTTTTTTATACAATGAAAGTGAACGGGGACTGGATCTGTAATGCTCCAAAAATACACATGAATTGTGTTCTGTATTCTGTACATGCCATATATTTTTACCCTAGGAAAGTTTGAAAGTTAAAACACTGATTTTTTCCACTGCTAAAGAACTACGGTTGAAAAATGAGGGTCTTTTTTGAAACGGTAATTTAGGCTTTTATTTAAAATGCAGGGACACATTAGATTAATCAAAAGTGACAGTAAAGACTTCTACATAATAAACGATTTTCTTTTTCATCAACAAATCCTAGAGAGATGTATCACAGTTTCCATAAAACAAAAAAGCAAGCAAAATAACTGTTTTCAACATTGATAATAAAAAAAAAAAAATGTTTCTCAGGCACCATCTAAGCATATTAGAATGATTTGGATTATGAGTAAATTGGAGTAATGAAAATCCAGCGTTGCTATTGGAGAAATAAATTACATTTTAAAACATAAAAAAAACCCTGTAATAACATTTCAAAATATTACTGTTTTTACTGATCAAACAAATGCAGCCAGCATTAAAAAAATATTAAACAGCTACAAAAATGGCATATTCTCTCATCATAAATGTCTTTAGTGGTAATGACACCACTACAATCAAGACTGTGATATTATATGCCTTGTAATGCTTTTTCTTTAAAAAAATGAAAAATTCATACTTTGTACACCATTGAGGAACAAGTCCTACGAATTTAAAAACAAATAGTGTGAGTAAGAATTTTTAAGTGAACTATCTCTTTAACATGGTCAATGTGGCCCGTTATCATCGATATCACAGCACAGGTGCTCTCCGAAAGCTGTTTCCTTTCACGTCCTTTCTCTCCTTCTCTCTCACACACATTCCCTATCCCCTTGTCAGTACTACTGTTCACACCTCTGTACCTCGCACTGCTGAGTTAGCCGTGATCGTCACCATTCTTCAATTGGACTGATGTGCTCATTACTGCCCACAAGCTCACACACACACACACACACACTTTTGGCATGAAGAGTGCGAGAGGTCAGAAAGTGCTAATGATTTGGTCAAACCCCGGGGGTATAATCACTTGGCTTTGACTCGTTTACAGTCATCATCCATTTCTCCTTCGCTCCTGTCCTGCTTGGCGGCTTGCACGGCTGCCACAAATGGCTGGGCGGTCCGCAGGGCATTTGGCCACGGGTTCGAGCAGCTGGCAAGCTCATCTTGAGCAGAAGAAATGTATTTAATAGGCCATTACCCCTTAAAACGCGCCGTTATGCTGAGTGAAAGAATGTGCACCGATGTTTTCCTTCTCTGTACAGTGCCTGTCTCACCGTTCCTTACAGTTCTCGCTCTCCATCTTGTTATTTCTCCCTCTCTCTCTCTCTCTCTTTCTGCATGAGCAAGTGGCTCAATGATTTGGGGTGAACGATGACTAATGATAATCCCCAGTAATGGTGATATGATGAGACTTAAATGAACTCTGTCACAAGTGTTTAGGGTCATAAGCAGAAACGGGGCGCGGGGGGGAGGGACACCACTGTCTGTTTGAAAAATCAGGACATCAAGGGCCGCTCGTTAACATGGTCAATGATCCTAAGTTAATTCACTTTCAGAAAGGCAGTCTCTGGATAATGATATCCTCCCAGCCTACAGACAGGTTTATCAAAACATTCCGTTACATCACCGAACCGTCTCGCCATTAATGTCAATACTGACATACTCGTCAGTGGCTAAATTTAATATACGGAAATGGAAAGGAAAATCTTTTTTTTTTGCCCTTGTTAATTATGGGGTAAAAACGGTACTGGAAATCTAAAATGATTTCAACTGCTTTATGGACGGTTAGCGATGTAGGTACAGCTAATTTACCCTCCTACACAAGGCTGATTCATTTAGTAAATACCTTTTATGCTGGCTTAGCAGTCATCAGTCCAACAAGCATCAAAAATGGCAGACGTAGCACTGCAGAGACTCCACCAGTCACACATTAGAATTAGCCTAGATATCCAACGCTAATCGCATCAAGACATTAAGGGCCTTTAATTTGCTCATAAACATTCCCTGCCATCCCTATGCCAAAAAGCCATATATCAGTCATGGATGCATGATTAATTGTCATGCCAATATATGGAAATATATAATCTGTGATAATCTTAATTACAGCCATTATGTAAAGTGTTACATATCCCAGGCTTATGCAACTCCTGCAAGTTCATTTTAAGACGCATTTCACGAAGACATCACTGCTACCTACCACCTTGAATTCTCAAGCGAATATCTGAGCCGAGATGCGAGGAACACAATGTTCGAGTACACGAGATGGTAAATCATAACCCACAGTCTACTGGGCATCAGATATCATACTCGCACCCTGAGCTTGTGTGATTTTGCTGATCGATAGTACATACTGAAACAATATATACGAGCTGCAAATTTACATAGTGCACTGGGTTCACATGTACACGCATGCAAATTAAATCTACTGTTGCTGCTTATGCTTTTGGTGTAGAAAATTTGTATGGTTGCCAGGTATCAAGAGTTCAAATCCCAGAATTCTAGCTTCTCTCTTACAAGGATACATTTTCTTTCCAGTTTTTGAATACATTTTTTTGCAAACAGGTGCTTGCTCTTCAGTGCTAAAGTACCGCTAACGTTGATTGGAAAACAGCTGGAGTTTAGCGAACTAAATGAAAGCCTGTTCTGCTCTTGTTCTGTCATGAGAGCTTGACAATAATGTTTGCGATTGTGGTTACTGAATAAACTGCTGTTGTTCTAATAGAAAATAGGCCATTTCGGTATGGAATTATTGGTATTACCATTAGAAATTTGACTGTTATCATATTTTTGTTAGTTGAACCATTTTCATAATATACACAGAAAGAGTGCATAAGTCTATAGCCTATTTATTATATAGATAAATTAGTAGACTAGATGAGATCAAATGAACCATGTTTATTAGTTAACATTCTATTGATTTGTGCTTTCTGGTGAAAGTGCAAGATCTTAAATGCATACGTACATTAGTCATTGGAGTTTTGAGCAAAAAAATAGATTTTTAATCAGTTTTAACGTTTAGAAAACTATTTGATGTCTGCTCAGACATTTTGTTTACTACAATTTGACTACAAAACAAAAACAGGAAAAGGTTGACTAAATATGATAACTAAAACGCCCATCTGAGACAGGACTAAGATGAAGACTAAATTCAAAATAGTCAAACCTTTACTTGCAATTAAGAAATGATGGGGACTGAGGTTTTTATGATGCTCAGTTCTCAGAATCAGTATGCTCTTTTAAATAATAACCTAAGTTAAGGGGAAAATCGTGCAGATTTGGTACGAGGGCGAGTAATGGCAGAGTTTTCATATTTTAAATAAAAGCGTGAAGTACATCGGTGCATTGCAGCACTGTAGCTGAAGTCATATATAGACACCAGCACGCATGGTAAACTCCAGGGCTCAGCTGGAGAAATCATTACCTCACCGCGCTCGGAACGCATTTGCTGAGGCAGTCGTGCAACAGTCATGCCATGATGCCACCCCTGAGAGAGCTCGCTGATTCTTCTGGGAATCAAGTTTGTGATTACAGCAGGAGTGGGCGTCAAAAAAATAGAATGCAGAAAAAATAAATAAATAAAAACACATACAACTCTTCGAAGCTCAGTGCCAAACACTTTCCCGTCCCCCTTGCCTTCACCTCCTCCACCTCCCACTCCTCCAGCACAGCATGTCATAGGAAATGCGGATTCTATCAAATAGCATCCTCTGAGCAAGCGTTGGTAGCGCCTTCTATTCTGAACATTATACAGATTTTATTCATGAGGGCGGTCTGAAGCGCTGGAACTTTCTAAAACAGACCAGCACTTTGAGTGTCGGAGGAGTGGAACACTATGATTACCCTAATGATCATTCACAGGGCTCGTCGGGAGCATGATTTTCTGTGAATTTCCGCTCTGGGGTTTGTGTGAGCATGAATGAACAGCAGGAATTCTCAGGGGAATCTGTGTAGGTTTGAGCAAGTTCAAACAGTTGAGACCAAAAGCGGAAGACCGTACTGAAAATCTAGGAGTTTAAACATGGAAATAAAGTTTTAAGACTGACATGAAATATACAAGAACCACACTGTTAAATCATTTTTCTAGTCTGCTCGAAATGACAAGTTAAAATCAAATATTTTAAACATTTTAATTATTTGCGAGATTTAGCAACCATTTCTGAACAACACCAAATTTTCATAATGTAACATATAAAAAAAATAATAATAATTCAGAGTTGAAAATAAAAGATTATTGGCATACGTTTTACAAAAAAATATTACTTTAGTGCTTCTGCCTCAAAATTCCAAGTTTACATCAATGTATTATTTGCAGATTCGTTGTAATTATTTGTTCTAAGTAAAATGTTTTTTTTTTGGTCAAAACTTTTTAATTTAATTTTAATTTAACTATTTAATTTAAAATAAAACATTTTAATTTCATCAAATGTTAAATAAAATAAATTTAAAGTAAAGCAAAGATTAACGGAGTACATTTTACAACACAATACACACACATTTTCGCTAGTGGCCTCAAAGTTTGTGACACAACACCAAGTGTGTGTTTGTTCCTTTAAGACTCACAATCTGTAGCTGCAGGTAGTCTCCCAGGCCGGAAGAGCTGTCCACCCTAACCAGCACTGCATCCTTCTGCTGGGTGCTAAAGCCGACAGCCAGTCGGTCAGCTCGTGTGCTCGGTCTGTCGTTGGGCGGCCATGTGTACACAATGAGCCCTCCATCACGTCCGAATATGTATGTGGTTCCCGCTGCAGAATGAAAAGGAGAGAGAAACAGAATATTAAGTGCAAGAACATCAAAGTAAGTGGGAAAAGTATTTCCATTTTGCATGCGTGTGTGTGCATATGCACAGATCTGCTCCATTACACAAAGCGCGGGAGTATCTTGATGAACCCATCAGAGTGCCAGACAGCCCCTGCTGGTCCCTGATTGGCTAAATTATAGCCCTTATGTGACCCTCGCTACACTGATGTCACCAGGAGCACCTGTGTCTGCTGAAGCATGAGCTAAACAGAGTCGTTCTCGCCACAACCACTCAACGCACGTAACCCCCCATTCGAGCCCGGGGCTGATTGAGCTGATTACAGCCGCTCTCTTCACCCGCCAACACACCGGACAATCAATCCAGCCCCACAGCCCCCAGCCCAGTGCCTACTTCTGCATGCATTTATTCTACCAAAGGTGGGCAAACACGGCACGGACCAGACAGCTATTCCTGCTCAGCGAGACGCATGCTAATGCCTGATGGAGCTAATTACAGTGTCAGAGGCAGGTAGCTTACTGTGAGCGGGGTCACTGCGATTCAGTGCCTGCAGGAAGGTTTCTCTGGGTTTTTGCACCGAGAGATAGAGAGAAACGCTACTAATGGACTTGATCTCATTAACTGGCGAACTGCGCTAGCTCTTTTGATCAGGCGTGACTTCAATAGCAAAACAGGGCGAAAGCGCTTCGATTGTGGCAGGTGCAGTCGGGGTAATGTTCGCAGAGCAAAGAGCTCATCAACCTCAAGATAACAGCCTCGGGAGATGCGAGATGCACTTCAACACTCTCTTCTTGGCGGAGCGTGACTGCTGTGCTTCTGAGCTCCAGATGCAGATAAGACGGGCGGCGAAGCAGCACAGGGGGAAAAAACCCAGAGGAGGCCGGAGCTCTCAGAAGAGCACGAGAGGCCCCTGAGTTAAAGTGCTGAGAGTTTTCAAAAGGGCTGGGTTATTTCCTGGCACGTTCCTCTATTTGCAGAGCCCTGCTCATTAGCTCCACTCTGTGTGATTTTCACTAGCGGGCTCTCGCTGGCCCTCTTGAACGCATCTCATTGAGACTGTTTCACACCGTGTCAGCGATCGGCTTGACCCCCTCCGGGGCAGGCGCATTCGCTTACACGGGTACACAAATGTTCACGAGCGCGCACGGATTCACGCGCTAGCTAACGCCCCGGTTAGTGACGACTCCCTTGGCGGGCTTGTTCCAAACGCAGGGAAATGAGCTCTGCTCATTAGCGGGGCTCAGATGGTTGAACTTCACACACACATATGTGCACAGGCCATCATAAATGTGAAGCGGATAGGGATGAAATTTCGGCTCTGCTGAAATCTGTTTCGTGCGAACCGCTACGGCTGCCTGCCTCATATCTGTCACTCAGTATGACGGCAATTCGCAGCTGTGGGTGAGTGAATGTATTTGCCGGGAAAGGGAAGCATAAAGCTGTGCAGAGATTTACGGGCACAAATGGGCAATGCACAGTGCACTGAAAGTTAAAATCAGCGCAATCAACTTTTCAAAATACAAGTTGACATATGACTCGTACATGCTTTTAAAGCAATAGTTCAAGCAAAGATGATAATTCGGCATCTTGCCCTCATGTCCTTCCAAACATCTAACTTTCAATTTTCTTGTGAAAGGATATTTTGAAGAATGTTTCTATGAAGCTTATTTTATTTATTCAGTGAAAGTACATGTAACCCTAAACTAAACCCTAACCAAATACAGTAGTACGTACATATAATTAATTAATATAACTCTGTGCTTAAATGTATAACAAGAACACCTTAAAAGTCCTGTATAAAGAGTAATTACACAAATAAGCACTGAGTGATAATTACAGCATGTACTTGCTATAATGTATAATACATTTGTTAGGGATCAGATGCACAATTTGCTGTTATACACTGTGAAAGAAAGTGTTTCCCAGAAGAAAGCAGGTCTCGCAGGCATGGAATGACATGAAGGTGTGAACATTATGAAATGTTTGGGCCAACTATCCCTTTGAAAGATAACAAATTGTAAAATAACCCCCTAAAAGAGTGATTAGTACTTTATTCAAAGAGGGCTGACTGAATTTTTTTTTTAATGCAAGCCACTTACCAAGTAAATAAATGAGCATGAATAATTGATTTGTGCTGGAAAAAATAATTTTGTCATAAGTAAGAGACTGCCAAATTGTATGAAAGACAAAAAATAGAGAGCCTGCTGGGTTCTTAGAAGCATGGTATAGTGATACATGTTTTAAATCTACATTTGTTGCACAAGTGGTAAATTTGGGTTTGAATCCTGCCTGCGTCAAGCCTTGACTCTATTCTCTCCATTATTTACTGTCATGTCTCCACATTAGCTAACAATGAAATGGCAGAATGCTGAAAATATCTGCTGGATTCTGTGTTCTTGCAGTCGGCTCTTATCCCAACTACTTGGGAGCTTCTCCACCCTCTTTTCTTTTCTTTCTTTCTTTCTTTTCTTATCTCCCTCAGCCTGACTTTTCACTCCCATCCCTGATGTGGTTAAGGAGCTTGGTGCCCTCCCTCAAACGGGGTTAAACCTCTTCTCTGAAGTCTATTTTCTGATGCTGTTAAATGAGGCAGGCTCTTTGTGCAAGCCAGACCATTAGCCCCTTAAATATGTTCCATCATCTCGGCTGGGTGGGCAGCTGGGTCTGGGTTTTAAAGAAGACCCTCTCTACCTAACAACCATGCGGGTCTTTCCACTCCAGCGCCCTTCTAAGGTCAATCAGTAGGAACAAGCAAAGGAGAGAGGGCCTGTGTGAATGCTTGGGAGAGCTGTTCTAATGAGATAGATATTACCTGGCCCTCTGGAATCCCATCATAGCCGTAATCTCCTTTATGTGCTGGTGAAATTAAATTACGCACCACCTTCTTCTTCTGCCAGGGTCTCAGAGGCTCCATATGGATCCCTCTACACTTTTACGCACAAGCTAAAAGACTACTTTTGCTTAAAGGAATAGTTCACCCAAAAGTGAACATTCTGTCAACAATAATTAGCCCTCCTGCTGTTGGCATACAGGTTTGAAAAAAACATGAGGGTGATTAAATCACGGCATTTTTCCTTTAAGACTTTATTTGCATAAGACTGCTGACGTTCCGGTAATGTTTTATCATTTATTGACCTTCACGTTGCTAGCATGAGAGTGATCAAATGATTTTCATTTTTGGATGAACTATGCCTTTGAAAACCCTTTTAACATTACGGAGTGTAATAATAAAGATATACTTTTAAAAATCGTCTTTAGACTGACGAATGATAAAATAAACTCAAGCTTTTAAAGTGTCAGACAACATAACGGCAGCAAAAACAGAAGGTTACTGTGATTTGGTGCGGACTCTAACATAGCTATCATTTTAATAATCGTTCGTAGTGTGAACAGGCCTTAAAACTGTTAATTTGCAGAAAAGCAGTTACCATGCATGCTCTGACACATTAAGACATGATGACACATCCCCTCTTCCCCCTTTCAAACTATAATTTAATGCATAAAAAAGTTACGAGGATGGAACAATTCATATTTTATCATCTGATTTCTTGGATCCATGTTTAAATGTAAAATCAATGACATCCAATCCAGTCATTGTCTTGGGGGGCTTATACGAAGCAAATCATACTGCTGAAAACACAATATTTATAAGCTGCGCTGAGCTGACTTTCCGTCAATAAACGTTTCAGAAACACAAAACATTCTGCCCGTGTCTTGGAATGGGGAATGAATTGAGCTCCCAGTCTATTCTGCTTCATGTCCCTAGATGCCTCTTTCCTTAGAACAGACGCATTGTGAAGGCCCTGGCAGTTTGGTCTAAAATTACGGTGCATTGTGTTGGGTTGCCCACCTCCTACTTGCGTACTAGAATGAGGAACATCAGTCAAACTCTGCAGGGTTGGAGTCATTCACCCGGTAGGCAAACACACACACGCATACACACACTACAATGCAGTTCTGCACATCAAGTGTGCACACGTAAGTACACACGCGCAAACACACACGCACCCCACTGGTATGGAAATGCTGTCAAAATAAACAGAAGGCAAAGTGAAGGCCCCACATAGAGAAGTATACAAAATCTAAAAGTAACACTTCAAACCACCAAAAATGAAATGGCGTGATGTACTGTAACCTTCAAGTCTCAAGAGCATTGCAAGTGACTTAGAGATGTTTCAAACCATATGGATGAAATATTTTTGTAATGTTAAAAAATATATCGTTTTCAGCATGGCAATTCGAATAAGATGAATTGAACAATTTACAATTAAATTTACAAAAATGCCGTAGTATACACTTTGTCCCCTGCAGCTTTAAATGTTATTTTTTCAAATTGTATATTACTTTGTTTCTTTCCAGGCTAAAATAAAAAGGTTCTGGACCCCGCTGGATGTTTTACAGGTATGTGGTGTATTGTTTTCTGTGTGTTTTGCTAGCTTATCCACCTGGCAGGTTATGGCCAGAAAATTGTTTTTTGTTCCATTATGCTGAGAAGAATAGGTGTGTGTGGTTGTGTGTGTGTGTGTGGGGGCGAGATTTTTTTTATGGGAAGCAATTATAATGTTTACGTGAAATATGAGTCTGTGACATTGTATTTGTTTATTAAACATTCAGTGCGAGCTGTGCAGCAACTACAAAACTGAGGCTTCTGCAATAATAAACAGGCAATTAAAAAGTGAATTACTGCAGCTCCAATTACCAGACTGACACCACAGCGCTCCACACCAACTGGGTAATTACAGGCAACAGCTCGAGCGGAACACTGGCCAACCTAAGAGTGTGCGGATGTGTAGATGAATGTGTGTATCTTTGCATATGTGTGTGTGTTTGATGCTAGTAAACTGGCCGTTATCTTTAGCAAAATCATCCAGAGAGAAATGTTCGTAAATTTGTTTTTAGAAATGTTCGTTTTTTTTCCTTCCTTCCTCATCTCCCACCCTCCAGGAATCGACTTAAGGTGCAGGTTTCAAAACGAGACGTCATGTTTATGACGGGTCTAGTGCAATGCAAGGTTTTATTGTCTGCCCGTGAAGGAATCCTCCGGCTGATTGACAGAGACTCGGTCTCCGGTTGGGAGAGTTTAGGCTCTATAGTAGGTGGGTGGCTGGCTGCCTCGGGACGCAGTCAAGAGTCTACACGGACAGCTCTAATACTGTTCAGTTCCTGCACGCCTCATGGGTTTGATTTTTACATGCATCATTGGCACTGTCAAAACATTTTCCTTTCCTTTCTTTAATACTCTCTTCAGTTTTTATTGTCAGACCTGAGGGGGCTGGATGAATCAGAACTAATAAAACAATAAAACCCACTGTGAAATGTAAAGTCTTCTGATTTATTTCATGTTTAGCGCAACATAATTCAAGGACAATAGCCTGGCACAAACTGAATTTTCGACAAATCTGGATAGCAACTCACTTTATGGCAGTACAATTTACCTTTGAGGATACTTGCCACGGCCCACTCTATGCTGCTTCACACATCCAGTCAATACAATGAGCCACGGCTGGAGAAAAAGCAACGGTTCATACGTGAAAACAGACCGCTGAAGAGTGAAAGAGGCAGGGAGCACTGGGGGTTTGTGGTCGTGGTAGAGCTCGTGGTATTTCTCCTGCTGACCTTTCCAGGGCCAATTAGGGTAGATCTGGGAATGAGCGGTCAGTGCTGTGCTGGCTGAAAGCTTGTCTGCTGTGGCACTTTAGTGGATGTTGTTTTGATTTGCTTTGTGTTTTTATAACGAGCTTTCGGCTCCTGAGCTCCTCCAGGGGGTTTAGGAGACGATGAGGCTTAGGCTGGGGCTGTATGAGCGTGTAAATTATCTTTTGAGTGTATATGTATGTGTTGATCTTTGGGTATGATTTGCATTTTGTATTTACAAAAATCAAGATGAAGGAGTATTTGGGAAAGAGAAAAGGAATGAAGATGGGGTTAGAAAAATGAAAGAAAAAAGGTTAAAAGATAGAAAGTTAAAAAAGAAAGGAAGGAAAGATGGAAAAATGACAGGAAAGAACTTAAGCAGAGAAGGAAAAATCAGCAGAAAAAAAGAAGACATTGGGGGAGTATAGAAAAAGATAGATAGATAGATAGATATTACAGATGAAGAAATGAAAATAGATATGGAGGAGGAATGAAAAAGTAATTAGAAGGTTGAGGGAAAAAATAAAAGGGCAGGAATGAAAAAAAAGAATGAAGAAAAAGTGAAAGAAAGAAAAAAAACAAGTGAAAAATGAAAGAAAAGAAGGAGAAAAGTGGTAAAGGTAATGAAGAGAGAAAAAAGGGGGAGGAATGAGAGAAGAAAATGTTAGGAGGAAAGAAAAGATGGAGAAAAGGAAGGGAGAAGGAAAGAAAAGCAGAAGGGAAGAAAGGGAGAAAGCAAATTAGGAGAAGGTAAAGAATGAAGCAAGCAATGAACCAAAGACAGTAGGAAGGGAAGGTAAAGAAATAAAAAAAATGGAGGAATAAAAGAAGGTGCTATGTCGACTTTGAGCAATGAATTCACAAATAACTCTTTTATTAGACGGAAGCATGTGTAATAATCTCTGCAGGTGTGTGTGTGTGTGTGTGTGTCAGTACGTCCAGTCTAAGCCTCCCTGAGCCCCATGTGTGAGCTACAGTGACATAATGAGAAATCTCTCTAGAGGTTTGGCTTGACTGGGTTTAGATTACACACCACAGCTATTGTTCCTCCTATCTCTCTCTCACTTTCTGCAGATTCTCTTGGGAGAGTGTATAGCATTTAAAGAATCAATCACCTCCATACTATCAAGAGGATGATATGTCTTTCTCATATAAACTTGCACACACACACACACACACATACACAGTGCACCCACTATAGAGTGCAGCTTGCAGCCCTGTACAGTCATTCACTGTCTCACTGTGTTTGCTGGTGGGGATGCTGCATTGTTCCGAGTAGAATATCACTGTCAAGTGCATGTAGTCTTTGACCACTCAGCTCATCCCTTTGCCTCTTTTAATTCCCTCTATCTCCCTCTTAGTCAGGACAGCCTACGCTTCCAATTCTCATATTCTCTGAGTATCATATTTAACTGGGCACATCACCATTCACCAGCATATCCCTGCTACCCTCTCATTACAGCAATTCGGGCCTTTCAGACTATAGCTCTGACATAAAAGAGAGCAAAAAAGACTGAGGGATAGATTACTCAACCCCATGAGCTCACTTACTCCAACTCTACTCAGATTTGCAGTGATGGAGGAGAGAGGCAGCACACTAAAGCAGCTTGCGCATTCATTGATAGCCTTTGGAAACATATGAAAGCACGTTTTTTAAAGAACGAGGGGGAGAGATGTTGAACCTACACCATTAGATTTTAGACCGCAAGTTACATCGGATCCATTTTTCTGTAGGTGTGAGAGAATGCAGCCTTCTACTGTAGAACTTCATCTAAATGTAGCCTCTGTTATATTTCTCAGTGAAACTGTGGAGGAAAGGGGAGATAAAAGTGCAAGACTGCAGCAAAATAAGAGGGGAAGAAGAAAAAAAAGGGGATGGGTTTGACTTTAAAAACACTGTGCTGGAGCCCAGGGTAACTTCTGATGATTTGCCTCGCTTTCTACTTTCATTTTTTTCGTTTTCATCCAATCATTTCAGTGGGAAAGAGAACATTTACTGGTGCACACAGACGAGGCTGCACACACACACTTTTCTGCACTCCACATAACCTACTGTTAATGGTTTTTAAATGGTAATTTTGCTGCAACAACAGAACTCGTGCTGTTCACAAACTCCTCGTTGTGGCATACTAAAACAGTGCTGGAAGCAGGTGGGGCTGGACAGATTTGTAGATCGGCTGAGAAGGTGTCCGCTGGTGCTGTAAATAGCATAGCAGACACAAAGCTGGAAGCGACTTCGGTTTTAGTTTATTATTATCAGAGCTTGTGAATTATGCTCAGCTGTGAACAATGTCACCGAATATTCCCGGGAAAAAGAGGTCCGGAGGTTTGAGAGGTTTAGATTAGCTTGGCCGGGAGGGGGGCGGAGGCAGAAGCAATGGACCCTGATGCACTGCCTCGGAGCCTGGGGGGATGCATGCAAGCAGCGGGGCTCTGTGATCTCAGCAAACCCTGCCATTAGAGATGCCAGCTGTGTCACACACACACACACAAACGCGGAAAAGAAGAATATGACAAAGACAGAAGGAAAGAGTGATAGGGAGAGAGGCAAGGAGGTAGAGAAGAAAAACTAAGAGCCTTTCAGAAAGGATGATAAATGACTCGTCTCACTTCACAAGCTTCCACTCTCTTCCTCCTGCCTCTTTTCAATAGTGTGTTTTTTTATCAAAGCATAATCTGTGAGGATAATGCTGAGAGGCAGCCAGGTCTCGTTATATAAGTGCGGTGGATCATATACTGACAGCTCAAGCCCCTCTGCACACACAGCGTGGAAATCGCCCTGATAGTTTTAAACAGCCAGCCGCAACGAGACATTACAACACAAACTGGGGGGAAAAATCTGGTGCAATAAAGCAGAAGGTGTTCAATTTATGCTGTATACTGGTCTCAGAAGTGGTGGCCGGTGGGATTTAATGGCAAAGTAATAGACTTTCAACGGAGGTGTAGGGGGTGTACCAGTGTGGAAATCTCGAGATGGCCCTAGGGTCTAACAGTCACATAAAAGCATGTCCACTGTCTCTTCCAGACCTAATATATTCAATATGGCTGCTTCGCTGCATTAAATCTACGCACACACAACATGGTACGGTGACCACGATGCAATTTGAATAAAATTTCATCATGTCAAAGGTCAGCTCGAGTCGGCGTGCACGGATGTGGCCTTTCAAGCCAGAGAGGTTAAGGATGTTGCCCTGGTGCTTATATAAACACAGCCCCCTCGTTGGCCCCTAGAAATAGCACAAAGACGCATGCATTCAAGCATAGTCAGCGGTACGGGAGGCTGAATCGCTGCTCGCTAAGTGATCGCGGTGCAGCCAGCATTATGCTCTCAACATTTGTACTCTGCATAATGCATCTGCATAATGTTCACAAACACCTCTTAAAGATCGCATTTGCATCCTGACCACATAATTGAGCAAGTACACTCACAGACCTCGGCCAATTACCGTGAGATTACAAGACCATGATATCGTTTCTTATGCTAAAATCTCGGCACACAGAAAACAGACGCTCTAGGAACTAAAAGGTTAGAGGATGGAAAAAGCGGTGAGAGGGTGAATGTGGCAGTCGAATAAGCTACGCACCATGTCCTGCCCGCAGGGGGGCGTGGGATCTGGCGGCAGGCACGAGGTGATGAGGCATATGTTGAGGGACGTACAGCTCCCCAGGCCCCTCTGCCAGAGCCAGGGCTGACCCCAAAGCCAGCGGTGGCAGCCAGAGAGCCAGGCGCAGACTGATGCGGAGCAGGATGGAAGCAAGACCACCAGGAGCCCCGCAGGGCCACAGACGCAGCATGCTACCGGAGTGCAAGGACTTTAAAGAGGGGCGTCCTTAAACCACCTGGCAACCCATGTCCCGCTCAAGCCTTGGATCCTGACCATGCAAGAGCCCAATCACTGATGGAGAGGTAGAACAAAAGCACGTGCCGAATCCACATGGAGAGGGAACTTCCACAGAGTTCTCCCGCAAAAAAAAAAAAGGAGCACGGATGAGGTAAACTTCAGAAAGATAATGATCCTGGGTTAAATTCCTCTCTTCATGGCTTTTAAAAACACAAAATCCTCCACAAAGAAACCACAGAATCTGATCCAGTACTCCAGTAAGGTAGGCGTAGCGTTGTAGTGGAGAAGAGGGAGAAAAGAGTGAGCAGCCTTTGTTACAGACCTACCAGCAGTCCTGGACTTTTCCTACTGCCTCAATCCCAGCCATATCCCATGAAGACAAGGCTGCATCCGCGTTATCCCCTTTGAGAGAATAGGAGAGGAGCAGGGAGACTACCAGAAGCGATGGCACACACAAGACGAGATCGCCGCTGCAGCATTTAACTCAATACAGAGTGCCTCTCCCCCTCCCCAAACGACAAACACACTCTCTCTCACACACACACCACACAAGAGCTGCTGCTGCTTCTGCTGCTGCCTGGCTGGCTGAGACCGCACTGACTCTCAGAGGAAACATTAGCAGAAACACACCAGAAGAGGGCAGGAAGAGAGAACCAAGAAAGGGCAAGAGTGGTCAAGTGCTCCTCATGTGAAAAAGGTGCTCAGAGTTTCAGAAAACGTCAGCGTTAAGAAAGTCCCCCCTTTCTCTCACTTCTTACAGCGTCTCTGTAGCGGAAGCGTTCCTAAGCAGCATGCTTAGAGGAAAAGCCCTTCTGAATGAAGAGAAGGGGAAACAGAGAACGGTGAAGCTTGGCTGAGTTTTCCTCCCCCTCTTTTCCTTTCTCCCTCCCCCTCGATCATCAGGGAGGCGCGTGCAGCTGTGGAAAGGGGGGGTCTCGTGTCTCGTCCTCCTAATCGTTCTTTCTCTCTTCCTGTCTTCGTTTCTCCTTGACAGAGGGGTGGCTCGAGAACAGTCCAGCTGGAATTCAGAGAGTGTGGGCTCTCTCTCCCTTCACAAACTAGTCAAACCTTGATTTACTCCTCCCTCTTCGGCCATTGTGTAGCTGAATGAGTTCTCGCACCGGAAGGACAGTCATTGGGCGAACACTTCAGCACCACGGACAGCGCCTGACTTGATGCAATAATGCTCTTTCTTATTTGCTAGATTCGACAATAGCTTCAAGGCTTGAGATGCTGTTGTAATGGGTTTTATCTGAATAAATCTGCAATGTGCGTGAGATTTTGTTTGCAGATTTTGTGATGAAACAGATTAATTTTACAGTTTATGAAAATGAGGGCAAGTCATGCAACCCAAACATGTTGCCATCTGCTTAATTTGTACCATGCGACAATTATGATGAGTTAAAATACTGCTTAGATGGATACCAAGGTTTTGAAGTCAACAACAAAAATGACATAGGAAACATTTTCTTAAAGGAATAGTTCACCAAAAAATATACATTTGGTCATCATTTACTCACCCTCCATTTTTGTACGACTCAATAGAGCACAAAATAAGACGTTTAACCAAAAGGTCTGAGAAGAACAAAAAATGTTGAGCCCCCCTTCCTTCATTCCACAGAAGAAAAGCAAGTAAAGGTTTCAAATGCCTTCTTGACTTTGTATTTCCTATTGTACTATTGTATTTTTTAACCTGCTGTCTAAGACTGGTCACAACACCCGAGCTGAGAACCAAAAACCCAATCTAATGTACTAGAAAATAGGGTGTGCAAAAGCATAATCCCAAATCTAGTATTCTGTATATCTGATTTGTTTTGTCACTAACAAATGAAGCAAAAAGCAACACCATAAATTAATATGCTGTAAGATTCACCCTCTCTCTAATGTGCACCCCATGTTGTGGTGTGTTTGCTTGTTGGTTCAAGGAGGAATTCTGCAGGTGTGCTTCTCCACAGAGACTTCAGTTAGAGTGTGAAGAAAGATGCACTAAAAGTGACACTGGTGTCATCTCCTCTCACACAAGGAGATCATTGCTTCTCCCTCCTCTCAGCTTTGAGCATCGTTAGCACTGTATAATTAAAGTTGACAAAGCCGGGTGATCAGAGCCGCCTCGCCAGGGGCTCCAAGACAGACTGCAGCAGGAGCTGAAACTGCTCTATTTGGAAGACAATTTTATCACTGTGACTTTAGCAATACCCAGTGTTGTAAGTAATGAAACATCATATCACAACTCTAGAGGTTCATGAAACAATTTGGCTACCAGTCTGCTGCATTTATAGCAAGCTAATTGTTCCCTGCGATATTAAAAGAATGTGAGAACCCAGCCTGTGAAATGAGAATGTGATTCCTTTTCTGTTTACAAGGCTGCCACCTAATGGAGAATGCCGGGTGTCGCTTTGAGCAGCGTACCATTCTCTGGTAGTCACATGTTTGAGCCAATCCATTTTTTTTTCAGCTGACCTCAAAAGCAGATTCAAAGGAAGTAGAGCATGTTTTAATACTGGTGCTTTCATTCTGTGGAAGAAAAAAGGTTTCAAGTATTTTAAACAGTAGGGGAGAAATAAGTGGAAAAGTCTGTTCTTCCTTCCTTCCACTCATTTCACTCTAGCTTTTGTGTCCAATTTTTAATATGTTCTGTTGTTCTGCCCTCCTTTTTTCATAAAGAAAGAGGAATGATTCATGCAGTGAAAAGAGAACAAATAAATAATGAACCCTACATTCATTTTCTCTCTCCATATCTATCCAGTGACTGCAGAAAGCATGAATCAACTCCTTCCACCCATGATGCTCCAGTAACCGGTGGGATGTTGTTTATTAAGAAACAAAATCGCCGATAAGCAACAAGCTAATTAAAAATGAAGCAGATGTTTAAATACACATTGTTCGGTTAGAGAACAGACGGGTAAGTTGCAGTCATGAACGGCGTGATTCATCAGATTTAATATCACATTTCTCACGTGAGAATCAGGTTATCTCTTCACGTTTTTCTCAATAGCGGTGGTCATTTTTTAATCACGTAATTCTTTCATCTCTTATCAACGCTCTGCCTCTTTAACAGTATTTATACTGAGCAAATCAGCTTTGCATTCATTGGAGATCCCCGTCTCTGCCATTTCTTATTGCTAGTTTTCTAAAGTGCTCTTTGATTACCAGCTCAAACCAAATGGATCATGTTTATCGCAGCCATTCAGATCTGAAGTGTGTTTGAAGTCCATGCTTGATGAGACTAATGGACAAATGCACCCAACCAGCATTCAGAATTACATTTCTGGTCAAGAAATTGATAAATTATACCAGCCTGAAACTTCCTACAGATCATGAAACAGACCATTTTTCTGTATTTTTCATTAAACACTTAATGTTAATATTTGAAAATGATGATGACTATAAAAAATTTATTTAGTTCTTTTTTTCTTGCATAGAAATTGGGAAGATTTACCAGCCATATATTTCATACAGCCTATGAAACCATATTATTTTCTGTATTTTTAATTAAACATTTAAAAGTAATATGTAAACAAATATTTGTCATTATGATAATTAGACTAAGTTCTTTTTTTTGTAGAATGTACTTTTATTAAAATATGAATATGAATAATGAAGCATGACATTTATACATTTGTCAGGATAAATTTGATATTTATTTGTATTTCCTTTCATAAAGATGGAAATAAATAAAAAACCTACTATGTCTACTAATGTTCCGTCTACTAATATTTCTAAGTTTTAATTAAACATTTTATATGAATACATAAACATATATTTGCCATTATGAAAATAAGATTTAGTTTTTTTTTCTTTCTTTCTTTCTTTTTTTTACCAAATTTCCCAAACTAATACTTTCTGCTGTCCATAAAACTGCATTATTTTCTATATTTATAATTAAACATTTAAAATTAATATGTAAACACATATTTGTCATTATGAAAGTTAGTTATAGTCCATTTTTCCTTTCACAAAAATAAAAAGAAAACCTACCAGCCTACAGTTTCCTACAGGCAATTAAACCATATTTGTTTTTCTCTGTTTTTATTAAAATATGAATATGAATAATGAAGCTGAACAATATCCATGCATTTGTCATCATGCAAATTATATTATTCAGTTTATTTTCTTACATAAAAATAGAAATTGAGAAAATGTATCATCATAATAATTCCTAAAGGTAATAAAAAGGCATATTTTCCATGAATCTTTAATTAGATGTGAATATGAATTATGAATCATAACAATAATTATGCATTTGTCATTATGAAAATTTGATTAATTAGTTAAATATTAGACAACAAAACAAAACATATAGGTCATTCTTTTTTCCTAAAATATTTTTATTGAAGGTTTCTATGCATGTTCCTACAAATGTAATCAAACTATATATATATATATATATATATATATATATATTTATGCATTTACAAAAAAAGTTCCCTATCAGTGGTTACACTTTATTTTATGGTTACACCTATTAGTTGTATTATTAAAATATAAATAAATATGTAAAATATTAGCCATTTATTAGTGCTAATTATTAGGACGTATTAATGCCTTATTCTACATGACCTTATTTTACATCCCTAATCCCTAAACTGAACAACTAACTTATTGACTATAAGCAGCAAGTTAAGAATTTATTGAAGGTCAGAGTTAATAGTTAACAAGTGTTACCTATTCCAAAGTGTCACTCCTCATTTTTACTCGCATTTAAGCACGTGACAACTGTTTATTCTTGACCCTACACCCACCCCGCAGGGATCTGTGTATCGATCAGTGCACATACTTGCACATGTTAGTGAAAGCTTGTTTCAGAGATGAAGAATTGATACGGAGTACAAGTCTGTAGTATGTCTAGTGCAGGTCTTGAGGAATGATGTGCTCACGCACGTCTGCGGCTGAGTCTCAAACCCAGGCTTTACTCTCTGCCACTATGCTCAAACAAAGCCTCTTTCTCTTTGAACTGCCTTCACGGCCTGATGATCACTGGGCTTCTACACATCTAAATGAGCCTTTGTGTGTGTGCGCATGAGCATATGACCATGCAAGAACATTAATATTGTGTGCACATATCATCCTGTCTGTTCCTTGCTCAAATAAGTGCCCAGTAAAAGATGGATTCGGTCTGTAATCATTAACCCAGGGGCTTACATACAATAACCGAAGGAGAGATTCACCATTTTATTCATTTATCGATCTGAATCACTGTAGATATGAGGAGGGGGTGCGAGTAAGCTAAAAGAAATGTGTTTTTCTTTATAATTCTAATTAGGTAGCAAAAGCGATCCTATCGTCCTCGGCCATTCTCGTCTCTAAAAACACACTGAATAGATTCCAGCGAGGTGTGGGGATGCGGATGATGTAATGCAAGCCGTGTATGTGGTTTCTTCCTCCTGAACAAAGGCGGGCTCTTATCAGTTTGGCAAACCCGCAAAATGGATTAGCTGTGCATGGCTTGAGCCTGTAATAGATCTTCTCCGTAAACCATCTCAAGGACTTTCACTCTGCTTCGGATTCCTGGCACTCAGCACTTTCACAGGCTACAAGCACTGGGGGTTTTCACACCAAATTCAGTCAATGCTGTTCTTGGGGTACAGCTCAATATTACAAACCCATTCAGAAATGGCCACGCATGCTTATGCGTTGTTCCCTCTACATATAATTTATGTCTATGAAAAACAGTCCACTAAATCTATTTATTTACTTATTGCAGCATATTGTGATTTACAGCTTGGTGCAGATCCCTAGCTATGCAGTGTTCACCAACCCCCTCTAGTGGTGTAGCAGAAGACTGCTCAGTTTTAGAAATATAACAATTTGTTCAGAACGCAATACTAATTTAACACAGTATACACTGTAATGAAAATTATGGTTGATATGATTTTTCCCGTATGCACTAAACAGGATGGCCTATGTATACAGGACCCGAAAATATGAAGTTGACACTATGTGTTAAAAAAATTTGTGCTGTCAAATGATTAATCACATCCAAAATTAAAAAAAATATTTGTTATATTTATTATGCATTTATAAATACACACAGACATATTTTTTTTCTATTTACGTGTATATTTATTTAAAAATAATTAATATCATGTATATATTTAATATAGAAATGTTACATATTTTTCTTAAATGTATACATGCATGTGTGTATTTCTATATATACATAACAAATATGCACAGTACACACATATTATGAAAACAAAAACTCTTATTTTGGATGTGATTAATCATTTGCAGGCACTAGAAAATGCACAATTGCTTTTATAAATGATAACTAGACTTATGTGACAAGAATGTAGCATGTTATTTTTAAATATGTTTTTCACAATGCGTACACAAGCTGTTGGTGTTTCACACGCTATTTATAAAAATGAGTGGGAAGAGTTTATTTGCAAAAACAGATTTTTAAAAATGTCAAAAATCATGTTTTTCATTGTGTTGGCTGTTTTTTTGTTTTTTTTGTCTTGATGTTATTTTTTAAATAACCCAAAAGCAGTTTGATTGAGGAGATTAATTGGAATGGACAATGAAATAAAACTATTTCTAATAAAATATTTTTGCAAAACAACTCTTCATGTGGTGTATTCTGTGCAGTGTGCAGTACACAGTATGCTAGCGTTCTGTTCTGAAAATAGCTGCTTGTTAGGGGTCACTGAGATTCCATTTTAATTCAAAGTGACATCTGATGCATCAGTGGAATCTCATATTTTTGACTTCAGTCTTTGTATTGTGAAGTATAGTGGGTTTTGAATATGAATCGGCCTGTTTATTTCTCACAGTTTATACACTCAATACCATTTTCTCAAAATATAATAGTTATCAAAGCGTCAAGATGCTTTTAAGAATACCATAAATAATAGCGGCGCAAGTGCTCTCATCCATTAACAAACCAATTTTGGTGGTTCCAGATCAGTGCTCTGGGGTTTCCTACAGTAGCTGTAAAGAAGGAGAGGTGATAGACTCACGGTCATTGCAGAGCGGCCCTCCAAATGATGTCATGCTGCAGTCGCAACTGAACCCCTCCCACTGCTGCAGACACACGCCCTGATTGGAGCAGGAGTCCTCTTGACAGGTAGTGCTGGGGCCTGAAGAGACCGATGACAGAGTAGTGTAGAGAGAGAGAGAAACAAACAGACAGGAAGAAAAAGAGAAGGGTATATAAATTCATAGGCCCCTTACGACATAAAAATCCACACTAGTGAAAAGATTTTATTGCAGCAGAAACAGCCACACAGAACCGTCCCATCTGCTCACTTCCCTAGATGAAAAACCAACTACCAGTAAGGACAAAGTCTAAATATGAATCTTTCTCAGACACTCTTTAGGGACTGGATGAAGAAAATAGATTATAAGTATATTAAGCATAGTATAAATAAATAATACAATATATTTTATATACAATTTAAATATACAATATATATTTAAATGTTACTATTGTACAATAAGCAAACATTTCAGTGTGATTTCGTAAAGCATATTGAGTGTGCTTATTTTAGCTTATATTACGTCATTATCTTCTGGTGATCACCAAATAAAACACTGTAAGGGACAGTCTGTAATTTTTTAACATTTCATGGTGCGATGGCTAATAAGACAGCATCCAAAATGATGCATTGTATATGTACTACTGTTAACGAAAAATGATATAATGACTGTTAAATGTTATATTCTGTAATTAGTAGTGTCAATACAATCTAGACACACTATATTGGGTATGTACAATATAACCTCCGCTACACTGTTTATGAATATAGTAGGATATATGCACAACTGGCATTTTTATGAATACTACATTTTCAGACATACCACTCATTTGACATACTGCTTTTCACATGATATATATTAATAAGCAAGTTACAGTTACAGTCAGACTTACACTGACATCTAGTGGTTTATAATTTCGCTCAAAATTATAGGCAAGATTTTTAATGTTTCGATAAGAGTCTCTTATGCTTACCAAAACTACATTTATTTAATATAAAATACATTAATAGCAGTATTACTGTGAAAAACATGAATATTTCTATTTTAATATATTTTGAATGCTTCATTCCTATAATGGCGAAGCTGATGTTTTATAGCAGCCATTACTTCTAACTAATCACGTGATCCATGATGTCATTATTATAGAAGTTGAGTGAATGTGTTCAGTTTTGTTAATATTATCAATACTGAAATCATTGCTTATTAAACTGCTTAATATATACATGGATTATTGTATTTATATATTTATACATATTAGATATATTGTATTTTACAAAAGTAAAAGTATATAAATACTGTATATAGGTGACCTGTTACATGTAAAATAATTAGTATAGTAGCATATTGTTACTTTAAAGGCACATTTTAGTCCATTTTGAAAAGGTACGGCCCAAGTGAGATATCTTTTACTAATTTCCTTTATTTTTAAAAGTGTAGCATTCTTTATCTCAAGTAAGAATGCTTAAAAAAAAAGTACTATTTAAAACTTTTCTAACAAGGTAAAAAGTAAAAAAACTAAAATTACTGAGTGCACCTTTAATCGTGCTCATTACTCAGGAAGACATTAAATGTGGACAGGTGACTTGATTTTAAAGTGCAATCCAAGCATTGCACCAGTGGCTGTGTGACAGAGTAGCATTGGTGGTAATGCGCAGTGTATTGGCTGCAGTAATAATACAGGCCCCCGTGTGATAATAACATCTGCTCCTAGTATTGCTGAGGTGGGTTTAAAGCAGCAGCACTCCCTGGGGACTCGGGGCTGTAAGATAAATGGGGGCCGTCTGGAACAGCTCATTTTGTGTTCGGTCTACAGAAGCGAAGCGACGGGGCCACGGGCCAGGCATATTACAGCCTGCGGAAACACTTCTGTTCTCATTTCTCTCATTACTTCAACCAGCATGTAAAACAGGCCCCTGGCCCTCAAATGCTCCCTCCTCTCCATCACTCAGCCATTTGGCCAATCAGTCGCACATTTGCGGCTTGGCCACTTGACTCGGAAGTGAAGCGAGTCTGGCAGGGAGAAGCAGGAGGAGAGAGACGCAACCACAGCCGGCGGTACGATCCAGATGAGCCGCGCTCTCCCTGTCTCACCTGATCTGTCTGAGCGAAGCTCATTTAAAGTCTCAGGCAGAGAAACAGAGGGTTGGCTCGCTCCCCTGACGAGCTTCTCTCAAACCAAGTGTTATATATCTGAGCGGAGTAATCTGGCTTCCAGAGACTCCCTTACCGCTTGGGAAATTCCATCTAGTTTTAAGGCCCTTATCGGGGTGCAAAGGCTATAGACTATTTCTGTCGTATTTCGGCGTGGAAAGAGTTGAAACCGCATGCAGTGGGTGGAGGGGGGGCACTGTCGGAAGAGGGGAGGGGGGACGCATGCCTCCAGTAAACAACAGAACAGATGTACAGTATGCTCCAATGAAAAGAGCAGTGACGGGTAAGTGAGGGAAAACTATGACACACGACACTCTGAGACAGTTTAAGACCGGGAGGCTGTAAATACAAGGTGTGCGGACGGTGCTTGTATTTACGTGATGGAGTTACTAGACTGGCTGCCGGGCAAACGTGATCTACGACATCAGACGCTTACACTGGAGGGGAGGGGGAAGAGAGGGGGCATCGGTTAAGACACACATATGGCTATCTACCTTGCAAGTCAGCTTTCAGCAATGCAACTTTTGTCAGCCAAACGAAAAAGAAAAAACAAAACAAAATATATAAGATGTTAGTAGAGGCACTGGAATGTCTGTGATTGTCACATATTAAGGCGTTAAAAATGTAAGGGAACAGAGAGGACGTAAAGACGCAGGGAAGAGACCCAGGGACGAAGAGAGGTGGAGTTAGAGATGACGAGAGAGACAGAGTCAGTCAGGAACAGACATGATAGAAGCCAGTAGTGTAGGTTTGGTTTGAACAGAAGGACATTTTTTTAAATGGGATTTCATAAATATGTGCACTCATAATGTACGATTTATGCATGTAATCCTGTGTTGTTGTTTTTTTAGCAAAAAGCAGTTATTTTACATATTAATATACTGACGGCCATATTAAAACAATCTGTGTGTATTTTGCCAGACAAAATGTTACCAGAAATAAAAAAAGGTCTGCTTTTAACAGTAAAGTTACAGAAAGTCTGTTAATGCAATTTATCTAAAACTAATAGCAGTGTGTGATAAGGTTCCATTTAGATATCCAGGTAAAATTATTTATTAAATAAATGTTATGCTATTGGGGTGCTGGGCTTTAACAAAAGCTGCTGCTGATTTTTTGCACTGTTTTTGAAAGGAGTCAATTATTCTCACATGTGTTTATCAAAAATACATTAAAACAGTAATATTGTGAAATATAATAATTTAACTGTGAAAGATTTCTCTCATGGCAAAGCTGAATTTCCAGTCTTCAGTGTCACATGATCGTTCAGAATTTGTTGTTTTGGAGCTCAAGAAATATTTCATATTATTATTAATGTTAAAAACAGCTGTACTGCTTAATATGTTTTGCATGAAACCTAAAATATATTTTTCAGGATTTTTTCAAGATTTTCAGGAAATCTCACAACTGTACTAATATTCCTCTTTTAAATTAATTTTCCCTTTTGGAACAATAGCACTGCATTTACTTTTAATGCATTCAAATTTATCTTTTAAGGACAGAAGACAAAATGGTGTGTTTTTGCAGTCCTGTGGGCCATCCTCAGTTTTGTTAGATAACTTGCTTTTATGATATTGTTATCTTTCTGAGCTTCACTAATAAAAGGATTACTTTGAACTGTCTTTCATTAATTAATAAAACAACTAACAGCTACTGCCACTAACCAGTTCTCTTTAGCTTCATCACAGTATAGCTTAGAAAAAAGATCTCTAAACAATGGGACATGTCCATATCGTTCACCCCTAATCTACACTCCGGTTGCCAACAGAGAAACACAGAAGCCTGAAACCGGTGAAAAATGGCCCAGCATGAAGGAAACACAGAACAGATGAAGAGAACAAGAAGCAGAAAGGATGAACAAGTGCATAAGAGGAGACAAGGATTTGGAGATTGCAGTCAACAAGCGAAGGACATCGCAAAAGCCGAGCTTGTGTATGTTTCATTCATACCGTTTTCCTCACCTTCGCAGCCTCTCTCCACCTGGCCGGCGTTGGACAGTGCGTCTGACAGCAGGTCTGGCAAACGGCCGTTCAGGTCTACAGATGCCAAGCAGCCCTGGAAGCCCTCTTTAGAATGCACCAGTTTTGGCAAGTCCTTATACATCTCTTTGGCCACACCTCCCACATACAAATCACCTGTAGAGACAGAAAATATTATGCTCTGACTGAAAAAGGCTTTTCAAGTCTATTATCATGGGAGCATGTTATGTAAATTGCCATAGAAAAGGCACACTGCCCCCTGCTGGTGTACTTGTTTGTTGCAATATACAACAATGTGAACGTCAATGTCAGTTAACCCATTTAATCCCACAGGTCACAATAGTGTACACATTTTTTTTTATTTATAAAGCTCTTAAAACCGTACTGACTGATGTTTTAGTGCACTTCCTGCAAATATGGAAAAAATAAAGGGTCTCAATTAAACGTGAAGTTTTACACAGCGCAAATTATCAGATGACCAGAGCAGTTTATTTCCTGTTTGCACTTTGAGAAAATGATAACTGCATCAAAGCTCCAAAACGAAGGGCTAGTAAAGTATGTTAACTTAAAGATATGACATAGATTTCTGGTACATATTATCTTTAGGGTGTCTAGTATTAATATATGAATTCACATATATTTATTTTTGTTGAGTGTGGTCATAGAATGGAAAAAATCTTGATGGTCACAATAGTGACCGGTGGGAACTTTTCTACTGAATTGTATTTTTATTCTTTTTATCTTTTTTGGTTGATGCATAATAAAAACCAGAGAATGTGATCAAATAGTTTAAATATCTGTGCTAAGATATATAAAAAAGAATTGCAAAAAATGTGATTTCATTTGTCACTTTATCCCACCAAGAATAAAACACATTTTTTTCACACACGTTGCCAAAAAAAGGGTTGCTAATGAAGCATCATTTGGATATTTTCATGTCTGGGATTAAATGGTTTAAGGAATGCATTCAGATACAGTGTTTGTTTTTTCATTCAGCAAATATGCATTACATTGATCAAACACAATAGTTAATGATTGCCATTTGTATATTGTATAAATAAATGTTGTTCTTTTGAACATTTTATTCCTCAAACAATCAAATAATATGTATAACGGTGTGAACAAAAATTGTAATTAATAAAATGTTTCTTTAGTACAAAATCTGTTCTTAAAGATATCGTGACACTGAAGTCTAGAGAAGATGCATCTTTATATGTTTTACCATCAATTTAAATTTTTTTTATTAAGCAAAAAATGTAAATGATTTAAAACTAAACTTACAAATAGTAGTGTACACTGTAATATAATATAGCAAAATCTAATTTTATATAATAAAATAAAGTTGTTTTTTATTTTTGTGTTTTGTTAAGCTCTAAAGATCAGTTAAAATCATCTAGAGAAATCATTCTCATTAAGAAATCATCAAAAGTACCTTTCAGATCCAGGTTTTTGGCTCCCATGGTAGTCTGTGTGGTGATTTTGGTGTCTATTTTGACCGTGTGGAGGTTGTTTGTATCTCGTGAGATCATCACATTGTGCCAGTGATTGTCATTCAGTGGTGTGTTGGAATTTCCTTTAATGAGATGAGCTCCATTTCCCAGGTCTGACACATAATGGAGATATCTGCATGCAAACAGTCATTAAGACAATTAGCAAAAGATTTATCACATGTTCTATGCATTCAAATCAAACGCAGTGCATTAAAGCTCACCCTTTAACCAGCTCTACTACTATAAAGTCATTGCCATCTCCTCGGTTGTACAGGATGAGCCCATCTGGTGAAGTGGTTTTAAACTGGAAGAACAGGTGCATGGAGTAGTAGGCCTGGAGCGTGGGCAAGGTCACATAGCTAGAGCGAGACTTGAAGGTCACCGGGTCTGCCACGATGCTCCTGTAGCCGATCATGGCGTTCAATTCGCAGTAGTCGATGTCACCATTCTTGCACAGGTCAATGTAGGACATGCCATTGAAGGACAAACCCTGCAGGTGTCCGATGAAGTTGGAGGGCACGGCAGGCATATAACGCTTCTCGGTTACAATGCCCGTTTCCACATTGTGGAACTCCAGCTGCGTGTGGTCTCCCGTGATTTGACCTTACCAGGGGCGAATAATCGAAAAACAGATTTAATGTAGGAAGGGGAGAGTGTCAAAACTGGCCCTGTCCCAAAAAGGCTGACAATGCTAAATACAGTGCAAAAGACAAAAACGACAGTACAAAGGACAGTCTTATGCCACGTCTTGCCAAATGGGCCAACTTAAGTTTTAACAAACATGGAAGACTAGAAAAACATGAAAGCATTAAGAGTTGGAAGAATGTTATAAGTATTTTGGGGAATTTGAAGGAAAACAGGTTAACTTCATCTTTCTGCGATCCAGTGGGAGAGAAAGAAGCCCTTAAATATTTTAAAAACCTCTTTTAAAGCTTCCCAAGAGGAAGTTCTTTCACTCTAAAATCAGTAAGGTTATGTGAGTATAATGTATTCCCTCAGTGGTTTGGCCTCCAAATGCATCAGCATTAAGTGAAATACCAAGTCTATTTCAAAGTGTCGAACACACACACCAGTAAGTTCAGCAAGAAACTAAAGATGATTGTACGGCACTGTGGGAAAGCACTTTTTTGATATGACGCTTCATTCAGTGGGCAAATTGTAAAAGGTGTTTTTGCCCTTAAGGAGCATTGAGAGAAGGCTACTGGAAGTGAGTCACTGAATCTCTTTATGAAAGGCCCTTCCTCAAGACATTAGGGTACAAAAAATACATACTTTTACCTAAAGGAAATTATTATGGCCACTCTGTAATATACAGGAAATTTCAATAATGTAAGTTTTCAACAAATTTAAAGTAGGTCATATATTTACTGTAAATAGGTCAGTTTTATTCCCCCTCAGTAATCCTGAATCTTTGATATGATTGTCGAGGCAACTTTGCAATTCACATTTTTATTCATATATGGTGAGCCAATGACCTTCATCCTTCAAACTACCCAGTTCAAGTGCTCTGCACTTCAAAACAGAACTTCACAACTTTCATATTTGCATGTGTGTGAGATGGCAAAACACTTGAGAATATTCTGTACCTTCAGAGGGCTGCAGGTCATCCACCGTTAGCTTCAGACTTTTGCCTCTTCTGACGACACGAACTGTGTGCCATTCGTTGTCATTCAAGTTCTGCCCCGCAAATATGGTCTCTGGACCTTTACCTATAACATGTCCCACACAGCGGTTAACACAAAGACCAGAGAGAGAGAGAGCGATAGAGAGACAGAGGAAGAAAGGGGTTGTGAAACGGGGGTTTAACTTAAATAAAGGGGTGTAGAGAGGTGACTGATATCCATGTAGAGAAAAAGAAGAAATAGCGGAGGAAATGATACTCTCACACATCACATTCAAACATTTAGATCTATCTACGTCCTCTGGTCCATTTTAGGATAAAGATATAGTATTTGCATCGAACAGAGTAACCCCACTTTCCGCCACTAGATGGAGCCATGTAACTGTTTTTCCAACAACCCTCCTTAAGGGAAGTGGTCTGCATCTGTGATGTCAGTCGAGATGTTCAGCTGCATATGCGTCTCACGTTCTTCCAATTCCTGAGAGGTTTAGGAAGCACATCCAAAAACCTACAGACTGTAAACTCTATTCGAGAAAGCAATTTCTCGCCTGTAGAGCCTCCCCTTATCCCGTGTGCGTGTACGGCGAGTTCGACGGGGCCCCTAGACCTCCAGGCTCCAATCGAGCTTTCACTAGATGATCAGAGCGCGCGAAAAGGAGCCTGCAGGCTTTGTGATTTCAGCCGCTCTGCCTCTCTTTGACACGTCGTTGTCTCTCCTAATCAGTCAAATCGATTTTCTATCCCTCCCTGCTCTCAATTACTATGAATCCAGATCGGCTGGCCATGAGCCAGCTCTGAAGGAAAGAAAAGCAGCAGGTAAGGTTTCAGACTGCGCAACAGCACCCCCTAAAGGAATCTTTGCAGATCTGAGGAAAAGAAAAAGCCACCACTGAGAGGTAACACAGAGGGGCTGTACCATTAAGCCTCGGGCGATATACAAGACATGACATGTGCTTTTTATAGGCCTCTGACCATCGCTGCAAAAGCATGTATGTGAAAAGGTGACAGCGTGTGATTGGACAGCTGGAGAGACAGCTAAAGGTCCAGGGCTGCTATGCCTTTATTAGGAAGTCATGTTCAGACAAACTCACAAGCAGCAAAGACAAAAAGCCTCTCTCTCTGTCTGGAAGGGGCAGCTCGTTGCCATGGAACTGGGGCAGATGGTTGCGTGTGTCCGGTCACTTTGATTCTCATCTCCCAGGGTGGAGAGAGAGGGCAGAGTTAAATAAGACAGAGGCGGGCAGGGGCTGGCTAGAACGCTCTGACAGGACAGGGCTAGCAGGAGAACAGACCAGACGCACACACACAGACACACACACGCTCGTCTCGACCAGGAGAGATGAGATATATTCATATCTAGCTCATCCAGCTGAGAACGATACCCATGTGAAACAAACGCAGGCAGCCATTTTGAGGCAGGACGAGCTTCATATTGAGGACACAGTAATTCAGCTCTACTGGGACTGACTAATCAGCAATGCCAAAGGCATTTTACAAACTCTTTGATCGACTGGCATATTTAAAAAATGTATGTGTTACAGCTCAATTTTTCTATTTTTTACTATGTATTGTAATTATCCAGGGATCAAGGAAAAAATCCTGTCAAAATGGAAAAAATTCAATTGTGAGGGAATATATATATATATATAGATATATATAGTAAAATATATGTATTTATTTAATTGTTTACTTTTTTTTACATTTTATCTGCTGTGCTAATATGTGTTAGAGCTCATTTGTTTCCATGAAGATTTAAATTGTGAAGGAAAATGATGCATTGTATATGGTGCACGTGTATAATATATATGTCTCGACCAGATGATGATCCTGATGATCTCTCCTCTCCAATCATGCTTATGACATAAATATATAGAATAAACATAGGTATATACAGTATATAATGTAATATACTTTTGAAAGAGACAACAAGTGCTGTAGATATTTCAAATCTGAACCATGAATAAATTAATTAAATGGAAACAAAATCAATAAATAAAAGAATATAATAAAAAATGTGAGGCATTTATTGACCCTTTACTATAAAATGAATTTTTCACTCTGTTATTGACTGTGTCCTACGGTCATATCTGCCACCACCTGTGTGAGGGATTTAATTTATTAGAAATTATGGTTAGCTTGCTGAAAAAAGGTACTGCTGGGTGAAATTACAATTCACACCGGAAGAAACAGTCTGTCTTTCTATTTATTAACATAGCACAGTAGGTGAAACATTAACTTTCATATCACGGCATTATAAATAACCACAGCATAAAACTACAACCTTAAACCAATACGCCTCACATTTCATTCTGTCGTATAAAGCAGTTTTTATAGAAAATAATTTAAAGGTCATCAAAATCCGAACAGCCGAACCATTTCAATGGTGCAACTGTAAATGTCAGAGACCCAAGGTGAAAATATGGATCCCTGAAGTGCAAACCTCTAACCAGCCAAAATGCCGCTCTCAACCTATAGCCTGATTTAGCCATGAGCGTATAGTGACCCCACTAGTTTCTAAATATACATCTTTCATCCTGCTGACACTCAGACCATATTAACAACCCATGAGCTGATGTGACAGCACTCTCTTAGTTGAACACACTGTCACCCTGGGGGAGGCAGAGTCCCTAATTGGCAACGGCTTGTTCTTCGTGTCAGAAGAGGAACAACGCTCATAAACACACACACGCACCAATGACAGGAGTAGCTATGGCTGACACAGATAATTAATGAGGATACAAAAAGAGAGAGATGAGACTGCACAATAGCAGGCTGTTCAAACATGTAAAGCCCCTGCTTCTGTTTCTCCACGGGAGCTTAAATAATACATCTCCTTTTACTCAGAATCCCTGATTCTGTCTTTTTGTCATAGATTCAGACAATTAAAAGCCGTGTCCTTAAGCACGGCAACGCTCGCATGGAAAAAGATGTAACAAGACAGAAATTACCACAAAAGCTCATGTTTTGAAGGCTGAATTGACTTAGAAAGCTATGAATGCCCACATGTGCTAGAAAACAAAATGGCCACCATCCATGGCCTGTTTCTGACACCTGAATTTACCAAACAGAAAAAGACAGGGTTTGTTTTTCGCGAGTGGGGTGGAAAATGATTGGCTTAAGACAGAAACTAGTAAAAATAATGATTTTTAGGAAGGATAACAGAATAAAAAAAGACAAAACAAGGAAAGATATTACCATAGAAGTACATAAACAACTGAATTAACTTTAACATCCACACTTGTTGGGAAAAAACTAAATGGCTGCCATCAATGCCTTTACTGATGTTCAAACGATCTATCAATGCTTTCAAAGAAAGTGCCTTATTCTCATCAAGGCCACATCGATTTGATTAAGAGTACAGTAAAAACAATAATATGAAATATTATTACAATTATAATAAAGGGACTATTTTTAATTCTGATACCTCTTTTAAATGTTTTTTTGATGATTTTTTGATGATGGTTCTTTAGCAGCCATTATTCCACCCTTCATAAATCCTTCCAATACGCTGAATTGGTGCTCAGTAAACACTTCTTCTTATTATTAACAGTTGCTGCTTAACATTTTTGAGGAAACATTTTTTCAGAGCGCCTTTTCTTTGATGAACAGAAATTTTTAAAGAACAGCATCTTCTTGAAATAAAAATGTTTCATAACATCATTAATGTCTTTACAGTTGCGTTTGATCAGCTTAACTCATCCTTGCTCAATAAAAGTATTCTTTCTTTTTTTTTCATTTATGAATAAAAACATCCTACTGATGACAAAGCTTTGATAGCCAATCTGCATAAGCTGGTTAGGTAGGTTTTGATGCTGGGATGCTGGGTTAAGCTGATCCTTTGCTGGTTTATGCTGTTCCCTTGTTTAGGACCAGCTAAAACCAGCATCCCAGCATCAAAACCTACCTAACCAGCATTTGCTGTTTTTTTAAAAAGGGCTTTTAGTTCCTCTGTGGAACAAATGCAATAAACACAACAAAATGACTGACATAAGGGTTCATAATAGTTCTGAAAAACATCTTGCTCAATTTGCTTCTTGCATGACTTGTAAATTGAAATAGCAGAAAGTAAACAAGCAACACACCAGAGTCTGACTTGTTTTCTGCGTGTTGTGTTAAAAGGTAAACTCTGCAGGGGACTACAGTGCGAAACTTTTCCATTTTTGAATTGTTTATAAGACCTTGTACCCAACTGTACCGGCAGGTGACAAACCACTCTTCAGAAATATCCGAGCTTCCTTCCCCACTATCGATGTGGAATTGGTTCCTGTGGTTTTCATGGGACCATTCGCACCTTTTCCAACTACCTCTGTGTTCATATGTAGTTGTGTATAATTATCTCCCAAGGCTCCTTACTGTGTGGGTAGATGCCCAACTGTGAGGGAGATGTGGAGGATCCTGACAGCTCCCAGCTACTGAGTTTCGCACATCGTCAAGCTAGAGCTGTTTTGCTTCTTCAATGCCAAAATACTCAGCGCAATCAGCAAGACTCTGCTTCGTGAAGGTGAGTTCTTGATGGCCTGGGCACATTTCAACTGTTCCCCAATGGTCCCCTTCTTTCCCTCTCAGAAATAGATGCAGGTGAGAACGTTCTGGTAACTTCATTTAACATCACCAGAATGTAGTCCCATCGGGCCGAAAAAGTACATAAATTTGATGCACAAATGATGTCTCTGCTGTGCAGACCGCTGAGTTGTTGAGAGGACAGAGCATCTCTTCGAACCCCTGGGACTCCTGATGGCTCGCTTTTGGAGACAAAATTAGGTCTTCATTAGAAAGAAACAAATCATTTAAAGAGCCAATCATGTGGTATAAAAGGTTTTGGGTCCGATGCCCAGTGGTTCAAACAAAGTCAGCCATCCTGCCCAGATCTGAACATCACTGCAGAAAACTGGGATATTGAGGCTGTGATGGAGCAGGGGGCATCATGATGTGACCATCTGCTCCATCACTCAGAAATTAGGGCAGGTTAGGGATGAGATTGCGGGACCTGAATAAGTAAATGGCCTTTTTATATTATTCTCAAAGGAGAAACTCACAATGTGTGAGACTTTTACAGTCAGTCACAGCATGTACAGATCAGACAAACAAACAAACCCCAAATATTGGTGTGGCTCGCTCAGGCTCGGAGGGCTAGCATTGCTTTTCACCCTGCTGTCCGCAGTTTTATCTGCATCACAAATGAAACAGGAGCATCGCCACTGCATATTTATGAACACGGCTGCTTCAGCAAATGGCAACCCTGCTGCATATTTATAGTAGGTTGTTTCAGAGAAATGAGGTCCTTTTGAATTCACATGAATCTCTTGATTCTGGTAAAGGATGTTCTGAATGCATCGAAGCGTCTTCCACTTGTCATCGGTAAACATGTTTCTGAGTAGATCAAGCACAAGGTGTTATTAAATAATCAGACTGGAGTTTGTTCATGAGATCTGCTGTTAGGGAACATTGTCAATGCCCAAAAGGGCATTCACATAGGATGTGTTATTCTGTTTTTAGGAAAAGACAGTTTGATGAAGCATTGGCAGGTTTAAAAAAATACAGACCCTGTACGATCATTCTGGGGTGGCATATACAATACCTCTCAAATGTACTGTATTACAGTTTGCACATTATCTATGGTGTATGGGCATTAATGTGTCTATGAAAAACACCTTCTGTTCAATTATTTCTCTCCTGCTATTTTTGATCAAAAATTAATTCTGTGTGAATTTCTCCTATGCGCAGTGCATCTTTGTGTAAGTATATTTACATTCAAATCTATAATTGAGCTAGACCAGGTTATTGCATAATCGTGCTACAGTCTTTATCTGTCTAAGCATACATGACACAATGCGTAATCAAATATTTGAAGGATTAAATACACACTGTGAGTCACCTCTGTCTCTCAGAGCAGATTGCTGAGGCCAATCTGTAGTTTTGTACGTATACACTGCTGTTCAGAAGCTTGGGGTCAGTAACACTAAAAAATAATGCTTTATTTGTTTAGCAAGGATGCATTAAATTGATAAACTGACAAATAGTGCATTATTTGTCTTTTTTGGTAACACTATTTTATTTCTGTAATCCACAGCAAGTAACTTTGCAACTACATGTCAATTAGCAGTCATTAGAGCATTAGTAGACACCGCTTAAATTGTATTTTGATTGGTCCATAACATACAAGTATATGTCAACTTATTCTACTAACCCTAAACATACCCAGTCTACTCTTGAAGTTAGTAGACATGTAGTTGCAAATGAATGAGAATTAGTTAACATGTACTGTAGCTACAAAGTTGAATCAAAGTTTGATCAAATAAATCAGCCTTGGTGAACATAAGATAAAAAACTAAAAAAAACTAATATTATCAATAACAAAAATTTGAACAGCAGTGTACATGCAAGACAAAACTAAGCTACAATTATCCACATCTGTAGTCTGACTTCACACACACCCAGACGACTGAAACTGAGTGCATGTAAATGCTTTGTAGCTATGAATGCAGCTTGTCAGATTGCATGACATGAGCCAAGTGAGAAAAGCCAAGACAGATTGTGTGACATCAACTGATTTTACGATATACATCATTGACTGGACAGTCTGCGTCCGGTCTGACATCCTTATTTGAGGAGGAGTGTGTCACACTAAGAGATTCAAAACTGCTGAATTCAGCCTACGATGACAGAAATAGAAAATACATATTTTACAATATTCAGAATTTGTCTCAGGCTGCGGAAATCTACAAAAAATAAATATATTATAAAAAATAACATGCACCCTAATTTGTCACTGGCCTGTTTATAAGACTACTGTGTCTGGGAGTGTGTTGTGCTCCCATTATTCAGAGGAAGTAGACGAAAGACGTGGCACAGCCCCTCGAGGAAGCTCAGGTGCTTTGTTATCTTTGGCATTCAGGTTAACACAGATGACTGCCTTATTGTCAAATTAGCCAATATACTGAGCTCAGGGTCGCAACGAAATAACAAAACAATAACACGCTCACAAAAGCCTGTAAAGATGCCAAGCAAACAGTAAGACCAAAGGACAAAGCACTTTATCAGATGATGTGATGAAAGGTAAAATCCTTGAAATGTCTGGATGCTCCTGATTGGACAGGAAACTCAGGTTTGCTTACTTCTGTGAATTAACAAATTTAGCTTTTGTTACTATGCAACAGTACAACCGAAGGCCAAATTTGGATGCGGAACCATATTAGTTTGATGATGAGGGAACTGATCACTACGTTCATTCATTGAATGTGAATGAGCAATGGCAGTTTGGGGACAGAACACTATGATGAGTCACTCAAAGAGATACGTACCGGAAACAAGCAAACACAAAAACAAACAAAGACTCCTTTGAAAGAGCCTTTAGAGACTGCCATTAATTACCCTAGGGCTTTTGGAGTCAACGCCAGGGAAGGCTGGATCTCTCAAATAAAAAAAAAAATAAAATAAAAAAAAGGAGAGAAAAAATAGACTGGCAAAGCCTGCAGAGATGGAGAGCACCTATCTATCTTATCACATCTCTTTTCTTCTTCTTCCAGTACCTTTCTAGCCTACATGCTATTAAAAGGATCGTTCAAGAAAACAGTACAAATCTGCCATAATTCTCATTTTCACATTCTTTCAAATCAGTATGTTGCTATTTTTAGTGGAAAACAATGTGAATGTTTACAATATACATGTCAATCATGGGAAGCAAGAAAAAAAAAAAATACAATACACTATAAAAAATGATTACGCCATAAACAGTATAATCTATGGAACAAAATCCTGTCAGTATTTGAAATAAAAAGCTTCAATTCTTACAGTGAAATTATGTTGTTGCTTTTTTTACGTTTGCAACGTCTAATAGCAGAAAGCTTCTTGGATTGGTAATCTACTGCTTTTTCCGCAGCATGTGCGGTCTGTCGAATTTGAACCATTGAATTTTCGGAACCCGAAAAGTTTTAACCCGAAAGTTGCCTGACGAATATTATTGCTGGAATTATTAAACAAACTGAATATTTTGAAAATGACCTTTGTGAGGTGAATATTGATGACTGAATTTTAACAAAGAAAATATTTCAAAAAATAGTCACTATGTAAATATTTTATGATTTGTGGGATTCAACAAGCTTTTTATTTCAAATACTAGGGCAGGATTTTTGTTCCATAATAATAAGACATAACTAACATACCCAATTAATTTGCTTGTAAAATATCACATAAATTAAGCTGTTAAAAGACCAGGGAGTCAGTAAACTGAATCAGTGTGCGAATGGTCTTTTAAAGTAGTTGGATTCTTCTCTCATTCACATTTGATTCAATGATCCAGTCATAGCTGTTCTTAAATATAATATTGTATGACTCCAGAAGAGTTGGAATACAGCACATGCCATAGAGACTATTTTTTTTTTTGAGCGTAACAGCTGTGTTCTGTGTGTGTCACTGTGCGGAAAAGACCAGATCTTTTTTTTTTCTTTCCAAGGAAGGAATAACTCATAGATATTTGAATAATTACACACTTCTCAAGAAACAGCCACATTTTCCTCATCCCACCGAAAACCAAACACTTCCCGATGGTCGCTCCTTCTGCAGTGACCAGGAAGCAGCAAGAAGACGATGGATGGAAAATAAGAGGCAGTCATTGGCTGTCAAGCTCGGGGGCTGAGGAGGGATTTGAGGAGAGGCTCTCTGAGGAAATGATCTTTGCGAGGGTTATTGGAAATGGCGTGAGCTGGAGTGTGATCTGTGAGTGAGAAACTTAATCGCCTCTCCTCTCATTCCAGTCAGCTCCATTTCTCACATTCCTAGAAAATGGCTGCCAGGGAGCCCGAAGGCTCCTGCAGCCCACAGGCAAAAACTAGCCGTACCTGAGAGCTCGCTCGCACTTTGGAAACACCACTCAAAGCTCTGCTGGCCGCAAAACAGAGGCCTCGTAACCGCAATGTTTTACACTTCTGAAAGCATACACGCGCACACACATACATACAAATGAACAGTACACATACAGAGGAGGGCGCTTTGGTTCAGTATCATAGAGGCAGAGAGAAGAGGAAGAGAGGGGATAAGTCACTTACTGGTAGTACAGTTTATCCTGATACAGTCTAGATGGGGGAGAACAGACAAGATGTAAATTCAGCCTTCAAGGTTATGACTGCAGACATCCATTACAACACATCGCCCACAAACTGGGGACGGACACGCAAACCAGGTGGAGCGGCGAGATGCTGTTTCGCTGACCAGATATACGCTCTCTTTCTTTTCTACCTCCTGCGTGCTGATAATGAACCCCAGGTGGAGTGGATACGGACTCGCTGTCTGTGCTAATGAATATTCATGCCTTCGCTGTGCCATAATATATTTAGAATTAGGGAAATTTGGCATGTATTGAAATGTGATTATACCCAGTTTCATACTAGTCTCGGGACTACTGAATATTCAGAGGTAATTGATTAATTTGCTCTCTGGGTTAGCTCAGAAAGCGGCGCAGGAAGCAGAAAAGAGAGAGAATCTTGCCAGAGAAACAGTCTGTCCTCGCCAACGGTGCTGCTGATGCTCTCATATGCACATTTTTTTACAACCATTTCCCGTTAATGAGCAAAAAACAGAAGAATTAACGAAAGACTCGTATTTGACCAAACTAGAAATGGGAAAAGGGTCGCCAGATAAGAAGGAGAGGAAAAACTTGTGTTTATGGACATGTCGCAGCAGAGCACCAGAGCGTGTCCACGGTAAGCCTTAGCCTCCTGGGAGAAGAGCTGAATTTAGAATGCTCCTTTAGATAAAAACACTCCAAAAACTCACAGCCCTTGACTTGATGTTCACTTCTTTCTGCTCGCATGTGAGAAGACCCCCACGTGCATGAATAAACATAGGAATAACACGTTTTATAGCAGGCTCTCACAGCTTCAAGGAAGCCTGGGATGTGCGCATCCAAAGAAAAAAAAAAAAAGTACTCATCAAGGTAATTTCCCTAAAGACAGTACACTGACACAATCATTATTACTATTAATACGGCTTTGAAATAAATTCTCTATATAAGGATTTTCCTTTATAGCTGTTTTTACTTGCCCTGCCATCATCTGCACTGGTCCCACAACAAAAAAAAAATCACTTAATGCTTGCTAGAAAACTAATTTAATGTTAAATTTAAATGCTAAATTAAAAAAAACAAAAATACACATCATTATATCATTATGATAACTGATTTTTACTATTTTAAAGCTAGCCAGCTAGATATCAGTATGTTGGTGACAAATCAGCAGAATTTGTACTACAGTACATCAAAAAAAAAAAGAGATTTTAGGGCATAACAAACAATGCACAAAAATCAACGGGCTTTCAAATGACCTTATTGTTGAGCCCAGATATCATTTAACACTCAAGATCTTAACCATTTTTCCAAACCCCATGTTCCCATTGGAATTTGACTTAACACTAAACCTAAATCTTAAAAAAAGAAACTCAAGGTTAACTGTCTTTTAAAACACTACAAAGTACAGTACCTCTGAGACTCCTTGCTGAACTGCACAATGCAACTGCTTTTGTTCTGGCTTGTTTGAATGCTGGGAGGAGGCCCCCCTTTCCCATTACCCTCTTTTGCAAAGCGTACTTCTAGAATGGAGAATCGATATTTCTCGTGCACAGCCTGGACTGTCCCATGCTTCAGTGTGTGCAATGATGGAGTGGAAGGCCGAAAGGAATTCGGAGCATTACACAAATCCAGCTCTATCGTTTTCCCATGAGGCTGCAGCCCGTCGCGTGTCGTCAACCACAGTGAAAATCGTGGCCGCTAACAGCCAGAGAGCACCGTGTGTCCACCCTAACAGGGAGTGCAGTACCCTCCGGGACAGAAGGAATGATTGGTGTTTGTGTGGGAGCATGTATGTTTGTGTATGCAGAGGAGTGCAGGTTTGAGCCTGCTGGGACTACAGGAAGGTTTTAGACATGCTACATGCAAGCAGACATGTTAAATGGCACAGGGTGTGTCACGCTGCCAAATGGGAATGGTTGACATTCATCTTAGCGAGGGAATGTTTGGTTCTGCACATTTCAGCAGAGGAAATTTTTTAGCTCAGTTCTGCATGAGAAATACCTGACATGATGTGGGAGGACAGTTAAACGACTGATGTTCAAATTTACTTTCTGTGAACTAGCTTGAACTTGTGAATAGCAGAGGTGCTGCTTTATGAGTGGAGCAAGACTGTATAATATTAAGCTGTGTCAACGAGGGAGGAAATCATTGTGGCTTGTGGGGAAATGTAAATGAAACGTACTGGGCGGAACAATGGCTTGTCAGTGCTCCTGACACGTGTAATGCTCTAGCGGGGAGTCTATAGTATGCAGGTGTAGGTCTATTGTGAATCAGTACAAGGCAGGGACTGTGCACTCTCTGGTAGGGAAAGCCTACGGCGTGCTCATCTGGGAGTGAGCGCTTGGCCGCAGACTCTGACCGTTGAAGGTTCTACATCCCTCTCTTCAACACAGAAGGATTTGAAAATGTGTATTGTGTGTGTGTGTGTGCATACTTAGCTATTCTTTAGGGACAAATGTATCCACAAAAATGAGATAATTTAACAAAACCTTACTTTACTTAATATTACACACAGGAATGTTCTCATTTGCAAAAACATAATATAATATAATACTGTTTAAAGGCTTGAGGTTGGTATTTTTCTCATGCTCAACAAGGCTGCATTTACTTGATCAAAACTGCATAAAAACATTAATAAAATGAAATATTATTACAATTTTACAACAACTATGTTTTAATGTAATATGCTTCAAAATGTAATTTATTCCAGCAATGCAAAGCCGAATCTTCAGCAGCAGCTTCACTGTCTCATGAGCCTTTAGAAATCTTACTAATATATGCTGATTTGGTGCTCAAGAAACATTTTGTATGTTAAAAACAGACTTGCTGCTTAACGTTTTATTGTAAATCATGATACAATTACTTTTTTTAGGATTGTCTGTTGACTAGAAAGTTCAAAAGAATAGCATTTACAAGAATTTATTCAGATTTATTAGAATGTATTTATTATTGAGAGAAATAGTTACTTTACTGTCATTTTTGATCAATTGAATGCATCCTAGATTAATAAAAATATACATCTTTGAGGTCTACCTGACTTACAAGCTTTTGAACAGTATTATAATATAATTAATATAATAGTTAGTCTATAATATAGAATTAGCTTTATACACAAAAAATAAAAAAGATAGCTAGAAGTCAATGATATGTCCTCATACCCAAGTAAATTGGGTTTTACCTGAATAATAAAAGTGAAATATTGGCAAAAATAAATCTTACATTTTAAAACTTGATAATATAGACAATAGATGAAGACATAATGTATTAATATGCCTGGAAATTGAAAACAAATTATTCCATGCTACAGTATGTTGTGTGACATATATATATATATATGTGTGGTGGTAACTTTTAAGGTGAGCGCTCCAATTGGCTGATGTACCTAGATTGACAGTGAGTCGGACACGCCCTCCGTCCAGCTCCAGTCTCAGAGTGTCTGCTGAGTTCCGTGACGTGGTTGCCATGAGAACACCATAGGCACGCTGGGAACGGAAGCGCAGCGACACGTCTTCTGCTTCTGTGTGCATCACTACTGGCAACTGGATCTTCATGAACTTACTGCCGTCATAACTGAGGATGGTGGCATCTGAGAGAGGAGAGGAGAGAGAATTTAGGAAACCCTAAAAAACAAGGGTGCTGGGCGGTGACAGCAGTTTTGTGGTTGATCATAAACCCCAGTGTCGATGGCGACAGATGAAAGACTGGTTACTAAAATGTTTTACAGCCAGACACTGAAATTCTCCACAGCATTTCACACCAGCAGCACAGAGCTGCTCAGTCTAACCAGAAGATAAATGCCATAAAAAAGACTCATTATACACCACGTTTTATTTGTTCCTTTTATTGCAAAGCAGTATTTATGAAGACACCCTATAATATATTCCTTCTGAGGGGCTTTTGAAGCACCGTTTACCGCCCGTCCGTTGCTTTAATCTGTTTATTCGTATCACAGTTATGTTATTGAGCAATTCAATTTAGTGGGCCGGATCTCAAGACATCTCATTTGCAATGGGAGATAGTCGAGGTCTCAGAGCGACTGGCATAATCTCACCAGCTGCTCAATCAGAGATATACAGTCCAGAAAGAGAGGAGGAGAGACACATGCCAACCGACAGGGTGCCGCTGCCTGATCTGCACATTTCCACTTCATAAAAGCTGATTCTAGGCCGGAATCAGTCAAAACTAGATCCGCATAAGTTTACCATCCCCTTATTTGGTTATGTGCTCAACTTTTGTTCTCCATAGCAAATAAATAAATAAAATAAGTAAATAAAAATATAATAAAAGGAATAAAAATGAAAACCATAACAATATAAGACCAACTAAAAATAATGACATTTTTAAAACGTATCTCTCATAGTAAACTTTGACATTTTCAAAAGTGTGAAATAGTGAATAAACAACAATAAAGTAAATCTAAATCGTAACATGCTGGACATTACCCAAAATATAAATATATATGAATTGGCCGCTATGGATTTTGATAGATATTATGAAATGCTTGCATCATTTGTGATGACATAAAGACCCTGAAATTACTTTGCAATTATAATATCATATAAAACAACATATGCTCACCAAAGCTGCATTGATCTGATAAAAGTTGAGTAAAATTATAATGTTATTACGTTAAATATAATTAGAATTTAATACTACTCCTTTGAATTTAATATATAAGGTCACACTTTATTTTAAGGTCTAATCCTTACCATTAAAACCCATTAACTACAGGTTTTACCTCAATAAACACTGAGTTTGATGCTTCTTAATAGCTAGGCAGTTGTTACATTTAGGAATTAGTTAGAGGTTCTGATGTAGAATATTTTATACGGTATGGTCAAATAAAAACAGTAGTATTTTCAGCAGCTCAAAAAGTGAGTTATTTGATCTTTTACCTTAGTGTGTCAGTAGAAAATATCAGTTTATCAAACATTGATTTTGTCATTAATTGTAATAATGCAGTGAGATTATTGTCTTCACAAGGAGTCTGACAACAGCCAGTGCTCCACACAGAGATCTGATCTGATCATCATCCAGTCTGTCTGGAATGACATGAAGTAACAGAACAAACTGAGACAGACTAAATACAGAAGAACTGTGGCAATGTCTCCAAGATGCTTCAAGAGACAGTGTTAACTGCCAACCGTCTTGTGATTTTAGCTCAGGTACCAAAATTTTAGTTGCTCTCTTTTCCTAAAAAGTATATCACTATGTGAGAACCACAGTAACAATAAAATGATATTCTATTATTTACACAGTTGCTGCAACTATATCTTTGTTTTGCTCTCAGGGCAGAAACAAGGTCCAATTCTGAGATAAGTTTGCAGATTGCTATAACACAGTTTTAGTGCAAAAGGTGTAAAGAAACACAAAAAGTGCTGAGTATGAGAATTGTGTTTTAAAATATAAAGAGGAAAGAGGCAGAAAAACACCCAAATAGGTCCGATGAGGCACTCTGTATTGTGTATATGCCTAGATAATTTAGCACGATAATGGAGGCCGGACACATCTGCCTCTGTGCAAAGACCGGCCTCTCAGCCAGAGGACAACATCTGGCATGGAACCAGAACAGAGACATCACTCGCTTGTGAGAGAGCTCTGGAGATGACGAGGCTGCGGGCTATCACCAATTAGGCTGCCCTCTTCTTCACACACACACTCTTCCTGTAATTTCGGTGCCTGTCTCGTCTCAGTATCCCCTGTTTCTGCTACACCATTGCCGAGCCTGAGAGCACAACAGAGAGAGCGAGACAGCGGAAAACAAGACGAAGACAGGAACACAAGTACGGCAACACGCATACTAATCAGCGCAGTGATGTACACTCACCCCCTGAGGAAGAGAGAGCGCATGAGACAATGTAGCCATTGAAAAAGGTACCAAAGTCATGTTGCACGAGTATTATGAGTGTCTCAACTCTTGCAAAACATCGACTTACCCAACAAGCTCCACCTTACAGCAGCTTGTCATCGTAACTGCACTCAATTTTCGGAAAGCATAATGTAAGCTTTTTTCATAGCTTCTACCCATTTTCTTCAACATGCAATTCTACTACTTCTACTGTACATCCTGAGATAATGTCCAAACAATGCACAAACTGCATGTATCCATGTATATTATGCTATAAATGATATGCCCAAAAATGTTTAAAAAGATAAACATTACAGAAAGTTTTCTAATCATAGGAATGCATTACTGTTACTTTTTTTTCCTCTTGCATGACCTAATCCGTAAAAATATTTATTGCATATGTAAATAGACCATTACTTTCATGTCATTTTAGACCTTTTTTCATGTGAAATTTAAACCCTTTAAATTTAAGTAAATAAATATTTTAGCAAAATAAAAGTTTCAGTCAGAATTACTTAATAAACTTAATTTCTGAATTGATATATTTTATTTAATTTATTTTTTTTATACGATTTTTATTTGTCACATTTTTCAGTTGTTGTAGCCTACGTAATTCCTATTTTTATCCAGCAAAATTAAATTGATCAAAAGTCACAGTAAAGATTTTTATTTAAAACAAAAGCTGCTATTTTCATCAAAGAATCATGAAAAAATATACAGTGTCACGACTTCCACAAAAATGTTGGCATTGACAACAATATCAATAAGGTTTTTTTTTTCATGTGACACTGAAGATTAGAGTAATGGCTGCTTTCCATCACAGGAATAAATTGCATTTTGAAATATACTGAAATCAAAAACAGTTATTCTGAATTGGATTTACTGAATTGGACTGATTTGATCAAATTTACTTTTTAAAAAAAGCATTTACTGCACGTTATTCAAGAGGATATAAAGAAAAAAATCTTGGAATCATAAAAAAAAGCTAAACAGATTTTAAAGTTTTGTTTGAGTACCGTTTTAATTCCTGATAATTAGAGACTTGCTAAAATCATTAGCACAATAATGTAATGTTAGTGGACATTAATAGATTAAAAGTCAAATTTAAAATTTGTGTTGGGCTCTTTTCAGGTATTTAAATGTGCTCTATCCAATCAGTTCTCAAATAATAAAATCAAGTTCCACCCTACATTACAGAAGTTAAATCTAAACACTGAAGGATCACAAATCATATTGACTTTAACAACCACTAGGATGCACCACTCCCCATATAGCCTTTAACCCTAAACCCCAATCTTTAGCCCTCCTCACCGGGACCTGCTCTAGAGAAGAGGCAACCTCAAAACAATGACAGCTTGACAAACGAGCCCCCCTCTCGTCTCCAGTGCAGTAGTCTCACGCCAGGGGAGAGGATAATGAAAAGAGAGGTATGGCCAGTGGTTCAGAAAGACCCTCATTGCCTCCTCAAACAGCGCTATGCAGTCACACAGCGGGAGAGCGCAGCAGTATGGCATCTGCACCGCTCCACAGCCCACACATCACATCCAATCTGGACAAGATGGAAGTGACGCTCTCTGTGCCTCGCAGAGGTCTGCAGAGGTTTCAAATGAAGGAACATGCTAGGAAAACAGCATGGAGATGGAACAGAGGGAGGACGGGGAACCACAGAATTGAGGGAGTGATCGACGGAGCTCAGCTGTCCACAAATTTAGACACTAGAAAAGGATGTTTCTTCAGCTAGAGGCAATTCTGGACCCTGCGGACTTAAAAGAACTCTCTTTGACCGGTTTAATATATCTACTAACAATTCCTAACAGTGTAGGGCAGCAGTATTTTAGATATATTTCTAAAACGTCCATCATAATGCCACTTCTACAACATATGTCATTTATTGTGTTTGAAGGGATTCAACTGGAAATGTCAATATTTTTTTTAAATGTATAATTTTATGTCTAGCATTTAAAAGCCTTAAAATAATTACAAAAATGTATATGCACCAATAAAATTGTTGTTCATTATGGACCTATTTACCTTTTTATTGTTTCCTTTTTCATATTTGACATTCATTTTTTAAAAAAAAAATGTTGCTCGTAACAACTGGACAGTCACAATTACACATTAGTCACATTAAGTCAACAAATTTTACACAATTAAAATTTAAATTGTCATGATTTTTTCACTCTTTGTTTAGATAGTGGATAGAAGAAGCAAAAAAAAGCTGATAATAATGCTTTTAAACATTAAATCTTTCACAAAAATAAGATTCAATTTAAGACATTCACTCCTTTACAATATATGAATGTATATATATATATATATATACGTACATATATGTATACATCGTTGTTTCATTTTTGACACCAATTTGATAACTGTTTTTTTTTATTTGATAAAATGTAGTGGGCATACATGTAGCTGTAGAAACATCCATGAAGACCTAATTATATCTTTCTGAATGACACAGATCTCTCAATTAGAGGCCAATCTTGTCACAACAAGCGCTGAGCAGTCACGAAAGCTCCTCCAACAGCCGCTCTCCTGGTCTGTAACGAGAGAGACGGAACTGGAGGACCGCAGGTAGAAAGGAGTGTATATGGCTGGTCACTCTCTCCATCTGCCCCTCCATCTGTTGCTACTTTCATTTAGTGCTCTGTGCGTCCAGTTCCTCTGATATGCAGGATCAGACCAACACATGCAAATGGAGACACTCAGTTACACATGAATATATATATATATATATATATATATATATATATCCTGCATAATCTCTAAATCACTTGTGAAACAAATACATTAAAATATCCTGGTAAGCTTTTAATTTAATCTAACAAATTACATGACGTGACATGATCTGTAAAACTGCCTAATCAAAATTAATCACAAACTGGTGCTATTTTAGTATCTCTAATATGCTAGTATAACTTTTTTAATTATCACTGAATTTATATTTCGTTTTAATTTCAGTTACAGGGATATAGTTTTTGTTTTGTGTTTACTTAATAAAAAAACATCTACATAGTTTTTGTTAAGTATATGTTTTAGTTCTAGTGTTACTTATGTTACTTTAGTGCTAAAATGAAACTAAACAAGAAACAAGAATTGTTATCTTGGCATCTCTGCTGAAATAAAATATGCCATTTTTATAGTTTTATTTATGTCAAATAATAAGAAAAATTAATTCAAAGACATTACTGTCTGTATTTAATTTAATGAAATAATATTCCATGCATCCTTAATATGCACAACTGCATGATATTTTCACATACGTTTCCCATGCTTATTATGCTTATTAATATTTTCACATGCTTATTTTCACATAATTTGAAAACATTTTATCACAGTAAATTATTTGCCATGCTTTTCATCTTTTTTCTCCCCCTTGAAACATATAGAAGGCTCCACAATAGTCAAAGCCCCAAAACTATTCTTTGTTTTATTTTATCATTTTATTAAATTTTATGGCCATTATGCATTTGTTGGCCGTTTAATTGCTAGGGATAATAGAAATGCTGCCAGCAAGAAAGAAGAGTTTCAGGAAATGACACAAGCCAGACTCAAACTTGCATCACCTGCATGGACTTCAGAGCGTGTTAACCACCGCTAGGCCACGCCTCCACCTCGCATTCGCAAACATGCAAATGGGCCTAATCTGCCTACATCTGAATAGCTCTCCCTGAAATTGCGAACTTCTTTGAGTTTAGCTCGCTAGGTGACATCCGGAGAGTCAGCAGTCACATGGCGGAGCCGCAGGCCCTCCCTGCTAGAATACTGCAGCGCTCAGGAGCTATGGTTGCCACAGGGATTAGGGAAATGTATGTTCAACAATCATGATAAACAGGATGAGTTGGCTCAGAGGCATCATACATTATTCAGCTTTGCTCGTGGTGAGTTCCCGCATGCCGATGGAACCTTCACCGTAAATGCATGTTACAATTTTTCTGCACGCAACACGACACCTCGTGAAGTCTAAAAGCGTGCAGCGGCCGGGGCAATGAAACAAATACTGACTTGGGAATCAACATGAACGACCTGCCAAGCATGCAATCAAGCAGGTGTGGCTGTGGGAAATAAAAGTGAAGTCTATTACAGCTTGGCTGTTTGAACCCGCTTGTAGCACATCCTGTCGCCTCTCTAAACAAAATGAACGCTGTAGGGTAAAACTCTGTTTGCAGAACTATCAGGTACTGAGGGATGAGCAGAGGTTATGCGCTAAGTTTAGTCACTGTAAGAGCCCATTAGGACCCTTGGAGAAATGACAGGAAATTAGGGCAGATGTTATTCTGGGAGCGTTTGTTTTCCTTTGATGCTTTGTTCAAGTAAGTCAAGCACTGAGAGCAGCTGGATGGTTATGGATTTATGCACTGAGTTTATTTCACCTCAAACAGCTGGGCAGAGCCAACAATGAAGCTAATGACATGCTCTGAGAACTTTTTTTTTTCTGTTGCTCACCCTAACTGTAAATGTTTATTTTATATTCCTTCTTTCATCTCGTTAATTTACATAGTTTTGATATGTAATTTGATATGGTACTCAGATTGAAATATACAGTATAAATATATTTAATCTACAGTAAATAAATATCTAATAACATAAAAAAAAAATTTTTGTAGACCACTTATTTAACATAAAAACCTTTACATTTCTGTAATGTCAAATCATTCACATTTTAGTTACATTTAAGACTAAATATACAGTATACAGTATAAAAAAATGACAATTAATCATTTAAAATATAATTAAATAAATGAAATGCAATATAATTAAATAAATAAAAAAATAATGCAATTAGATTTAGTAAATCAAACCTTAAAAAATTTATTTAAAAACATTTATCAAATCACATGAAAGATTTATTAACAAAAATAAACAAATAATGGGTAAATTAAGGTTTTTGTTAATTGTCAGTTACTGTGCTCTACATGCTTTAAAGACTGTTTTTAATTTCCCACTTGAAACTTATAAGTAATAATTCATGTAATTCATAATATTTCTCAAGTGTAACGTGTTAAGCAAAAAGGACTTGAACATTCTGATTAGAACTCAAGTTTGTCAAATCTGTTTCATTATCAGTCCAAAGAAATATATGCGCATCATTGTTCAGCTATTTCAGTTTCAGTTTTTCTCAACATACTATAATTAAATAACATCACCCGGTTTTAATTAATTTACTGCATTATTATCTTAGTTATCTCTCCCTCATCATATTTCAAGCATGTTTTAATTAAAACGGTTTAATTATTGTCATTAAGCATCTTTGTCTCATCTTCTCTCATCTTCATTATCACTGACAAATATATATATATATATATATATAAGCTACATACAGTATAAAAAAACATTTCCATAATTTTGCTGACAAGATTAACTCTGTCGTCTGTCTCTTTTTGTCTCTCTGGCTCTTTCTCTCTGCGTCTATCTCATTTCATTTCTCCATTCTACCGTTGCATAAAAAGCTGTTTTCTGTGACTGGAATCTTATAAACGTGCATCTGGAGGAAGCCGGCAACACCCTGTAAAACTGCACCAGACTGCACCATTCTCTTTCTGATGGCTGTTTGTGGTGAACTTTGCTTGGCCAATGACAAAGCAAGCTATCTTTGATGGGTTAATTGACCGAATCATTTCCATAATTCCTGCACAGAGCTTCAACAATGCGCATATAATTGATTGTATTTTCCCACAGAAGCGACTTTGCTGCAGGGTGATATCAGTGTCCAGACAAACGGCAACAAGCTTAGAAGAGATGCACTTCCATTAAATAATTAGCCACTATAGCTTCAAGCACTTTCAGAATGAATACACAGAGGCACCTATGAGGGGTAAAAACGCTGGACTTGGAGCTGGACTTAGAGTGCTCCCGGACGAACGCTGGCCACTTTGTTCATGTGGAAACACAACAGAATTAAAATTCTGCTAGGGAGGGAGACAAAAGGCAAAAACATAATCCATGCTTGAGTGGCTCTTTCTAAAGATGACATGGACTGAAGAGAAACACAATTACCACGGTAACAGTAACGTCAGCCCAGCTGCAGTGAATGTCACCCTCCCCTACGCAGCACAATGGACAAAATATCTCTGAATGAGTGCCACATCTTTACACGTCATGAGCTTACAGATCTTTCATTGAAGCAATGATTCTTCTAACACCTCATCTTATTATTTCAGTCCTTTGAAAGACAAAGGACGTACTCGGCTAGTTATGTTTATCTCTAAAAAGTATTTGTGTATTTAAGCCACATTTAGAAACGCATGACTCAAAAATCAAGCCAAATGACATTTATTTTTTTAGGAAAACGGTGCAATTTTTAAAACAAAGCATTTAAGGTGAATAGGATAAACAGATATCAGCGGTTTATTAATCACAGTACATTAAGACGTTTGTTTTGTATGACAGGTTTTCTGAAATATTATGTTTAACTATGCAAATGAGGCACTGTCTAATTAAATATGCACTAATTTTCAAACATTTCCAGGACAGAATTTTGAACATTAGGTGAAGATATGTTCATTTTCACATTACAGTTTTTTCAGTTTCCTCTCGCCATGTTATCTTAAGGAGTAAAATGTTTAAATTATATCAGGTGAATGATATATGAACAAACCCCCCTGTAAAAACCTTAGGAATAAAAGTGGAAGGTTTAGTGTATATACAGTACGTGTTAGTGACGTGGAAATTCATATTTTTAGAAAATAAATGTGACCCTGACTGTAAAAACCCAGCTAAAGTCTTTTCATTTGTGAGAGTGTGATTTACTGTTTTCGATCATCCTTCGTAAGGTAAAGGACATTCTGTGAAAATGTAACCTTGATATGTTTAATACTGTCTGAGCAAGGCCATGTCAAAGACTGAAATCATAGTGAAATTAAAAATCTAACTTTTTATCATAATTAGATTCAGAGACTTTAGCCTGGATTTTACAGAGAGAGTCACAAATATGTACTGTAATATACAGATATAAATAGAAACATTTTAATGTGTATTTTTGGAGGTCTTTCTGCAAGTCTAAAAGAAGATAAGTTATGGAAGAAAAACAGGCCAAAATCATAAAATTGACAGGTTTTGCCTACAGTGTCTTTCCTTTAAAAAAGAAACCAAAAACTAAATCACTCTTATTCAAGTGGTTACAAAATCTTAAAAATGATTTGTTTTCACATCATACCTTAATGTTTTTGTTTTTAATCTAATTTAATTTAATGTAATACAATGAAATTCATACTTTTTGTCAAGTGGTGGCCAGTAGTACGTGAAGCTGTATTTTACACTGTATTTGTGAAAGGATCTACCCAGCACAACACAGCAAAAAGAAAAGTAACGCTTATATCAAAAATCCTGACGGGGATGGCTATCGTAGAAAAGATGATCAAGTGGTACAATGGAAAATCAAAATCTAGACTCTACATGCAATATACATGCACTCACCTCTCTCACAGGAGCGTCCCAGATAGCCCGTCCCTGAGCAGTCACACACATATCGGTTCCAGCCCTCTCTGCAGGTGCCACTGTTCAGGCAGGGGTTGCTTAGGCACTGTTTGGGAGGTTCCTTAGAGCAGGATGGCTTCACCCCGACCGCTCTCTGGGCCTCCGCTATCCGCCGGATGTCCTTACTCTGGCCGTCCATGAACAGATCTCGCACACAGCCCACATAGCCATAGTTTAGGAGCGCGGTCCAGACCTCCGTAGGGAAGATCAGACCGGCACGGTCCTCTGGCAGGCCGCCCAGATAGAGTATGTCGTCCAAATCCAGGATCTCACTCTCACCGGGAGCGTTGTAGGGAGTACGGATCGAGTTGACGGAAATGGTGCCTGTCACAAAACCACAAGAAGCTAATTTAATTTCGTTAAGTTGATTTTTAGATGCCATTTCAGCAACTTCCAAAAAGTTTGATTCAGTTTTAATGAGAAATTATATATGCAAATTGCGGACTATGCAAATTAGGCTCTTTAAGGATATTGAAATTATCCTTCATTCTTTCCTCTGTAAATAAAACCCCCTTTGCTTGCAAAGCACACAATGCAGAAGGAAATCTCTCAGTTTCAGTTTCCTCAAAGTAAATCTGAAATGATGTAGCTACTGTATATTCATGTTTAAACCTGGAAGTGCCTATAGCATTGATTTGTCAGTTTTGCATTTGTAGGTATGTGTCGAGTATAAAATCGCTCTGCGGATGATCAAATCAGCCTGATGTAGATGTCAATAGCAAAAATATGAGTTATGAACAAGACTGGAACTAGAAAACCTAAGAAGCTGAGAGAAAACTTAGGCCTTCGGCACATTGAGAAATCTTTAGCATGATTTGTGGTTAAGGTATGCACTTATTTAATATATTCAAAACATTGGAATAGGCAGACTTGTTTAAATAATATTCAAAATAATTGTTTATTATGTCCACTTGGTGTAATATAATATAATACAGATTTTATTTTTGTTTTTTGAGGGAATCTGTACATTATTACTGGATGTATATAGTAATAATGCAAATGTTACATATTAAATATTACATATTATAGAGTGATTGACATTCATAAATTTGCACATGCTTTCTTATTGTGATCTGTTTTGGGCTGTCTTGAACTCACAGTGCAAACCCTTACACAAAGACAAAGATTCAAAAAGCAGTCTCCATAGCAACAGCAGACAATATGTACCAGATTCACTGGATAGTCATCGCTATCAAAAGGGCATATAACAGAATAAACGCTGAGCTCTATTCATACCTAATTTATTGGTTGTGACTGATTCAGTGCTCACAAATTATTTGTGTATCCTTTCAAACAGGTTTCAGTCTGCCCTCTTCTTTTATGGTTTACGTCAGAAATACAGCTTTTACAAAGAGTGGTTAATATAAAGAGCAAAAAGACAGTATTCTCAGGTGAGGCGAGTCTTTCATTCAATCTAATAACGTTAAAACACTTTCACGAGTTCCATAATCACCCTCATTGTTTTCCTGGCGACTCCAACAAACAGGCATTTATACGCAGCCGGCAATTCAAAATTTTCCTTCTCATTTTCCACCACTGTGCACTGCCATTATTCACGCCTTGAAGGCAGTTACAAAAGAAAAACCATTACTGGCAAGATAGGAGAGAACAGGCAGGGATTAACGCAAAGCGCTGACCACTGCTGAATTCTGTTTATTAGTGTCCAACACTGAGTCCAAACTCAATAAAAGACGGCTTAGAATGAAAGATACCACCTTTTCTGTGCCAAAACCGTGTTTTTTTAGTGACAAAAATGCAGTGTCTGTTATAAAGGCAAATTAGTATGATTGTAACCAAGGGGTCAGCTGGAGGTGGTACTGCGAGGCATGCAACATGTTAAAGGGACATCTCAGTTAACGAAGCACTAAATATACATATATAAGTTTATTTTTACCACTGCTTGGACAACAAGCAGTTTTCATAATTGTAGATGCATTTGGTATGTCTATGTGGCTGGTTTATGGGATCTTTTTTCATGCTGTGGTGGTCATTTAGGACTTATTTACTGCATACTTCATTGATACTTCATATTTAATGTTTGTTGAGGATCATTCTGTGACCTTAATTGTTTCAGAAGATTAAGACAGGCTTGTTAACTAATTATATTGATCACTGATTGTGATGTAACCACTTTTTGTAATTATCGACTTTACTTTTCCATTATCGACTTTACTTACAGTACTTTTTGAAGAAATTGTATCTTGACAAAGATTTGTTGCTAAAAAAATTCTGTCATCATTTATTCTTGTGTCATTCAAACCTGTATGACTTTCTTGGTAACACACACACACACACAGTCTGGTCAGCTATCCTAGTAGGGACTCTTTATAGGCATAATGGTTTTTAAACTGTACAAAATGTATATTCTATAGCCCTACACCTAAAGCTATCCATTACAGGAAACTTTCTGCATTTTCACTTTCTCAAAAAAACAAATTCAGTATAATTTATGTGCTTTTGTACACATGGGTATACATGTTGTGAGATATTCCATAGGCTTATATATAGGCTTTACAAACAATACTTTCTATTCCCTTACCCTAACCCTATCTGTCACAGAACACTACTTTAGATTTTCCAAAAAGATCACTTTTTGTGGTTTGTACTTTCCCCACAAAGTCAAAATGTACTACTATTACTCTTCCTGTATATATTCTGAGGCAGTAAGATTGTGTGTGTGAGTGGTTTAAAATCCCCTACATTGTGGGGACCAAATGTTTCCATAAGGATAACAACACAAACAAATGTTTGGTCCCTATAACAATATTGCCAGCAATACTGGCAATACAACACACACAATAAGGAGCTGTTTGTTTTGAACCTCACTGCCTTTAATTATAAGGACAAAAACAGTTCTTCAAACTATCTTCTTTCTTGTCAAACACATCAAAAAAGTCATTGAGGTTTGAAACAGCGAGTTAATTATGACAGGCTTTTCATTTTTTGCGACCTGTGACTTTAAATCGGTCTGCAAATGCTAACTTGGATTTTAAATGCCTCTAAAATATATCCAAAAATGTATGCATTTTCATTATAATACATCTGTGAATAGATCACAGAAAAAAAACAGCAGGACCATTAGTGAGTATGTGCATTTATATGAGTGCCAAGCTCCAGTAAAGAATGTATTTGTTCTCAGATCCGTGATTTATTTTCATCATTAATGGCTATTGTGGGATTTGAATGAATGGCTGCAGTATCGTTCTGTTATGCTTTCCAGTCTGTGATGTAGAGCTCTGGGCCTGAGCTCAGATCTGCGTCACATACCTCGAGAGGGAGAAAAAATCACTTCGAGATTAAATGTGATTCCATAGACTGATTACGGCCTTCTGTATCTGACTCATTATTCACAGGCACACCCAAAGAACAGGAAGAAACACTAAACGGCCAGACATGGAGCTGTAAATTATAATTATGCTCCATGCAACTTGTTCTCTGCCAAGCCTTTTGACGAATATGCTGAAACAGTGCTTTCCGTTCCATTCCGCTTGATACATCACTGCAGAGATGCCGCTTGTAACATGCTAACAGTGTTAGTAAATAAGAATTTCATTTTCCTCTAAGCCTGTAATAAGTCTGTGTGGATTTGATGAGGCATAGCGGCGCTTTCTCCTCCTCTCGAACTCACACCCTCACACACACACATTATCTTGTCCTGTGTTGCGCACTTGGCGACTGTACCCCTAAACAGCAGCCAAACATCTCCCCCGGGTCATCAGTAATGAGCATTCTCCATCATCTCGACTTCCATTCACTCTGCTCAGTGATTACACAGCACGGCCTAATGCTGGGCCGGTTACTTTACGTACACATGCAAAAATATACACACACACCAGTAGAGGGGATTTTTGAAATATTTTGTTATATTGTTTATAATGAATAGATGGATATACTAAGATGGATGAAGAATACGAAGAAAGTTGATGTCTAACTTAAAAAAAAATTAAGGAGGGAGAGGTTGATGTAGAGGATCACTAAAGAACAAAGGTATGTATTTAAGGGTTAAGCCAAATCACATAAAAATTAAACATTTTTAACTTTTTTTTATTATTTCTCAAAAAGTAATCACTGCAATAGTATAGTGTTAAAAGCATAACTCACATGGTTTGTTACTGGTAACTGATGTTTGGTTATTATTATTAATAGTCACCTTCTATTTGGACCATTAGTCAACAAATCCTCTGTAAACACCACAGGTCTCATGTCAGAAGCGCAGCTTTTATTTAACTGAGCTTAAAAAGTCACTAAAACCTCACTCATAGATCATTTCAATTCAAAATGACGGAAAGTGGTGATATCTGAGTGGGTGTGTTTACTTTGTACTTAGCCTGTCCATTTCCACCAGTTTGACCCATTCTTTTTCTGCCAATTTGTGGCCTGGCTGCCTGTCACTTTAGAAAAATAAGTGGTTTATACACTACTCAATCTTATATTTCAGGATAACTTCTGTGTTCTCTCATCCTACTTTTTTGGCGGAGGCACAAAAATACCTCTGACTCACATCTATAAGTCTACATATGTACAGTCTCATTAATACATCCATATACAGACGCACAACCGTACATGTTTGCATACACGCACGCAAAAACACCAGCATGCCCACACACAAGCGCACCCTGCATCGGGACGGCTGCCCATATATGATCAAACGGCTTGCGTAGGCAGGCAATTCACGCAGGCGGGAGAGTGACACAGCTCATTCAGCGGGCCTGAAATGCAAGGTCCCATCTGTCAATGGTGTTTCAGATTCCCATGAAATGCTACTAAGAGAAAAGGTTTATTCGCACTTTCAAACTGTGCCTGAACTCACAATGACAACCAGTGGATTGTGCAGCGATAAATCCTGGAGAATAAGATCAAACCAAGCCCTGTGGATTAAATCCTAGATTTGATGAAAAATACAATTTAAAACCGTGGAAAAAAGACCTGTGTTCCTAACGAAACCGTATCCACTCCCAATTGAATACTGTATTGGCATGAAACAAAAATACCACTCTTGCTTTAGAAATCTGAATTAATAATTGCTCCAAAAGCTATTTAATTTTCTCCTTATGACTTTGGCAATTTAATCTCACAGTGTATGTGAGAATGAATGCAGGTGACTGGCGTTTCTATATCCAGAAAGAGAAGATGAGAGATTCGCAATAACAGTGGATCAATAGAGCGTTTACCACTTTTTCACTGAAAAAGTAGCAAAGGCTGTTTCTCTGACTCCAGGCAAACAGCATCGACATGCAAGGAAATGGGGAATAGCGGGAGAGTTGGATGGACGGGATGAACGTCTTTACTTAGCAGAGCTGTGCACTAACTCTCTCTCCTTTGGGAAACCAAATCTGGTTTCCATGGCAACTCCGCCAGAGAAGACAGAGCAAGAAAGGAGGAGGAAGACAGGAAGGACTGCGGGTCCTGTTCATATTCAAATGCCTGCCTGACAGTGCGCTCCGGAAAGCACGGTTACGACTGTGTTCACGCGAGCGTGAGAGAACACTGCTGTCTCTGCTATGTCAATATTTTCGTAGACCTTGAATACCAGCTAACATCTAACCATACACTGAATACATCAAAAATACATTAGCAGAACATAGCCGGATTCTACCTGATCTTCCGTCTCTCTGAAAGTCCACGTGGTACCATTCTCCATCGTTGACTTTTTTGTTGACGGCGCGGGTTTTGGTGGTGCCCGAGCCCATGTCGAGCAGAAGGTACAGGTGACCGTCCAGCATCTCAATGGCGAAGAAATCCACTTTCAAGGTTTTGGGGCTCTTGGGGTCTTTCTGCTGCTGCGGTTTGGGTTTTCCATGGCTGAAGAGTAGAAGGCCGTTGGGCTCAGTGGTGCGGAAGTCGAAGGAGATGGAACCGGCTTTTTTGGCGGACCACTTGTCAAGGGTAATGAATGACTCTGGCGTCTCGAAGGTGACGGGATCTAGGGTAGCCACATTCTCGCATTTGAAGGCCACCACACCGCTCACCTTCATTTTGGGGTCGCCTACCTTGGCCAGTCGAGACAGCTCGAGCCTTACATCGTTGTTCTTGTACACAACCTTTATGTGAAAAGAGAAGAAAACATGTTACTCTGTATTCCAACTAAAGCTAGAAGTGTTGGACAGGGGTTGAAAACATATTAATAGTGTTATACTATATATTACATGAAATAATCATGCATGTCTCGTCAGTAAAGACAGTTCTATGATTAGAAATAAATCTCCATCACCTGTTTTCAGATGGAGCGTCATTTAAAACATTGCTGTAGTTCAATGACAAACTATGGAATTTCTGTGCACATAATCGCAGATGAATTGCATGAAATAGTGTATATCATACTGCGTAGCTTGTCGGTAAAACTACGGCTCTGTGTATTAAATGCCGTTCCATCTGAAAACAGGTGATGGAGATTTCTTCCTGTAATAACAACCGACTTTACTGATGAGACGCGCATGACTGTCACATGCAATATAGTATAGTATTATTTTAATTTACCTAAAACAAACCTGCAAAAATGTAAATAAATATAATAATAGGAGAATAAATAAAGAAATAAATGATTTGCTAAAACAAAAATAATAAATTTGTTTTAAAAAAATCCTATAATCTTTTTTTTTTATTATTATTTTCCATATTATTACTTTTTTACTTTCATTTACGTTTTCTTCTAAGTTAGTTTATATTTATTTTTATGCATTAGGTTATTTAGTATCTAGTTATACAGTATCTACTTATTTATGTATTTATGTTTTTATATTTCTGCAGGTTTGGTCCTCCATGTAAAAATAAAATAAAATTAAATTTTAGATTTTATCTACATGTACTCATCTGTATTGATGAACTCCATTCTTCACTTGTTCATTGTCATTAAATCTTTCAAAAATTCAATAATCAATATTTTGACTAAATGTGTAATCCTCTCTTTGACTGCTGCATTAACCACAAGAAGGTTCAATGATACTTCATGTCTTTGCCTTTTCCTGGTGCATTTTTGAAAGAAACAAATAACTATCATTCTCCTCTGGCATCCCTATGGTAATGAAAACATAAATAAAAATACATCATTCTAAATTTTAAATAAATGAACTGTCAGTTTCAGTCATTAAGCTCATTTTGAATACTTTTTATGAAGAATACATCTCACTTTTGACATTCCCACTTTTGGTGTCTCGAAATGAAAAGTACATACCCGTAGACTATATTTATCTTGTACAATAGTGGGTATGCAATCATTCTAGCTTTCCGGTGTCATTTTACTTTTCAAACCAAATGGAATCAAATAGCAGAGCATTTTCTGCCCTCTGAAAACGTGGGGCACAATTCTTTTCCTCTCTCCTCCACAAGGCCAAAACCCTGTGATATAAACCCGAGCACCAGACTGTGAAGTGTTCACGATAACCCTCTTTTAATTCAGTTTCGATTTCATTTGAGCCCTTGCCAGGAAGAAGATAATGGTATGCGGATGCAATAAAAGCTTATTGATGATGCTTCAGAAATGCCAATCACAGGCAGGCACAAGAGCCTTTCCAGCCATTAACGGGCCACAGGAGTAAAAGCCCCCCCCCCCCTTTTCTTTTTCCCTGCTTCATAAAGTCACACGGGGGAAAAACACTAGCAATCTGTGATAAAAGACTGCACAACATGGCCGCCAGAGAAGAGCGCATTACAGATGAAAGGTTAGGGGCAGGGACAGCAGGTGGAGGACGATGCATCTGTCTGTGCCACCTGATCTGAACGATCAGGAGCCTGGAAAGCACTGACCAAATGCCCCTGAGAGGAGGGGCGCATTAAAACAAATGCACTAATGATGAATGGGCTTCTTGTGCACCCTGCTCTAAACGCCTTAATAAATCAACCTTGGCATAAATAACTACTCGCGTACGGTAACAAACACACACCTAGAGGTCCTCAATGTACCGCGCACACACTCCTAACGCTTGAAAATATTAAACATGACCTTTGCAAGGCAAAATAATGACAAAACAAAATGCTAAAAGGTCCCTTGCACTACCTACACACAGTCGTCCTTTTAATGCCAGTAAAGCCTGTGAATGAAGCCAGAAGAGAAACCATTCAGAATCCTCTTAGTATGAATTTTTGTTCACGAGTTCAAAGCACTGGAGTGTTTGTTAACACAGGTCATTGACCTCAGGCCTGCTGCTAATCTGTGGAAATGATAGCGCCTTAGAGCAGACAAGAGACACCAAACGCCTACATGCGGCAGCAGACCACAGCTTACACGAGTCCGCACTTTCATGTTTTGACACTGATTGATTGCTTGTGGATTGGTTTTGAAATGAAGGCTGGAGGCTGGGAGGGGAAACAAATGGTGAGTCTGCACTGTTCCAATGCTTCCAAAATTTGACAAAATGACACATTTTGTCATGTTTGCGCCTCTTGCAAGAATCTGTAAGCATTTAAAGTGTTACATTTGCATTAAGAAAGGCACTAGTATTACTGTCTATTTGATGCATTAGCTGCCTCTGTCTAAAACCAGGATTTGCATCTAAACAAGTTTCAAACAAACTGGTTTCAGGTCTATTCTAACAGAGCTGCAGACAGCTAAGAACATCAAGGATGAACGCAAATTTAAAAATGCAATAAATAATATTATTTGCATAATAATATTAATAAATATTCGTGCTGTCTAGCGATTAATCACAATTAATCACATCAAAAATAAAAGTCTTTACTTACATAATATATGAATTAATATAAATATATACATGCAATTAGATGTAGATATTTTCTAAATATTTGTGTTTATATATATATATATACATAATAAATATACGAAGTACACACACATATGTTATGTAAACAATTTTTTTATTTAATTACGATCACGATTAATCACGATTAACTTTTTTGACAGCACTAATAAATACATAACCTTTTAAAAATGCAAATAACTATTATACCTATGGAAAGTAGGGAAGAATAGGTATTAAATTTACGGCTGATACTTGAAAGGAAGATAATTATTTTAATTATATTTACATATAACGACCATAAATCACTTTATTATAATTTATCTAAATAAATAACAATTAAATGCTAAAGTAAAACATAATTTTACATTTATACAATCATACATGCCACAGTATTGCAATGTATAGTATGAAGAGAATATATACATTCAACAAGTTATTAAAATATGTTTTTATTAATTTCACAAGAGGGTTCAATGATAATCTAAATGTAAAAAAAGGGAACGTGAATATGAAAATTAAATATTTAATTAATTAATTTTTTTTTTATTCTATTTACAACTTTTTCAAAATTTTAGATGCATGCCACGTTAATAATTCTGCAGGTTCTAAAACATACCTTCATCTATGAAAACCCTAAACAAAACTATGCAAAACTACTACTAGCTTTATTATTATTATTATTATAATTACTCATCAATTCATTCATTTACATTTGTGCAATAAACAAGTTTGATACTGTGTTGAGTCACATAGTGACCAGTAAAAAACCTTCTCTGGAGGAAAAATCCAGTCGAGAACCACTGATCTAGACTGTGTAAGATTGGACATGGTAAATGCCAGTGAGCATCCCTCACTAATTGTGGGTCTACAGGTTAATGATTGAATCACCAAGAGCTACAGTACCTTCAGTAGTTCAACCATGAGCGAAGCTTCATTGTCTCCCTGTTTCGTAAATCAATCACAATCAGCTAGATTTAACTGCTTTTCACATCCATACCGATGTTAGCTAAAGATACATTTTTCTTTATATAAAACAAAAATGGCTGGCGTTTAATGTCTGTTCATAACATCAAAAGCATTTCCGACATCCTGGCAGTCAAAACAGCTCTTTACTTCACCAGCTGGCGTATCAGAGGACATCCCATTCCACAGGGATGCCAGTCTAACATGAAGAATGGAAGCTGATGGATGAGACATCATGTTCTCTCCAGTTTTCCTCTGAGGAGTATTACCATCACAGATAGCTCATGTCAAGAGCATGTGAGGTAGTGGACCAGTGATCCATTACACAGACCTATCAAATATTTCTGGAAACTGAATGGATTTCATTAAATGTATTATTTACTTATTTATCCTATTTGTCGCACTCTTGTTTATTTGTTAGTTCTGTCACTGTTGACGATCTGTGACCCATTTTCAAATTAACAGTCTTCAGATGAGAGGAAACCTCATCAGCAATGTTAATTAGAGAATGCATTTCAACTCTGCTGTTGTGTTTCGGCTCCTGAGTCCGTGGCGACTGATAAATAATTCCCTCAGTTGTTGGTGTACGTGATGTGTTACGAGGTTATACAGGGCAGAGAGAGTAGTGCAACCATAATGTGTACTGGGACACATCCTATAGAAAGAGGCTCCTGAGGCAGCAGCACAGAACTGACGTCAGTCAAATGTATAAAAAGCAACTAAGACAAATGATAAAACATACATATGCTGCAGTGCCATTTAAGTAAGGTGACATTCATATAAATATATATATATATATACACACACATACTACCAAATCTTTAGGGTTGGTAAAGATTTTTAATTAGTTTTTGTTTTTTCAGATATATAAATCTATGAGTATTATTTTTGGTGTTTTGCTTTTATTATGATATGACAGTGGAGAGCAGGTAGAAAGTGAAGTGACAGATTGGAAAATGTCCTTAAACCGGGATTTGAAGTCAGGATGCCTGTAATGTGTTATATGTCGGTGCACTGCCTACTTGGCTATCAGCGCCGACAAAATCTATAATTCTTTACATTAATAAATGTAATTTAACCATGTGAGGGCAAAGCTGAATTTCTAGCAGATGTTCCTTTAAAAATCAAGTAACATTTCTTAATATTATCAATGCTGAAACAGTTGTTCTGCTAAATATTTCTGTGTAAATTGTGATTTTACACAATTGCTTCAACAGCACTAATTTAACAAATTTTTTCTTGGTGAAATATTTAAAGAAATGAAAATGAAAAGTAATGTATTAAAAAACTAACTAAATGGATATTTTGAGGAAAAAAAAAAATATATATATATATATGTTTAGAATACATAAATACATATATACCCCTCTCTCTCTCTCTCTATATGTATATATATATATATATATATATATATATATACACACACACACACACACACACAGTGGGTACAGAATTTTTTTTTACAGAAATTTTTCACTCTTTGTTATATTGCAGCCATTTAAGTTCATTTTTCTTTATTAATGTACACACAGCACCCCAAACTAAAAAATTGACAGAATTGTTGACATTTTTGCAGATTTATTAAAAAAGAAAAACTGAAATATCACATGGTCCTAAGTATTAAGACCCTCTGCTCAGTATTTAGTAGAAGCCCCCTTTTGATCAAATACAGCCATGAGTCTTTTTGGGAAAGAGAGTTTTTCACAGCTGGATTAGGGGATCCTCTGCCATTCCTCCTTACAGATTCTCTCCAGTTCTGTCAGGTTGGATGGTGAACATTTGTGGAAAGCCATTTTTAGGTCTCTTCAGAGATGCTCAATTGGGTTTAAGTCAGGGCTCTGGCTGGGCCATTCAAGAACAGTCA